>JAUMHP010000044.1:15657880-15704066 GCA_032361065.1 Enteromius trimaculatus | reverse complement strand
TTTTTTTACATTTTTAATCATTGTTATCCATTTTTGCAAATAAACTCCAAATCAAATGTTGTGTGATCACTTATTTTATATGATTTTTACACAAATCCGAATAAGGATGTATATAAACATCCCTGTTACGCCGAATGGCGAACTCATTTTATTTAAAACATGAATGTATCCCGTAAACTAGTTTTATTTGTATCTGAAGTCATTTCATCAGAAGAAGGATCATTTATGACTGCATCCTGTTGGCTTGTCTGCTTCTGTTTGTGTTCGTTCAGCCAATCAGCGGCCGCCGTGCGCGTGACGTCAGCGCAGGAGGAAGCGCGCCGCTGCGGGCTCGTTCGCAGAGTTTTCCGCGCAGTTACTTTAGTTTGGAGCAGCTGTAAACATGTCTGACCCCAGTAAACACGACATCGGCGCCGTCCTCAAGCGCCTGAGATCCGTCCCCGCGAACAAGGTGAGTCCGCGCGCCGCTTCTGTCCGCTCCGCCGAGCAGGAAGACTTCTGACACGTCACATATGTTTATACCAAACATATGGCAGGTGAAGCTGCTGCCTTCAGACGAGGCGTTCAGCGCTGCTGTTATTAAACCAGCTGTATTCCTCAAAACAGATGTCCTGATTCACACCCCGAGATGTGATTTAAACGTGTTTTATAAACGCTAACCTGTGCGGTAATTGTACAGAACACAGCAAAAACATGTGGAAAAATAGATGTTAGGCGATTGTGATGAAGTGTTTCAAACTATAAATCTGACTAATCATAGGAAATGTGAAAATGGACTCACTGTTAACTCATTTGCCATTAATCAGAAGGGTGCAGATGTGTGTTGAGTGTATTTATTTGGTATGTTGTGTGCTGTCAGGTGTGTTTTGACTGCTCTGTGAAGAACCCCAGCTGGGCGAGCATCACATACGGGGTTTTTCTCTGCATCGACTGTTCAGGGACTCACCGCTCGCTGGGAGTTCACCTGTCCTTCATCAGGTAAACTTTACACTTCTTCAGGTAAACTTTACACTCCCAAATAATCCTTCATCGGGTAAACTTTACACTTCGTCAGGTAAACTTTACACTCCCAAACTATTCTTCACTTTCTAAAAATGCTGTAACGTCCATGTAATTGTTCATGAAGGAACAGTCAAAACATCTTGACAGTCAGTTATTATAAAAGAGGTTCTTACAGTTTTTCTGCTGGGGACAAGAACACTAAATAGACGTAGGGATGCACTTATGCTGTCCCCAGAACACAAGTGAATGTTTGCAGATCACTAAATGTAATAAAAGCTGTCAACTGAGCTGGACGGGCTCATCTCTCAGGATGTCCCAGGATTGTGTTGCGTAGTGTTTCTCAGTGACGCTGAGCTCTTCTCACTGCTGTTGCAGGTCCACTGAGCTGGACTCTAACTGGTCCTGGTTCCAGCTGCGCTGTATGCAGGTGGGAGGCAACGCCAGCGCGGTGAGTGTGTGTCTAGTGAAGCAGCAGTGAGTGCTGTGCTGAGGTGTGTGAGGTAACGCGAGTGTGTTCCCCACAGAGTGCCTTCTTCAGTCAGCACGGCTGCACCACCAGCGCCGCCAACGCCAAATACAACAGCAGAGCCGCGGTGCTGTACCGAGAGAGGATCAAGAGTCTGGCCACGCAGGCCACCCGCCAGCACGGCACAGAGGTTTGTTTCGCTAGATCTGTGAGGACCCTAGAACGCCTTATTACATTATACTACTACCTCTGAAAGGTATGTTTTGATACATATGGCTGGTGTTGTTCAGTTATGGCTGGAGGGTCAGGCTCCCGTGTCACCCACGTCACCCCTGGACAAACACGAGGACTTCTTCACCCAGCACACCCGGGTGAGGAACAGACGCCCGGTTCGCTCAACACACACTCACTGATGACTGATCACACACATCCTCTAAAACTCTGTGTGTGTGCCGTTTCTCCCCAGACTCCCCTGAAGGAAGGACTCAGTGTCCAGCTGAACACCAGCCCGCCACAGAGCGCAGTTCAGGACAATAACAATAACGGTAAGAGAACCGAGGAAGCGCTGGGAGTGTGACGTTACCGTTTCTGAGGATGTGTTTGTCTCCTGAGTGCAGGTGAGGGTGAGGTGGGCCCCAGTGTGGAGCAGCTCAGTGTGTCTCCAACATCTGCTGCAGGTAAACCTCACACACACACACACACACACCGATCATAACTCACTGTGTGATGAACCCCTGACTGTCCTCTCACAGAGCCGCACTCTCTGATCAAGAAGAAGCCCACCACTGGAAAGAAATCGGTGAGTGACCATGTGGTGCGACCGGAACATATCATGAAGTTGATATGACTTGAATTGCCTGTAGTCTGGAGCTCTGCTGATTGGTGGTCTGTGACTCCACCAGGCGGGCGGCAGGAAGGCGGGTCTGGGCGCTCAGAAGGTCAGCAGCCAGAGCTTCAGCGCGCAGCAGAAGAGAGCTCAGGCCGTGGACCGGCTGCAGGAGGAGATGAGCTCTCAGAAGAGCAGCAGCGCCGAGCCCGAGTGAGCGAGCGCACTTCACACGACTGAGGATCAGACTCAGAACACACTCTCACCCCCTCTCTCTCTCTCTGTGTGTGTGTGTTCAGAGTGGCGTCTCTGAGCCAGGCCTACGAGAGTCTGGAGCTGCAGCGCCGCAGAGACGAGGTCAAGCTGAGCCGTCTGGACAGCAAGAAGAAGGAGCAGGCGGAGCGCCTCGGCATGGGCTTCGGCGGCCGCAGGTCAGCTCCCGCTCGCTCGCTCTAGGTCTGTGTGGTCAGTGATGTGAGCGGAGTGTGACGTGTGTGTGTGTGTCCAGCGGCCTGTCTCACTCGGTGACGGAGGACATGCAGATGATCCAGCAGGAGTCTCCGGCGCTGAGCTCCTCCGGCAGGAGGCGTTACGAGGAGGACGAGGAGCAGCCGGAGCACAGGCGCTACTCCTCCAGGTGACGCTTCGTTCCTCAGGCTCTGTCCATGTCTCCCGCTCTCTGTTCATGAGTCTCTCCTCACAGGCTCCAGGATGAAGACGAGGGGGCGTCGGATGGGTTCTTCTCCCAGTGGACGGCAGCGGCGAAGCAGACCGACGTCTACCCGGACCCAGAGGAAAGGTCAGTTGAAGAACTACATCCTGTGCTCTCCTAACGCAGCCGATGCGTGTCGTGACGCAGTGTTTCTGTGCCGGCAGGGCCTCGGCGAGGAGGAAGGAGCCGCAGGACGTCTCTGACGATGCTCAGAGGAAGTTCGGCCAGGCCAAAGCCATTTCATCAGACATGTTCTTCGGGAAGCAGGACAACTCGGAGGTGACTTCGTAACTGAAACTCCTGCTAGGAGCATCAAACTCAGCCGACATCTCCAGACTGTGTGTGCTCAACAGTGTTAAAGTAGCCCGGTTCAGCAGGAAAAGCGCAACCCTGCAGCATGGGTTCCACCATAGACATGTGTAGACGTCCCATTCCACCACGTAGAGCCATCCGCCATCTTGAAGCGGTCCGCTTGATGTCGTTCACCATACTGTAGAGCCGTTGGGTTGGGTTCTGAAATCAGCTGCGCAGGATTTCAAATATTCAGTGAATGATGTCAAGCCAAGACCGCTACAACATGGTGGACGGCTTACGTATAGCGGCCCATGGAAACAATTGCTAATCGAGGCATCTACATATAGATGTATTTATGTTTACTAAATACTACTCTCTCTAGCAACATGTTAATTATGCTAAAAACATGCTAACACCATGATGTTAGCAACATGCTAATTATGCTAACAGCTTGCCAATCACATTATAAAAATGCTAATACATGCTAACAACACGTTAACCATTGCTAACTACATGCTAATCAAGTTAGAAACACGTTAGTAACATGTTGATCATGCTAGAAATAAGCTAGCGGCATCTGTAATCGCATTAGAAGTGCGCTAGTAAAATGCTAATCACATTATGCTAAAACATGCTAACAACATTGCTAACTACATGCTAATCAAGTTAGTAACATGCTAGAAATATGCTAGCGGCATTACTAATCGCATTAGGAATGTGCTAGCAAAATGTTAATCATGCTAGCAATATGCTAATCAGGCTTAAATAATGCTGATAAACTGCTAATCATGCTAGAAACACGTTCGTAACATGCTACCAGCGTGTATCTTTTAAGAGCGCTTTAGACTTTGGGGTGAGGCTTTCTTAAGCCTATCTGAAGTGTGTTTGTTTTGTGATTGCAGTATGAGGTCCGTGCGCGGCTGGAGAATTTCTCGGGCAGTTCAGCGATCAGTTCAGCCGATCTGTTCGACGAGCAGAAGAAGTCAGCAGGTGCGCGATTAATCGTAACTTCCTCGTGTGACCAGTGTTGGTCAAGTTACGTAATCGGATTACTTTTTTCGCATTACTTTCCATTTAAAAGTAACATAAGTAGTTACTTTTTATGGAAGTAGCGCAATAGTGTAATGGATTGCGTTTTAAACGTAGCCCACATTAGGTGCTGTGATGATGATGTTTTGTGTGTCTCGGCAGCGTCCGGCGGCTCGTACGGCCTGAGCAAGGTTCTGCCTGCCGTGCCGGACATGACGCAGTTCAAGAGCGGCGTGCGCTCGGTCGCCGGGAAGCTGTCGGTCATGGCCAGCGGAGTCGTGTCCACCATACAGGTACTAACCATACTAACCCTTAACTAACCCGTTTATCTGTGTGGATGAGCTCTGGACGCTGTGTTCTTTCCCCGCAGGATCGCTACAGCACTTGAGACCCGGGGAGTCCGCTTCCTGCGCTGGCCTCTGTATATATTCATCCTTGACTCGGGCAGCAGTCGAGGGTATTGTTGGGATTGTGTCTTAATGTCGCAGCTTGAGTTTTGACTGAAACGAGTCACTTGGGGACCAAAACTCTTTGATTATTTGAAGTGAACCGTTTGCACTCGTCGCTCAGATTGCACTATAGTTCAGCTACAGGAATATCGTACAGGTGTGTTTGTTTACGATCTGAAGGAAGAGGATGTCGTCACACGCTCGCGTGATGCCGTTCTCATCCAAGAGCTTTAAATGATGTAGCATTGCATATGTGATGAAGATCATGAAGATGAGCGTCTCGCTCCGCACACTACAAACGTGACAATCGTTCACATGAAGCCTTATTCATCTCATTGCCTTATTATCTATGTTAGTTTATGCTATCTTGCTTTGTCCTTTATAAACATGAGGGGTCATTAAACGCGGTGGGTGATTTATGTAATAAATTGGTTTAACTCAATAAAGATCTGACTTGGTAAAAAACTGACTTGCAAAGTGATATTTGTTTATCTGAAACTATAATCATTTTAATATTTTACTTACAATGATTAATTCCTGATATGCACATGTAAATAATATATATATATATATATATATATGAAAGACTAATATATATATGTGTGTGTGTGTGTATATATATATATATATATATATATATATTAGTTTTTGTTTTTAAATCTAAAAACCACACGCAGCTGTGATTGGTCAGTTCTGACCAGCGCTGAGAAAAGTAACCGGTATCACGTGACAACGCTGAACGCGTGCCGTTTAAATGACAATAATTTAGAGCATACAGTTACACTTATTGGCTTTAATAGACGCTAAAATACTCATAAACAGTAGAAAGGTAAAACAACGTAATTATTTTGTGCGCGTATAAGCCCCGCCTACTCCGTTACGTGGCTCTGCTCTGATTGGCTCTCCGCGGAGCGGCTGCGTGGCGATTTCATCCCTGACCAGGGAAGAACTCCTCAAACTTTACAAACGCAGAATGACACCCGCTTTCTTCAGAGTGATCTTCTAGACGCCCATCTTTAGGAGAGAGTTCGCGCTGCTCTGCAGTCATGCAGGTCAAGCAGCGGCAGAAGAGCGCAGACGGACCGCGGAGCGGAGAGAAGCAGCGGCGGAGCGAGGATGAGGAGAAGCGCGCTCCCTCTGGGTCCAGTCCGGACGCGAAGCTCTGGCTCAGCCTGCTGTGTCTCTCCGTGTCTCTCTTCATCGCATGGTGAGGGTTTAAACGCGCTCGCACTCCGCAGATAACCCGCTCTCTGAGCTCTAATAAAGTGTGCTGTGCTCTGTCCCCCGCAGGCTGCACGTCCAGCAGAGCGCGAGGCTCGCAGAAGTCACCCAGAGATACGAGCGCGAGCGCGGGGAGAGCCGCGAGAGGGTGCGCGCGCTGGAGGAGCAGATCTCCGCCGTGTCTCTGAAGGTCTGTTACCTCTCCACGACCACAGCTTCACCGCAAACAAAACTCAACTGTAGTTTAACTGTGGTTAGTGCAGCAATAATTATAGTTAACATGTGTTTAACAACATTAACCTTTTCATTATTATTTATTTGTTGTGAAACCATGGTTGGTTTTCCTTTTCACAAACTTTTACGAAGAAAGAAAATAAATAAATAAAATGAATGAGCTGTCAAACAATTAATCGCATCCAAAATAAAAGTTTTTCTTTACATAATAGACGTGTTTATGCTGTGTTTATGTATTATGTTTATATTAAAACGCACACATACAGTACATATTTTGAAAGTATTTACATGTAAATGCATTTATAAATGTATTTTCTTATATTTGATATTATATCTAAATATATTTAATATATAAACATAACATTTTCATTAAATATATACATGCATGTATTTGTATTTATATACACTCAATAAATATACACAGTACATACAAATATATAAAGAAAAACTTTTACTTTGGATGTGATTAATGAAAGTATGTCTTTGTGCCTTGTATCCAAAGCATCCTCTAACATAAGCAGAAACACACATCTTTATTACAGTTATATTTGAGTCTTCCTCAATCAACCATTCACCAATAGAAATATATATTTATAGAAATATAAATAAGTCACAATAGGTATTTATTTACGTGCCGTTTAATAGCTGCAGACAAAAAGGTGATGATATTAACAGGGACCTGCTGCCTCCTACTGTTTGGTTTAAAGTTCACAAATAAAGTTTATTAATTAAATAAACTCAACTAACAGTATTCAGAGTTTGATGTTTAATATATCAAGACATGATGCAGCTGCGTGACTCAAAATACTGCGCACTTCGAGGAAAAATGGCTAAAATGTCCATAAAAAGTAAAAATCGATTAAAACTTAATGAAAAATATCCATTTTATCAGCGTGACCTGACCTACACACAGAACATGAGGAATAGCAAACACTTTAAGGAGTCTTCTGTCTATGGCAGTCCTCAAGATAGATTATCGTTATCGATAAAATCCAAGAAAATATTGAGATTGTATTTTTGGTCAATATAAAAATGTTGGGTTTGATGGTATATCTGGTTGAATTGCATCAGTGTGTGACTCCAGCACTAGTCTTTGACGTGTAGTGAGTGTGCAGAGCCCTGTACGGCCGCTCAGATGCGTGTGTTGTGTTGTGACCGCAGCTGCAGGCCTCCTCCTCCGCTGCTCTGAAACACGCCGTCAGCTCCGCGCGGGACTCCTGGGCGGCGCAGCGGGCGGAGCAGGAGGCGTCGGAGCTCCTCCTCCGGGGTCTGGCGGAGCGCGTGGCGGAGGCGCGGCGGGGCGGGGAGCTGGAGGAGCTGAAGAGGCGCTCGCGGGCCGCTCACGGGAGCGTGACGCAGCAGCTGAACGAGGCGGAGGCGCTCCTGCGCGAGCTGAGCCGGCGGCTGCAGGAGGTGCAGGACGGGACGGGGAGGAACGGCCGGGCGCTGGAGCGCAGCGAGGAGGAGGACGCCCGGCGGCTGCGCGACCTGCTGGACTGGAGCGAGCGCGGCGTCTCGTGGGTCCTGCAGCAGCTGCAGCGCCTGGACCGGCAGCGCCTGGAGCTCCACCGGCGCCTGGACGCCCGCGCCCCTCACGACACGCACCTCCCCGCCGCAGAGGACGCCGTCCGCTCCATGCTCCGCCTCCGGGCGCAGCTCAGCGCCACCTACAGCCGGCTGGAGGAGCTGCAGCGACGGGTGCAGAGCGCCGAGGAGCAGATGAAGAAGAGCCAGGCAGCAGCTGAGCTCTGAGGACATCACCGCAGGACACTGGACTTCTGTGTGTACTACTCCAAAATAAACTTGTGTCTATCAGGGCTGTCCAAACTCAGTCCTGTTTACATGACTCGCAAGCTTTCTTATTCTTATATTGTTTTGGACGTACATCGGGTAGAGTACATACCAAATTTTCTCAAGACAAAAACTTTTCCAATCTGTTTAAATGTAGTCATAAAAACGTGAGATATTCGCTCAAATATGTGCATGTATTTCTGAATGTTTTGGGAGGTTACACGGTTACATCGAATCCGTGTCCATGTGATCCTCAGACGCTGAGGATCACATGGACACGGATTTGATACGTACTCTTTGTTGGCTTCAGATTAGGGGTGTTCATTTCGGTTATTTCGACAACCGACGCTCGCTCAACGATTATTAACCGACAACGTTACTTTAAATTAGAACTGAACTCGATTAGAAAGGAGAAGCGCCTGTGACCCGTTAGAAATAGTAATATTTGTTTTCTGCGGATTCGTATCTATTTCATATCATACACCTGCAGCACTTTAGCGACCGGAGAAAAAACACTGTTTGGGTAATACTGGGTCAAAGACATTCAAATATCCACTTTAGATGGGATTTCATATAGATAGATTTTCATTTCATGTGTGGTCTGGGATACTAAATAATGAGTTTTAGCTCAAAGAGGAAGGATATATTCAGTTTTGTGACGAAAACCCTCAAACGATAAATGATTTTAGTGTGAAAAATGCTACCTTTATGTTAAAATGATGAATATAGGTGCTTTATTAATCGTTCAGAAGCCCTGTTTACTGACCGAAACCATGTTTTCTTCTGCCGTTGTAACAAAAGTCTAAATTACTATTAATTTGTCTGTAGCGATCAATATTGTGACACAACTATTTGCACTGTATTGTATTGAACCCTGGGGCCAGTAAAAGGTTGTTATTATTTTGAATTGACTGGCTAGCTCTTGTATAATTGATAGTTGGTTATAACTAGTTTTTAAAGGAACACTCCACTTTTTTTTGGAAATAGGCTCATTTTCCAACATCCCCAGAGTAATACAGATGTGTTTTACCGTTTTCGAATCCATTCAGCCGATCGCCGGGTCCGGTGGTCCCAAAATTAGCATAGCTTAGCATAAATCATTCAATCCGATTAGACCAGCTAGCTGCAACGCACTAGCCTATTTCCAAAAAAAGTGGAGTGTTCCTTTAAGACAAAGTGTCAGTGTTTGTTTGTTTTTAATAAATGTATTAATCTGACACAGGTTGTTACTGGATGTGCTGGTGTTCAACACTACCTCATTACATCAAGTCAAAACGTTTAATAAATCTAGATATTTCCATTTGCTCTACACGTCTGCTCTTACTGTGATGCGTTATTGATCTGAGCAGCATTATTACAAAACCACAACCATTTCCCTTTTGAATTATTAGTGACATCATGGAATATGGAGAACACTTCTGTTTCAAAAACTCTGATTATGGCAGCATTTGTATTCTGAAATCTCTCTTTGAATATGGCAGCAGTTTGAACTGAAAATAACTGAACATGGGAACAATATCCAAATCCAAAGTCTTTTATGCCAAAAATCATTATGATCAGTGATTATATAGTATTTGATTATATGATATTTAGTCAATTTCCTTCCGTAAATATATCAAAACATCATTTTTGATTAGTAATATAAATTGCGAAGAACTTCATTTGGACAGTATTAAAGGGGATTTCCTCACTATTTCGATTATTTAGCACCCTCAGATGTTCAAATACTGTCCTAACAAACCAGACATCATCTCATTTATTATTCTCAGTTTTCAGGTTGACCTGTGTTTGTGTGTCTGCAGTGTGCCCCGGGCGTCTCTCGGGCGGAGGCTCTGGAGGAGCAGGTCTCTGAGCTCCAGGAGGGTTTCTCCAGGCTCTCGGGCCAGCGGCAGCAGCTCCAGCTGAACCTGAGCGCTCTCTCTCGGGCCGTGGAGCAGCAGCTGTCCAGCGACGTCGCCTCGAAGCTCTCCTCCATCCGTACGGACGTGCGGCGCATGGAGGGGCTGGAGGGCGAGGTGGAGCAGCTGCTCAACCAGACCCGGGCGCTGGAGGAGAAGGTGTCCCAGACGGAGAAGATGATGGTCCGGCGCATCGGTGACCTGCTGGCCAGCAGCATCGACCGCGTGTCGGCTCTGAGGAGCTCCGCCGACAGCAGCGCCCAGCGGCTGGATCAGGCCACGGCGCTCGCCCAGCAGCTCTCCGAGGAGCACCGCCAGCTCGCCCAGCGGATCCTGGAGCTGGAGAGCGGACAGGCCAAGCTGCTGAAGACCGCCACCTTCGCCAGCGACCTCAAGCCCAAGGTCTTCTCCATCCGGCAGGACTTCGCCATCATCCAGCCCAAACTGGACGACCTGACGCTGAGGATCGGTGTGCTGGCTGAAGACCTGATGAGCCGAGAGGAGCGCCCTGAAACTACTGCTGGGTACACTGAGATCAGTCTGCCATGATACTCGCTTAACATGTACATCAAACAAGAGCCATCTGCAAAGATCAGCTGAAGGTTTTTGAACAGGAATGTTTTATTGAAGAAGTCTCTTCTGTTCACCAAGCCTGCATTTATTTGATCCAATGTACAGCAAAAACTGTGATATTTTGAAATATTTGTACTATTTATTTCAGCACTGCTCATTCAGAAATGTCAACGTCTGACCAGGTCAAGTCTGGAAGTCTAGGAAAGTGTGACATTGAAGAAATACTGACTACTGAACGCAGGTAATGAGTCGTTTGAGAAGAGGACAAACTCATGACAGACTGATCTTCAGCACGCGCTGACCCTACAAAGAAACGGCTGGAGATCACACATCACTCTCGGTTCACGTCCTGCAGAAACACCACCTGTGCGCTTCATTACATTCACAGGAAACCTGCTTTTATTCTCAATTTATTGATTGCTATTATTTTAAAACCCAACGAACATTGGTGAGCTAACATTTCCTCAAAATGTGTGCGTTTTTGTTGTGTTTCTTTGAAATAAATGATATTTATAATCTAAAGACAATCTGCATTATTTCTAAAGCATTTCTAGTCACTTTTACACTTTGAAAGTGTCCTCAAGGCCGTTTTTTTACTATCATGATCTAAGTTTGCATCCCAATCATTCCTGGTTGTCATCTCCTCCTGAGAGAACCTCTGCTGAATGTCATGTTTTAGAAACACAGGGTCAAATATCTATAAAGGAATATATATAGGCTCTTTTAGATGTTTTAGATGCTCTTTTAGACAGAAATGTGAGAGATTGTCGTCTCAGTCGTTCCTTTACAGTATGTTTTTTCTGTAGACTTACGTTAAAAATGTGATGTTAAATTAATATTCATGTTTTAAGGAATTTGGGGTATTTTATTGATCATTTGGCACAAGGCTTTGAAACGTTTCACTGAAAAAACATAACCTTGATGCGTTCAGTGATTGTAGTTTGGTTATTATAATGACTCTAGAAAACTAAGGTTTCATTCAATAACATGACCTCGCCACATCTCTTAAAATCAACTTTAGTCAAGTATCTTGGTTTTTCAAAGACAGGGGGGTGTAATAAAATCATAACGGTCTTTCTTTCAGTTTTGGCTTATTTTAAGTCACCTTGACGTACTCTTGACACCCTGGTGGGGATTCACGGGATTAACTTATTAAACCAACATAATTATCTGGAAGACGTATTTATTAAATGTTACTAAAATACAGAAACATTACACTGACATTCCCATTTCATGCACGTCTAGGTGTTTCATAGATCTCTTAACACACCAGTTTGGAAGTATTAAAAATATCACTTGGAAAACATCTAAAATCTTAAGATTACTGACATGCTTTTGCAGTTACGTTTGTTTGTGTATCCAGGTTTTTCAAGACTGTGTATCTTGGTTCCTCAATGACACAAGGGTGTACTGAAATTATAAATTGATTTCAACTGTTCCAGCAGATTTTAATGCTTGTTTTGTCTTAATTCGAATGGATGCAAGTCATCGGACGGTTCCCTAGTAGACCTGACACTGCGGTTAACTAATTTAACAAATACACGTGTCATGTAATTAATGGCTGAAATATTACACTAACAGTCCCATTTCACATATTTCTACGAGATGATTTGATGAGATAAAGGCATTTCCACGGCTAGGTTGGAAGTTTTCAATATTTTTATTGAAAAAAAAAAAAAACTACAATCGTGATGAGTTCAGAAGAGTGGCTGAAATGACCAAAAACCCTAGAAAAGCCGCTACGAACTACAGTGCAGATACGTGTTCACCCGTTCACCGCTCAAACTTTGAGGTTTCCACCACCCACAGCCCTCGATCGTCCTGAACGACAGCTCCTGCCTCCAGCGGCTCACTACTCTAAACGTTCAGGTTCTTTCTCCTGCTCCTGGACCTCGGGCGCTCTGGTCTGCAGCTCCTCCAGACCGTCTCTCAGCGCCTGGTTCTGCTTCTCGGCGCTCGTCTTGTAGTCGTCCAGCGAGCGCTGGAGGGTTTCGTGCTTGGCCTCGAGGGCGTTCAGTCTGTTGGTCTGCTCCGTCAGAGAGGCCTCCTGGCTCTCCTCCACGCTCTTCAGCCGGACCTCCACGTCCTCTCTGTGTTTGTCCAGCCGGCTCAGCTGGTCTCTGGTCTGCGTCTCCAGGCTCTGCAGGGCGGTGCTGCTCAGCTCCATCCGGTCGCTGAGGCTCTGGATCTGGTCGGAGGCGCTCTGAGCATCGGCTCTGGCTGTGGACACCTCGTTCCGGAGGCTCCCGACGGCGCTCTGCAGCAGCGTCCTCACGGCCTCCACGTCCTCAGACACGGACGCCACCTCCCTGTTCCTGGTCTGCAGCTCGGCGCTCACCGCTGCGATCTGCTCGCGCAGCACGCCCGTGTTCCCCTCGGACACTTCGCTGGCGGTGCTGAGTGTGGCCACGGCGCCGCTGAGGGACGCCAGCTCCTGCCGGAGGAGCTCCGGGGCGTCCTGCTGCTCCAGACGAACCCTGAGCTCCTGCAGCTCGCTCTGGAAGCGGCTCTGCTGGAAGGAAGCTTCAGCCGTGGAGCGGCTCAGCTGGGACAGGCGCTCCTCCAGGGACGAGGCGTCCTGCTGCCGAGCCTCCTTCACCTCCTGGACGGCCTGCCTCAACTCCTGGGAGACCTTGCTCTGGAGCTTCTGGAGAGAGTCCTCCAGTCGCCGAGTGTTGTCCTCTCCTTTCTGCACGGCTCGGCCGGTGCGCTCCAGATCAGTCTTGACGCTGAGCACCACGCTCTCCAGAGCCTCCAGAGATGCCTGCATGGACCGGATCTGGACACACAGATGGACAGAGACTATTAGAACCAGTTTTATAAACAGCCTGCACCAGCGCAAACCTTCTTTGGTCTTAAAATAATACAGTCAGATATTGCGCAGTGAATAATTAGCACCGAAAAGGCATGGGCAACTATTAGGGCCTTTCGCAACGCTTTAGTTCCAGAACTAAAAGTGATCATATCTTAGACCCTACTCTGAAGTTGAAGCTAATTTAGTTTGTCCTAAATGGAACTAAAATCGTTCCTAGTTCCAGCGGAGCAAACACCACAGAAAGTGGGTAGTTCTACAATTCGTTCGGGTACTATGAAATGGTCCCTGCGGTGCGAAAGGCCCTAATGAATATGCATTTGTAACACCGGTTTGACACTGCGAGCTTATTTTTTTCCGGCGTTGCTCAATATGTAAATGAGATGTTGGGTCGGTGTTTAATTTACACATTGTCAGTATATCACCTGCAGAATCTTCTACGCCCATCGGTGCCGTTTGTGTTCTCGCGCTAATTTGCGTTACTAAGTAAATCTGGCTCGTAGGGTGCGTTCACACTTGTAGTCCAGTTCTCAGTACATTTAGTCAGGACCAAAAACGAAATGATACTGGTGCTGGTCTACTTAGCGTTCACAGGGCCAAAGCGAATCTAAAGAGTTTATTTGGAAGCGGATCGAGAGCCATCTTACTAGCGGTCTAGGTCACTCAAATGAACCGCACTTACAGAGCAATCGCAGCAGAGTTCAGTTTAACCGAACCAAACATGCCAAGTGTGAACACACCCTCAGGTCTACTCAAAAAGTGTGTTTTTTCTTGTCTTGACGGATGTTTTGCATAAAACCAGGGACTGTTGAGCTCCTAGTCAAATATAGGCAAGTCATTATTCAGTGACTTTGAGTGAATAAAAACCCAAGTGTGGCTCTAAATAGTCCATTAGAGAGTTTTGTAATTTAATAGAACTAATTTAAAAGATTGATGTGTGTTATTGAAAAAACCTCTCCTGACAGATATTAACTTTCACAAACGTGTCCATGTCTAAAGTAGACTAAGTCTAAATGTAGGCCTGTTCCTCACATGAAGATTTGGAAGATAGATGGTGCTTTGAGTAGAGACCTTGCAGTAAAAACATAATTCCTTTGTTTGGCTTTATATAAAAGAAATGTCACAAGTATACATCATGAAAGTGTCTCTCTTTATCACTGAAGTATGGAAGTATTATCTGCAAGAACAGTTTAAAAAAGTACTTTAAAGCTTTGATGTCCACATTCAATACAATAAGCTATCTTCTTATTCACTTTTGTTTTTTTTTTGAATATTTGTGTTTTTAGTAGTGCCTCAGGCACATCTGACAGAAACCTGACGGACCTGATCACCTCAAACTGAAGAGCTCAGTTACAGGAAGAACAAAAGCTCAGGCCTCTCGGAGAACAGCGTTTCCACCTCAGAGCGCTCCGGTGATGATCTGCCTTGTGGGGCATGACAAACTATCTTCAGCAAGCCAAAGGAAGAGTGAAGAAGCTGCTGAGGTGTGTGAAACAGGTCTCTCAGGTCTGCTCTGTGAGGACGGCTCAGCTCACCTGTCGCTTCAATCAACGCTTAGTTTGTTATATAGCGTCTACGTGTGGTTTCTGCACCAGAACCCCGTCGAGGGGTGAATAAAGTGTGATTTTGAGACTCTTGTAAACAGAAGAATCCTGAGGGAGGAAATCAGCACAGTCCCTTCAGCCAATCAGAGACTACCACATCGTCCTGCAGCACTATCCATCACAATTTCATCACAAGCCATTAAATGTCCATGAAAGTAAACTAACTCTGGTGTTGATACGCAAAAATGCACTTTTACGCAATGAGTAAGAATGTAGTATCATATGCACGTCAAACACGTGCGTGTCATATGCACGCCAGTCCATTTTTGCATATGGATACCGTGACTTTTTTGTTTTTATTTTATACATTTCAAAGCGCACAAGTTGCGCATCTAACTGAAAGATGATGAGCTCTAGCTCTTCAGTGAAACCCAAAGACAGCATCTCAACACTTCCCCAGCAGCTTCATCAGCACAGACCTGGTTGTTTGACTAAGTTTTATCTGCTGGAGCGGATACTGACCTGTTGCAGCGCGTCGGCCGCGTCCGCGCACTTCTTGATGGACTCCTCGTGCCTGGAGCTGGTCTGTTTGATGTGTGACAGCTCCTGATAGAAGCTCACGGACGCGATCACCGTCCCAGCCACGAAGCCCAGGTAGGACAGCGCGGACACGAGCTTCATGAGCGAGCCCGACCAGCCGCTCTCCGCCCGCGCCGCTCTCGGGCTCCTGCTCTTCGGCGCGTCGTCGGGCTGCGGGCTCGCCAGCGCTTTGTCGCTGTTGTTCGGCTGCGAGCTGCTCTTGCTTCTGTTCTTCGCGGCCATCGTTCCGTGCGTGACGTCAGCGAGCGGCGCGTTCTCTCATTCCTTTCTACTCCAGAGGAACCGGAGCGACGCGTTCACTTCGCTCGAGTCCCAACGCGTTCAACAACTACTCCACAAACAGTTCAGAGTCCCAGGAGGAGCGAGGTGCGGGGAAAGTCACTTTTGCTGAAGCTTTAGCTCTGATGTGCGGCAGCAGAGCGGACAGTCCAGTGTAATAGATGTGAAGGGCGTCGCGTCGCGTCGCGTTCTCGCTCCACCCTTCTTCAGACGTGGCACTGATTTCCCTCAAACATCTGCATCCTCCTCCCGTCCGAGCAGCTGAGGTGCAGGGTTTGACACACTTTCACTCTTTCTATGATGGGTGAAATAAAACAAGTGACCGAGCAGAGGGAAACTTCTGCGGTTAAAGTACAGATACATCACTGAAAATTATAAAGAAAAAGTAGAAGTACTTTTATTTTATTTCTGATTAAAAAGGAGTTAATTACAGTAACAGGGAAGGCTTAAAGTCCTTATATTCAGGTGGGCCAAATTATTAGGCAAGTTTTCTCTGAGATTAAACTCAGACTAAAAGTAAAAATGATTAAATACCCAGCGGAAGGATGCAAAACTAATTAAATGATAGAATTAATAGAATAAACACGAAAAGACACGTTAACTGCAAAAGAATTAAGAATTAATGTCAAGAATGGGTCAGAAACCACTTTTTGGACAATTACGTATGACTTATTATATATGATTAAATACAAAATCAATAGTAGCTATTAAGACTGATGTGGTTTGGGACTGGTAAAATGTTCAGAATTTTAACACAATCATTTGGAGCGTGGTGTAAATGTCTGTAATCTATTACAGCTACTGAGAATATAATGTTTAATTCAATTAGAGTTACAAAGAGGGTCACATCCGAATATTGTCACACACGTACAGGACTGATTTCTTTCTGCATTAAAATACGTTTATGCTTCATTTTTATTTATTTTTATTAAGCCTACCGTATTTTCACCAAGGAATCATAATGCCAGCATTTCATAATTATGAAAAGAAGTCATGATTAAACCTGTATTTACCCTCAGATTGTTCTCAATGTACAAGAGTCTGATTTTGTGGTGGCTGTAATATACACTAGGTCAAAGGTTAGGGTCAATATGATTTTATGTGCATTTATTTGGGGTCAGTAAGATATTTAATAGTTTTTAAAGATGTTTCTTCTGCTCATCAAGGCTGCGTTTATTAGATTAAAAATGCAGAAAAAAACGGTAATATTGTGAAATATTATTTTCAAATTAAAATAAGTGTTTTCTGTGTGAATATATTTTAAAATGTAATTTACTCCAGTCTTCAGTGTCACATGATCCTTTCAGAAATCATTATAGAATTATCAATGTTGAAAAACAGTTGTGCAGACAAATATATTTTTTTGGAAACTGATTTTTTTCTCAGGATTCTTTGATGAATAACAAAAAACAACATAATTTTGTACCAAATATAAAACATTTCTAAAATGTAAATCTATTGACTTTTTTGTTCATTTAATAGATCCTTTGTTAATAAAAGTATTCGTTTTTTTCAAGGAAGAAAGAATAAAAATGTACTGATCCCAGACTTTTGAACAGTAGTGAAACAGTAAACTACTGTAACAGTAGTTATGAACATTATTATCCATTTTAAATAAATGCTTCTCTTTTTAATATTTTAATGATCAAAGAATGCTAAAAGAAACTATGAAGCAGCTCAACTTAAAGTTTATTCAGAATAAACATAAGCTTCAGACAAAATTAGTAACTACACAGAGACCAACACTGTAAAAAAAATCCACGTATGTGTACAGATCTTTTTATTTTATTTATTTCGTTTTTTTAACACGTGCTTAGGAAAAAAACAAAGACAAACAAATGGCAAGGAAAAAATCCAGGGGTTCAAGGACGGCCCAAAGAGAAAAAAACACACATCTAAATAAATCAGCAGATCACAACAAACCTAACAATCGTTTCTACTGTTATTATTAATAAACAGCCGTAATGACGCTGGTGGCGCTCGCAGCGCTACTGGCCAATCGGAGGCGCCTCCGTGACGCTGGCCCCGCCCCTCTGCTTCAGTCTGCGCGCGGGCACAGCGCGCGCCCCTCCACTTTAACCCCTCCACAATGAGCGAGTCCGCGGCTGACGCGAGCTTCCTGAGCGACGAGCAGATCATCAACCGATGGGGCTTCGACTACTACGTGTTCAAGGCCCTCGGCGCCTTCCGAGAAGGGGACTTCACGGCCTTCACGCACTTCACGCGCATCGTCGAGAGTAAGTCCGAGCCTGTTTACATCCGGTTAGCTTTAGCGCCGCGAGCAGCCCGTGTCTCTCTCTCTCTAATCCCGCTGTGTCGTGGCAGATCTGGTGCTCCGGCCCGTCGACGGACACAGCGACATGGTCGTCAAGCTGCGCTTCATGCAGTTCCTGTCCCGGATCAACAACGGAGACAAGCTCGGTGAGAGAGCGGAAGTGACGTGCGCGCGTGTTAACTTTATTAAACAATACAACTTTGAAGCACAATACCCAATAAAGACGTAAAGAAAAGTGTAAGAAGAGGGGGGGGGGGGGGACCAGCTGTTAGGGGTTTTCAGCAATTGTGAGGTACTCAATTAAAGAGATTTAATGCATTTTTCTTTTGCATTACATCCCTCGGAACCCTACAGAAAGTGTATCTCTTCAGAGAACAAAACCTGTTCCTATGATTGTAGTGGTATATGTGGAGATGCTTCAGCTGCGTGTTACTGAGCTGTGTGTGTGTGTGTGTGTGCTGCAGATCTGACGTTCGAGGAGCCCCAGACCCCTCTGGAGTCGGCCCTGAGCGTGCTGGAGAGCATCTGCCGGGACATGAGCGTCCCCGAGAGAGAGCAGGAGCTGGTGCGGCACGTCATCGTGGAGACGGTGAGGCCTGCTTCGTTCATCACGGGACAGAGCGAGACCGTGTGTTTAGAGTAGAGCCTGACGCCAGCACTGAGGGAATGACGGGTGCTTTTCACCCCGAAGGGAAGTGAAAGACCGCTGGACATGTTAGTACCCTTGTGTCACTTACAGCAGGTTTAGTTTCACTTTTGCCGTTTGCCTCACGTTACACTGTGAAAGCTTTCTTTTCAGTAATGTATGCGGCGTTTGATTATTGTATTAAGATTGTAATAAGTGTTGGTGTACAGTAAATGTAAATAAACAGAGGTCGTGTTTTCTGTCTCTGCTCATTTAAACCGCTTGGTTTCTGAAGTGATCGTATGAGGGGCTGTCACAGGACCTCTGTGAACACTGCTCTGTGTGTGTGTGTGCAGCTGATCATGGTGTGTATCCGCAGCGGGGAGTTTGAGAAGGCCGAGGAGGTGCTGCTGAGACACTTCAGTGACGCCGCTGACTCAGCCGGGAAGGTGAGCGCTGCACAACACACGCACACACAACCTGACCACAGTCATCAAAAGTCAAGACACACCTGGTTCGGGTGATTTCATGACACAGAACAGCTGTGAGCTGCTTCTTTTTTCCTAAATAACTCCGTTATCTCATCACGGACTGATGTAGTGTGTGACGCGTCTCTCTCTGTGCTCAGAGGAAGCTGCTGATGAACCTGATCCGGCGGCGGCGCTCGTCTCACTCGGTGCTGCAGCTCAGCTCCTTCGCCGACTTCAAGCAGGACATGCTGGACTTCATCGAGCGGCTGTACCGCGTCCCCGAGCCCTTCCTCCTGCAGGTGCTGCTCGCCCCGCTCGCCCTTGGAGAGTCTCTCTCCTCACTGACTCTGTGTGTGTGTGTGTGTGTGCAGATGCTGAAGCGCTCCGGACACCACGGCGTCAGATCTGAGATCGTGACCTCATCGCAGGTCAAGCAGAAGAGCAGCACAGCCACAGCCGCCGAGGTTCATGGGTAAACACTCACAGCACTGCTCACACATTACACACACGTGTGTGTATGTATATTAATGTGTGTCTCTCTTGTGTGTGTGTCAGGGCTGTGTCCGCGGCTCGTCTCAGTCTGCGCGGCCTGCAGCAGGTGTACGGCGTGCTCCGAGAGCGCTACGGCGTGAGCGTGTCCTTCACTCAGCTGCAGCAGGAGCTACAGGACGGGGAGAGCCCCGAGCCCGAGCCCGAGCCCGAGCTGCACCTGGCCCTGTCCGAGACCCAGGACCCGGAGAGAGACGGCCAGCAGCAGCCCTACGCCGGCATGACCATCTCACGCCTGGTGCAGGAGGACGACAGCCAGATGAGTGAAGGAGAGGAGCGGGACGACTCTCAGAAGAACACTCAGATGGAGATCAGCTCTCCTGACAGGTCACTCGCTCTTCAGGGGGGCTTAAGGCCAGGTTCACCCTCTCAGCTCTGCTCTCCTGTTCACCGCAGCAGACGTTCAGACACGCACAAACAGAAGAGGTATGTCAGCATGGCCTGTTTAATGTCTGAAGGCAGTGACAGAACGGCTCTTACAGGAGAACTGCTTCGGCCTGTTGAGTCAACTTGAGTCCCAGTCCTGCTTGTATCCTGTGTGTGGCTCTTTGAGAAGCTTCGGTCAGTGACAGCCAGGGCTCTGTGTGTCCTCCAGGAGGGTCCTGTCCAGTGACGTGGAGTCCGAGGGTCCCGCCGGGTCTCCTCCTGCGTCCAGCAGACGCTCGTCCAGACACAAACAGCAGCAGAAGAGTGATCCCAGGTGAGATGAGGGATGCATCTGGTGCCTCTGATGCATCTGGTGATGGTGATGGACTTCTTCATCTCTCCTCTTCAAGCTGTTTTCACTGCTGTGTGTGTGTTTCAGTGAGTCTGAGTGTGTGCTGATAGAGGTGCAGTGCTCCTCGTCTCCGGCTCGTCCCAGCAGCAGCAGATCTCCAGCCGCCAGACGCTCAGACACTGAGAGACAGAGCAGGTGTGTCTCTGACTGAACGTCCTCATCACTCACACACACACACACACACGATTGACTGAGAGATCTGTGTGTCCTCCAGGAGGGTCCTGTCCAGTGACGTGGAGTCCGAGGGTCCCGCCGGGTCTCCTCCTGCGTCCAGCAGACGCTCGTCCAGACACAAACAGCAGCAGAAGAGTGATCCCAGGTGAGATGAGGGATGCATCTGGTGCCTCTGATGCATCTGGTGATGGTGATGGACTTCTTCATCTCTCCTCTTCAAGCTGTTTTCACTGCTGTGTGTGTGTTTCAGTGAGTCTGAGTGTGTGCTGATAGAGGTGCAGTGCTCCTCGTCTCCGGCTCGTCCCAGCAGCAGCAGATCTCCAGCCGCCAGACGCTCAGACACTGAGAGACCGAGCAGGTGCGTCTCTGACTCAACGTCCTCACACACACACACACACGAGTCACTGAGGGATCTGTGTGTCCCACAGCATCATCCTGTCCAGTGATGTGGAGTCCGAGGGTCCCGCCGGGTCTCCTCCTGCGTCCAGCAAACGCTCGTCCAGACACAAACAGCAGAAGAAGAACGATCGCAGGTGAGATGAGGGATACATTTGGTGCCTCTGATGGTGATATTGAACATTACACGGTATACTACACCAAACGCAGTATATTCAAGCTGTTTTCACTGCTCTGTGTGTGTGTTTCAGTGCGTCTGAATCAGCTCAACTCTCGGCTCCCGCTCGTCCCAGCAGCCCTGCATCCAAAGACACACAGAACCTGAGCAGGTGCTCGCTCTACGTTTTTATTTTCAGCCGTCTGACAGAGGACGGTGGTGGAAGTGTGTGTTGACCTGACCGGCTGACTGTGTTTCAGTGAGTGTGTGATGGAGGTGCAGGAGGAAGGCTCTTCTGTCCAGCACTCGACTCCGGCTCGTCCCGGACCCTCAGACACTCAGGATCAGAACAGGTGTGTGTGTGACCGTACGCCACCACCTCTTCCTCACAGCTCTGAAGGCCCGTGTGACACAGCTCTCTCTCTCTCTCAGGATCGTGTCCAGTGAATCAGAGGATCACAGCTCGCCTCCTGCTCTGCAGACGCACCGCCTTTATCGAAGCAGCTCCCCGTCCTCTGGAGGAGGAGCGCACAGCAAGAGGAGGAGGTGGGTGTGTGTGTGTGTGTGTGAGTCTGTGTGTGTGTGTGTGAGACACGGACTGACCCTGTGTGTGTGCGTGTGTGTCAGGGCCCCATGGCAGGACGTGTCCGGGACGCACGAGAACTGGAGCGACGAGGAGTCCCTGTTCAGCGCCTCTTCAGGTACACACACACACTGATCGAGATCTCCGTGATTATCGCTGCTGATGATGATCAGGCAGTGTCACTGTATTCTAATCTAATGCAGTGGAAGTAGCCTGATAATGTCAGCTTCCACATCGATTATAATATTATTACCCGCGCACTTCTCCTGTGATCACATGATTCTGCTGCTGTCTCAGTTTCAGGCCCCTCCAGCAAGAGGAACAGCAGGAAGGTCAGTGTGTGTGTGTGCATCCACCGCTCCTGAGTGTGTGTGTGAGCGTGCTCTAACGTGTGTGTGTGTGTGTGTCAGATGTGGACGGTGCAGGAGTCGGAGTGGCTGAAGGAGGGCGTGCGGCGCTTCGGCGCGGGACACTGGGAGAAGATCCGCTCGTCCTTCCCCTTCAGCGGACGCACTGCGGTCAACCTGAAGGACCGCTGGAGGACCATGCTCAAGCTCAGGCTGGTCTGACACACGCAGCGCCGTTTTATCATGTTTTACTCTCCTGTTCCTGTTTTAAACCTTGTGTTCCCTTATTAAACGCTTGTTCTGCTCGTGCAGCGCTGCTGTCCTCCTTCCTTCATTTAAAAACCTGTTTGATGCTCCGTATTCACCAAGCCTGCTTTATTTGATCAGAAATACAGTACAATCAATATTATTGCAAAATACACATCCTTTAGTTTTTGATACACATTCAAACCCTGACGGCCGTCTTCATTAAACACGAACAATCATCATTGTAATAAATGTCAAGTCACATCAGCACTTGTAGCAAATGAATAGAGTGGAAATAAACTGAAAACAGTCAAACGCTCGTGTTTCCATTCACAGTTATGCACAATATTGGAACACTGCAGAAAACATTTGCATTTCCGACGAGTCCCTTCCTGTTAAACAGGCTCTGAATATCACTAAGTATGCACTTTTCTTCTAATCGGGGGAAAAAAAAGTTGATCCTTGAACCATTTTTGAATGCACTTTCATTAGAGTAGTTCCTTATGCAATATTTTAAAATGCGCATCAAAGCAGATGGAGGAGATCACGCCTGGTCCTCTGGGTTTGACATGAGCCTCCACTGTTTATAGAGATCTTCATCCACACCTGTGCAAAACAAGTTCACCGCACCACCCGAACTACATCCTCAAATCGACATGCATTCAGTGGAGGTGCAAAGATCATAAAATCACTGTATAGACATCACATTAATGCTCGCTACAGCAGAGCTGTTCAATAAATAGTGACGACTCTTCAGATGTGCTGGGATTGTTTTCTTCAGCGTGGACGGCAGTGACACAGAACTCGGATAAAACACAATAAAAAGCCACACAGGCTTGCTACTGTAAACAAAAGCTTGTAACTCTTGCCCCGCCTCCAGGGTCTCCTGGTTGGTCAGCTATGTGTAAAAGTCTAAATAAAACATTCAGTTTAGCGCCATTGTGCTTCGGAGCGTCATAAGTTGGAGTCCATATCCCGGTCCCACCCACTTCCTGTCCTAATAAGGCTACATAAACAGAAAAGGCGACGCTCATGTACAAGCCGCGGTGCAGCAGTCGCGAGCGGCCCTCAGCACTGGCAGGGCTGCTGCCTCTCGCTGGGCGCTAGCGGCGCTCCGCTGACGACGGCGCGAGAGTTAGTGCGCAGCAGCACGTGGTCGTCGGCGTCCGGCGTGACTCTCAGGCCGTTCTGCATCAGCAGCTGTCGCGCCATCAGGACGAAGGCCTCCTCCACGCTCCGCTGCTCCCGCGCGGACGTCTCCAGCGCCGCTAGCATGCCCTGCTCCTCCGCTAGCTTACAGGCCTCCGAGAACAGCACCTCGCGCTGCGCCTCCAGGTCGCGCTTGTTCCCTGGCGACACACAATCACACGTTACTACCTGCGCGGCGCTACACGCAGTGATGAAGGCGTGTGTGTGAGGGGCTCACCTATGAGGGCGGTCAGCACGTTGGCGGCCCCGAAGCGGTGGAGCTCGTGGAGCCAGCGCTGCACCGAGTCGAAGCTGGCCCTCCGGCTGATGTCGTACGTGATCAGGGCCCCGTGAGCGCTGCGGTAGTAGCTCTGAGTGATGGTGCGGAAACGCTCCTGTCCCGCCGTGTCCCACACCTGCATCTGCTCACACACACACACACACTGATCAGCGCTCTGAGACACACCACAGCTGAATAAAGGTTATAGTGTGTGGGAGCTCAGCTAAGATGTATGCATGCAGACTGAACACTATACTGCATACTGTGTACTAAACATCCTGTACAACGCATGCTAAATAAACCTGTTATAACTACAATATTGTAATACTGTCATGCCAAGAAGACAAGCACACTGCATACTACATACTGCATATTGTATTAAACACTGCATACTAAATATTGCGCACTGCATACTTAATACTGAACATCTTGTCACAAGACTGAAGTGTTTCAGCCCTCATCAGCTCTATAACTCATCCACAGTTTACTCAAATCTATTATGATTGTATTTGCATCAAATATTAAAAACAAAAAACTACAGTTTACACTGCTCTGAGGGTTTTTGTATATGTTGAGTACTGCGTACTGACTCGTGCTCAGTATACACTACAGTATGTACTACATTACGGTACACTGCACACTTCATTCAGCCTACTACTAAGTATATACTAGGAATAATGTAAAGTATGTATACTACATACCGCAAACAGCTAAGTTTGATGATGAGAGCAGGGCACTGACTACTTAAAACTATACTACATACTGCACACTGAACAAAGTGTTCTGTACACTACATACACACTGCTCTCTCTCTCTCTCTCTATATATACAGGCTGCTACTACTATATGTTACAATTTACAGTGTACATTATTTCTACCTCACAACGTTCACTACATACTTCATTCCATACTGCAGTGTACTACAATCTCTATAAGCCTGCATAATCCCCCCACAAACACTTTTACCATCTACATTTCAGATTTGTGTAAAACATGACACTGCTTTTCAATCGGATGGAGACAAACATCACTTCCTGTTCTTTCGTCAAACAGGAAATGGAAGCTCAAGTCGTCCAGGTATTCAGTGTACACAGTAAACACAGTGCAGCAGTAGTATGAATAGGATGCAGTGTGCTTTTTAAACGCAGCCTTTGCATTTATACGTTTATTTTAGTTTATTTCCGTTTTGGTGAAGAGCTCTATTGTGTGACTCCTGCACTGTTAAACATCTCACACACATAAACAAACACACAGCTCGTGTTTATCAGTGCTGCAGGAAGCAGTGTGTTTATCAGGATCATCACTCCCTGTTTGAGCGGGTAGAGGACCGACCTGCTGATCCGGTTCTGCAGCTTGAACCGGTTCAGTGTAGAGCGGCACGTGCAGCCGGACAATCAAACTAAACTAAACTAAACTAAACTAAACTTCACACACACATCAGATGAAGACGAGCGGCGGTGACCTCTGACCTTGACCCTGCGGCCGTCGATGGAGAGCGTGCGGACGGTGAAGTCCACTCCGATGGTGTTCTGCTGCGCCTCGGAGAACAGGCCGCTCTTGAAGCTCTGCACCAGGCAGGTCTTGCCCACGTTGGAGTCTCCGATGAGGATGATCTTGAAGAGGAAGTCGAAGGAGTTGGGGTCCTGAGGGTCCTCTGGCTCCATGAGTGCGTCGATCAGCAGCCCATGCTCTGCTCTGCTTCACTCGGCTCGGCTCTCTGCAGCTCACACCTTCCTCGTCCACCTGGACCAACAGGTGAAACCGCCGCCTGCACTGGTGCATCGTGGGTAATGTAGTGCAGCAGCTCCACTACAAGCACACACATGACATTTAACATCTACTGCTGTCAAAAACAGCAGACTACAACACGGGGGGACTACAAAAGGTGCTGTGTGGTCAGCCTCACCTTCTCAAACTGTTGATCATTAACCTCAGAGTCAATATTACTGGAGCTATGAGGACTTTTAAGACCCCTTGTAAAACTCAAAACCAATTGGTTAGTTTGGGACCACATTTTGGTTTATTGAAAAGATACAATAAAAATAGTTTATGACACTAAACAGCAATAGCTTACTAAACTAGCTACTTTATATGTTAGTACTTTCCCCAAATAAATCTTTTACGTTTTTACATAAACAAATACGACTTTTGTGCGTCTAATGCGTAGATAAAAGTCACGATACACGTGCTGCATTTGTCTAGTGTACCTGAATTAATATCACGAGAGCATGTTTTTTGTTGTTATTATTGGGAAATAATTCTGTATTAGTAGTCTAATTTTAAACGCGCACGCGCAGAGACTCTTAAGTTGAAGTGTGTTCGAGCGAAAGGGCGTCACAGGAAGCGCTTGATCTGTCGCGCTCCTCTCCAGTCCTCTCTTCCGGTCGCGTGCGCGTCTCTTCAGCACATCCTATCATCATCATGGTGAGCGCTGAAGTGTTGAAATCGTGTTTTTAATGCTCGTGTGATGATCGATAGACGCGTGTATGTGTGTGAGAGAGATTCAGCAGCTTTATTCCGGCCGTGACTCGCGCATTAACCCGGCTGCGCGCGAGGCTTTGTGCGCTCCACGCGCCCGGACAATGAGCTCCGCCGGCTTCATCAGTCACCTACAGCCGGGAGCTACAGCTTCGCGTGTATATTACTGTATATGAGTGTGTTTCTCTCGCTGTGTGTGTGTTTGTGCCGGTGTTCTAACACCGGCTAGGAGCGAGTTTCTAGTGTTTTCTCTCAGGAGGGCGGAGCCAGCGCCGCTTATTAACATTCACTTCATACCGTTTTGTCAAATCTCAAGCTTACTTGTGTATTTTAAAAGAGATGGACAATAAAGTGATATTCATAAATAAGTGTCAGAGCTCTAAGCTTGCTTCATAATACAGTTATAACACAGTTTGACGCTCCAGTGGTCTTGTTGCTGTTAAACTAGCCTCGAGCGCCCCCTGCTGTTAAGAGCCGAGCTTAGCCCTCTCTAGAGAGGAGCTGGAGATCATCTGAACCGCTGATGATGTTTGTCTGTGCAGGCGTCTTTATCCATGGCTCCGGTCAGTATCTTCAGGCACGGTGCAGACGAGGAGAAGGCCGAGACGGCGCGTCTGGTGAGTGATGTTTCTCTCTCTCAGAGGTCGTGAGCCCTCATCATCTGACTCTGACCGTTTCTCTCTCTCGCTCTCAGTCGTCCTTCATCGGCGCCATCGCTATCGGGGATCTGGTGAAGAGCACTCTGGGACCCAAGGGCATGGTACGACTCCCACTCACACATATACACACACACACGCTCATCACCGTAACCCTGACCTCTGACTCTGCAGGACAAGATCCTGCTGGGCGGCGGCAAGGACAGCAACGTGACGGTCACCAACGACGGGGCCACCATCCTGAAGGCCATCGGAGTGGACAACCCGGCCGCCAAAGTGCTCGTGGGTGAGTTGATCAGAGGCGTCTGGTGATTGATGCTGCTGCTCAGTGTGTTGACGCGCTCTGTTCTCCGCAGACATGTCGAAGGTGCAGGACGACGAGGTGGGAGACGGGACGACCTCGGTGACGGTGCTGGCGGCCGAGCTGCTGCGGGTACGAGCTCCTCCTCCTCCTCCTCACAGCGTCTCTCCGCGCTGCTGTCTAATGACTCGCTCTTGTGCCGCAGGAAGCTGAGCTGCTGATCGCCAAGAAGATCCACCCTCAGATCATCATCTCCGGCTGGAGGAAGGCCACGCAGGTGGCGCGCGACGCGCTGCGGGAGGCCGCCGTGGATCATGGGTAACGAGCTGAGCTCCTCTCTCTCTCTCTCTGTGTGTGTGTCTCTGTGAGTGCGTGTCAGGGGTTAAAGGTCAGCGCCTCCCTCCGCAGGGACGACGAGCAGCGGTTCCAGCAGGACCTGATGAACATCGCTCGCACCACGCTCTCCTCCAAGCTGCTGACGCACCACAAGGACCACTTCTCCCGCCTCTCCGTCGAGGCCGTGCTCAGACTCAAGGGATCCGGCAACCTGGAGGCCATCCACGTCATCAAGAAGCTGGGCGGCAGCCTGACCGACTCCTACCTGGACGAAGGTCTGTACACACACACACACACGTCACAGTGTAACAGTGTGCTAGCGAGAGCTAATGTTAGCGTGTCTTCAGGGTTCCTGCTGGACAAGAGGATCGGTGTGAACCAGCCCAAGAGGATCGAGAACGCCAACATCCTGATCGCCAACACCGGCATGGACACAGACAAGATCAAGGTGCCGTGGTCTCCGGGCGAGGACGGGCGTGTGTGACGAGGGCTGTAAGCTAACGCTAGTTTGTGTGTGTGCAGATCTTCGGCTCCAGAGTGCGCGTGGACTCCACCGCTAAAGTCGCCGAGATCGAGTCGGCCGAGAAGGAGAAGATGAAGGAGAAGGTGGAGCACATCCTCAAACACGGCATCAACTGCTTCATCAACAGGTGCGCTGCTGCTGCTGTGTGTGTGTGTGTGTGTGTGTGTGTGAGGTCATGTGATGTGACCCTGTCGCTGTGCTGGTCCTCAGGCAGCTGATCTATAACTACCCCGAGCAGCTGTTTGCGGCCGCCGGCGTCATGGCCATCGAACACGCCGACTTCGTGGGAGTCGAGCGCCTGGCTCTCGTCACAGGTACACAACCGTATCCCAGCATGCCCTGCACATGAAAAGTGCTGATGTTCTGTGGTTATTTGAGCTGCTGTGTGTGTGTGTCGCTCAGGCGGGGAGATCACCTCCACCTTTGACCACCCTGAGCTGGTGAAGCTCGGCCACTGCAAGCTGATCGAGGAGGTCATGATCGGAGAGGACACCCTCATACACTTCTCCGGAGTGGACATGGGTGAGCGCCGGGGGTGTTTGTAGAGCTGTGTGTATCAGAGAGGATGATGATAGTGATGATGAAGGGTGTGTCTGTGTGCTCAGGTGAGGCCTGCACCATCGTCCTGCGCGGAGCCACACAGCAGATCCTGGACGAGGCCGAGCGCTCACTGCACGACGCCCTGTGTGTGCTGGCTCAGACCGTCAAAGAGACACGCACCGTCTTCGGAGGAGGTGACACGCACACTCATAGATGCTCACACTCTCACACACACTGTTACTCAGACTCTCACACTCTTATACACACACTCATAGACACTCACACACAGTCACTCAGACTCTCACACACACGCACACTTATAGACGCACTCAAACACACTTACTCAGACTCACACACACTCATAGACACTCAGTCACTCAGACTCTCTCTCTCTCTCACACACACACACACACACACACATACAGACACTCACACTCAAACACACTTACTCAGACTCACACACTCTTATACACAAACTCATAGACACTCACAGTCACTCAGACTCTCTCACACACACACACACTTACAGACACTCTCACACTCAAACACACTCTGACTTAATTCACACAGTCATTTAGACACACACACCCATAGACACTCTCACACACACACTCACCTCTCTGTGTGTGTGCTGCAGGCTGCTCTGAGATGTTGATGGCTAAAGCTGTGACCGATCTGGCCAATCGCACGCCAGGAAAAGAGGCCGTGGCCATGGAGTCCTTCGCTAAAGCCCTAAGGATGGTACGACACACACACACACACACACGCACCCAGCAGTCCACTCACACAACATAAGCAAACACTAACACATCAGCAGCACATACGAACTCATCCCTCGTTCACTTGATTCATTCAGAACACTCTCTCTTGAGCAAGTGACTTCACAGCAGCTCAAACTACGCTAGGAAAGTTCAAGTGTTCTCTCATGACTGCTGTGGGTGCAAGCCTGTGTCACACACTGTTTTCCTCCTGCTCTACAGAGGGGTGTTATGTAGCTCACGCAGGTCTCATGAGTGTAGTGTGTGTTGTAAAGACACGGTGTGTGTGTGTTGCAGCTGCCCACCATCATCGCTGATAACGCCGGTTATGACAGCGCCGAGCTGGTGTCTCAGCTGAGAGCCGCTCACCAGGACAACAAGAGCACCTTCGGCCTGGGTAAGACCCTCTCTCTCTCTCTCACACACACACACACACACATCATCCCCAGTGAGTCTGACCTCTGACCCCTGCGCTGGCAGACATGACCCAGGGCGCGGTGGGAGACATGGCGGCGCTGGGCATCACCGAGAGCTTCCAGGTGAAGAGACAGGTGCTGCTGAGCGCAGCCGAGGCGGCTGAGATGATCCTGCGCGTCGACAACATCATCAAAGCTGCTCCCAGGTGAGCCCTCTCTTCTCCTGCTGCCGTCACGAGTGTCCGCTGCTCTCCTGACCCCTCTTTAACCCCTCTCTCTCTGTGCGTTTCAGGAAGCGCGTGCCGGATCATCACCCCTGCTGAACACCAGCAGCAGCAGCAGCCCGTGTATTTATTGACAGGAAGTTGATGCTCTTTGTTTCATAGCTCCGTGTGTAGTCGCACTTCCCAAGCGTCACTTGTATCTGAATGTTACTGCTCTACACGATGACCTTTGACCTTTTGTTTACCCAATAAACAGTCACGACTGACCACTGAGTGTGAGTACTTGTGTATGGTGTGACAGTTTAAGGGAGAGTTTTAGCATTAAAAAGAGCTTAATTCTAACTTCACTGGCAGATTTATTTTATTATTATGGTTTTAAACTCAAATTCGGTGATTTTATAGTTTTACTTTGAACACTTCTGCAGCACTTTTAGTTCTGAATATTTCCTGTGGCTCTTACAAACATCTCAATTTCTTCTGTAAATTACTGGAAATTAAAATTTGTGTCTCAGATTCAGAGGTTTTCACACATGTGAAGCGTTTCTAATTCAGTTAGTTCTGTCTAGTCTACACTTACTTCCCTACATTTTCATTGCTTTGTCTCAAAGTCTGTTTACCTTTCTAAAAATCTGCAGAAACCCTGTTCAGACCCACATGAAAAATATAGTGATGGCACACACACACTATAAGTTCTTACACAATCTAACATGTTTAAAACCGAACTGGAGATTTAGGTGCTGGGCGTCCGGCCAGAGGAGAACTGGACCCAACTAAGCCTGGTTCTCCCAAGGTTTTTTTCAATACACGCTTTAATATCTGCTAACTCTTTATTGTGATGGTCTCCCAAAAAGCACTCTACTGACTATAAGTAACTTTGTAAGTACATATCGACTTATTCTAACCCTAACCCTACCAGTCTAATACTCTGCTAGCACTCTGTTGAGAGTTATGTAGGTGCAGTGTTACTTATAATCAACAGAATACGCTAAAGGGACCATCAAAATAAAGTCGAATCCCGGCAGGTCTTCCTCTTGTGCACACGTGGCCTAAGGTCTCATTTCTTCATCTCTCATTTGTTTGCTGAATGTTAAATCAACACATGACCGGGTCAAACTGACCCGTGAATTGGGATTGAAAGCTCAGCCTGAGTTTGATCGAGTCACTCTTGACCTGGAGCAGCGAGCGCTTCAGCATGAGGACGGCTCTGATCCTGCTGGGGTGCCTGAGCTTCGTTCAGAGTCTGGTGAGGTGAGGATTCGTTTACTGACCACCGGTTTTGTCTGCATAGCTATATATTGTGAGAAGACCGACCGCTTAAATATAATTAAATGTTTAATGCGTTTCTTGCTATTTCTCTGTAATGGGTTTAAATTTACTGGCGATTTCTGAGTGGATAGTTTCTACGCCAAATTTTTTTTTTTTTCTAGTGCACAGTAGAAGACAGCCAGCTTTTACCCTGTTTGAAGTCATGAGACAAGTATTGTACCACACACATACTGTTTTCCTCCTGGATATTTCTACATTACTTGTGATATAAAGAGAATAATTTATTTGCAATGTAAGATGTATCAAACGGAGCGAACTGTATTACTTCTGTGACACAACCGGCTTAGCAATAACTCAATAGCACATATAAATTACAAACCATATTTTCCCATCAGGTTCGAGTTGGTAAAGCAAGGATGTATGGCACTGGGTTGCCTTATGTCGCTTGAATTCCCTTTTGGTTCTCTAGACATTGTCAGATTCGCTTGATCGTTATGCTTGCAGTGAAAGTATAGTTCCTAGTCATATCAGCCTAGAAAATCACAACTTTTCATTTTACGTCAGTCTTAGTAGGTGACGTAACTCTAGCAGAGTAGAGTTTTAAATAGGAAAAAGACCTAAACTCTTAGGTTAGTGTTAAAGCGTGATGCTAGCGGTCTAATCGGATTCATTGATCTATGCTAAGCTACAGCTAAAAGTGCTAGCGCCAGACCTGGAAATCACCATGTCTTGACAACATGACAGTAGCTGCATATATGAACCACCTGAGAATGCGCCCATTGGGCATAGCTCAAACTCCGGTTACCAAGGGCATGTGCCGGAAAGGAAACTTTTGAAAGAAATCACTGACAGTGAAGCACTTCAAAATCATCATTGAGACTCAAGAAAGATAGATCATTAAACATTATTGTGAGATTATGAATATAGCGCCTGTCTAATCATTGTGGGAATTTGCATACATAGGTTTTTGAATAACGCTTCTCGTTTTTCAGGGTACCATTAAGTCGTTTGCCCTCGGTTCGTGGTCGGCTTCGAGCCGCTAACCAGCTGGATGAGTTCCTGCGTGAGCACCAACCAGATGTCTTCTCCCGGCGTTACGCCCAGTGTTACCCGGCCACACAGCACTACCTTCGGTTAGGTGGCACATCCACAGAGAGACTCTACAACTTCATGGACGTGAGCCAGTCTCTGTGATGATCTACTGTTACACACTCATTATATGAGGGTCATTCTCTGACACAGTTGCTTTACTACATCACATTTCATCAGATAAAATGTTACACTTTAATTAAGTTACACTTTAATTAAAGGTGTCCTCATTATAGTGTTACTGTACATTGAAGTACTGAGTGATATTAATCAATATACTTACTATATTGTTAGGAAATAACACTTTATTTAAGGTGTCCATAATACAGAGTGATTACCTAGTAAGTACTTAGTAGTAGCCATTGTACTTACGTAAAACAAAATGTACTTACCATGTAACTAAGTTATGGATCAGTTTGTACTTACAGTTTGTAATTATGTAGATGTAACAGACATCTACTGTTACACATTTGTTACAGACCGAGTCTGTTACGCAGATACTTATGTAACCAAACGTTTGTTACATATGTGTTACTGATTGTATAGAACGTATTTATAAATTACGGTACACAGACATAAGCTGCTTACAATAAAGTGTATCAAGATTGTAGTTAAGTGTAGGTATCTGTGTAACAGACTCGGGGCGTAACATTTGTGTAACAGTAGTTGCCTGTTACATCTACATGACTACAAACTCTAATTAAAGGCTGTTTCATAACTTAGTAACATTATAAGTACATTTTTTTGCATGCAGTTATGCATAATATATTCCTTATTAGAATAGTAAGTACATGTAACAAGGACATCTTAAAATAAAGTGTAACTAAATGTGTTTGATTGTATAAGTATGCCTTAAAGTACAGTAACAGGGTTGACCGCTTTACAGTTTAATAATCCCTGCAACACAAAAAAGTCATGAAATATGCTGCTTGGAAAGGGAATTTAATGTTTTCTTCAATTATCTGCTCTACAATTATCAGTTGTTTAGGTGTAGTGTTTGTAAAGCATGTCGCATTATTATATTTATGCTAAGAAAGAAAATACCACGTTGTTTTGTGATGTACACAGGCCCAGTTCTTTGGTCAGATCAGTCTGGGCAAACCAGAGCAGAACTTCACGGTGGTGTTTGATACGGGCTCCACTGATCTCTGGGTCCCATCATCTTACTGCGTGAGCCAAGCATGCGGTAACTAACACGCGTTCATCAACTGTCCTCTCATGTATACACACACAGTGAAAAGCGTTGGAATTGACCTGGTCGTTGTTGGTGCTGTTGGGTCATGCTCTTCCTCTCTTGGCGCAGCGATGCACCACAAGTTCAAGGCCTTTGAATCGAGCACATACAAGCATGACGGACGAGTCTTTGGCATCCATTACGGCTCTGGTCACCTGCTGGGAGTGATGGCCAGAGAAAAACTGAAGGTATCTAATACCTTTGAGTACTCATATTTACACTGTAACATAAAACATCCTGGGTGTTTTTGTCCTGGGTCAGGTGGGCTCCGTGACGGTTCAGAACCAGGTGTTTGGAGAGGCTGTGTATGAGCCCGGTTTTGCCTTTGTCCTGGCTCAGTTTGATGGGGTTCTGGGTCTGGGTTACCCTCAGCTGGCAGAGGAGCAGGGCTCTCCTGTGTTTGACAGTATGATAGCGCAGGGCGTGCTGGACGAACCCGTCTTCTCCTTCTATCTCAAGTAAGAAATCAACATCACTTAAAGATTTACACTGTGATACTTGCAACAATTATACCAGTAATCACTCTGATTGTTATGCTGGGGGCATTGAAAATTAGTGCTGGGCAATATAATCGTTGATTTATGCACGCGCATTTCGTCAGTAAAGCCGGTTCTTTGATTAGCGGTAAATCTTCACCAGCTGTTTATAGAATGAGCGTCAGTTGATACACAGAGCCGTAGATCACTGACGAGCTACGCAATTTCACCTGCAAAATCTTAAATGAATCGCTTCCGATTCTGAAGACGCTGTTGCGTAGCTCGTCAGTGATCTACGGCTCTGTGTATCAACTGACGCTCATTCTAAAAACAGCTGGTGAAGATTTACCGCTAATCAAAGAACCGGCTTTACTGAAGAAATGCGCGTGAATAAATCAACGACTAAATTGCCCAGCCCTACTGAAAATGTGAAATAATTCATGAGACTGAACACATAGCATTAGGTCGGTGATGTCCCAGGCAGTCTGACGGCAGGTAAGGTAAAAGATGAGCGATTGTTGTAAAAGGGTGCATCAAATACACTGAACGCAGAAATTCAAACGTGTGCAGTGCGCTATGTTTTCGTGCATCACACATGTACAATTCTTCTTATTTTGGTTTTAATGGCAGTTGAGCATGAACACTTGAGCATCGTCATTTCTGTTTAATGGCGGTTCGCAAACCCACTTAAAGGCGCATACCGCCACCTTCTGCATGACACCAGCATTACAGCTGACACAAAATATAATTCTTCTACCTACTTCCGTACGCTCTGCAAGACCACTTTGTGCTTGAGCAGCACCAAACTGTGTACTGTAGCTTCAGCAGCTCCAGGCACGTGAACGGCAATCTCATTGTTAGGCCAGTTTTTAACGCGGCACGTCAAAAAAAAACCAAGATATTCGCAAGCAATATTTATCCCGATGTGTACAACTCTCATAATCAGATCTTTTGGTGACCGACTCTCATGGACAACATGGAAAGCAAAAATGGAACATGCTGCTTTATGGGATATAGCCTAGAAGATGGAGGCTACTAGATTTTAAAGAATAACAAACGTCAACCTTGAACCAAAAAAATGCTGTTCAGTTTTGATGCTTCTCGTAACTATTACAGGAACAATGTTTCTGGTTACGGAGGGGAGCTGCTGTTCGGAGGTGTGGATGAATCCCGGTTTGTTTCTCCCATCAACTGGGTTCCAGTTACTCAGAAGGGCTACTGGCAGATCAGATTAAATGCGTGAGTGGGTTCGCGTCCATCAAAACACTGGTTTGACACATACAGTCCCAACAGAGATGAGTGTGTTGTGTTTGTTGTGTCTAGTGTGAGGGTTCAGGGAGCTCTGAGTTTCTGCTATCGTAGTGCTCAAGGCTGTCAAGCTATAGTGGACACAGGAACCTCTCTGATCGGCGGCCCGGCCAGAGACATCATGGTCCTCCAGCAGTTTATTGGAGCAACACCCAGCGCTGCCGGAGAGGTGATTATATGAACGGCCAGTACCTTTCAATACATCAGTAGCTGCAAAATTCAACATTGCCTCTAGAGATCATCCTTCTGATTTATCAAAGAGACACCGCAGCTTCAAATGTGTTGGTTGTTTGTGGGTTTCAGTATCTTATAGACTGTGTCAGGATCAGCAGCCTGCCCGTAGTGTCTTTCCTGATCAATAACGTGGAGTATTCTCTGACTGGAGAGCAGTACGTCAGGAGGGTGAGTACAACACGAACACAGATTGCTCTTCTCGCTAATCTATGGCCATGATCGTGCCATGAAGATACCCTTAGATTTCGGATCCAAATAGAAATCTTGTGCTTGATGCTGTAATTTCTGCTTGAGCTTTGTCTCTCAGTTGTACATTAACGTTCAAGCAGTGTCTCGGCTTCTACAGTCTGATGATTCCTCTTGCTTTGTCTGTAGGAGATTCTGAACAATAAGGAGATCTGCTTCAGTGGCTTTCAGTCTATAGACGTCCCATCTCCAGCTGGACCCGTCTGGATTCTAGGAGATGTTTTCCTCTCTCAGTTCTACAGCATCTATGACAGAGGTCATGATCGGGTGGGACTGGCTCATCTGTCCGGACGGTCACAGATCTCTGTATAGATCCCTTCTCATCTCTGAACGTGTTGCTAGATGACGAAGAACCTAATGAGTGTTTGACATTCTCTATTAAATCACTAGACATCATCGTTTGCTGTCTTTGCTCTGTTCGGTCTGATAATAATTTGTGTTCATTTCAGCACTGAAACATTATTATTTGTCCTTAAAATCATCCATGAAGTCCACACTCCCCATATGTCATGCAGAAATCTATAGCAGATTAGGGGCTTTTTGTGCATGAACCCAGAGCCAATTGTTTGCCCAGGATTGTACAAACCTTTTTATGTCTGATAATTAAAAAATATCCTTTCTGGGTAATTAAATAGTATTTCTTGATTGGTAACTTGGCCCAGTTTTCCAAACGATTCATATAGTAATCGAAACAAAGACACACTTCTTAAAACCTTCAGCACATTTCACCTGTTTGCACACATGTTCCAATTTGCTCAAAAACCATAATTTGGCGCTGGTTTAACTATGTTCTCATTCAGAAAACACAAACACCATATAATTAACTCAAACAGCGGGCGCCATCTTCTGGCGAAATTCATTCGGTAAAGATCTGAGTATTGGAGCTTGTTAAGAAAGCTTTTCTTTCGTGACTAAGTCAAGCAAGTGTGTCTGCAAGTTTAGTGTATTTGTATTGTAGTTTACACATTCTTAGTTCAGGGCCGGTTGCATAAACAAAGCCATTGTCTTAAGACTGCATAAAATAAGTCTTATTTGCACTACATTGTGGGGAAAGTAAGACGCACTTTAACAACTTAAACAAAATGGCCGACAGTGGGCGCTCGTCGCAGTTTTCCTTCGCTGAAAATATTTGCACATTGGAGGAATATAATGCTGCCAAATCAGTTTTAATGGACAAATTTAGCGATTACAGTTCAAACAATAAAAAACACAAGGCTTGGGCCACAATTACACTAAGGTAAATAGTATAAATCCCTCTGTTCCACGAACCGTCAAAGACGTACAGAAACGGTTTAAAAACATGTTACAAGAAGCAAACATAGAAATATTCAAACGTAAAAACCCAGCAACCGGTGGAGGACCATGTCAACGGAAATAATTATTGAAATATATGGAGAGGAGTCGCCTATGTTTTGGGGAATCCCCGGGGGGAGCGGAGTTTCCTTAACGACGCCACCCGCCGCAGGCGAAGAGATACTGCCTCACACCGCTGGTAAACAAGCTCCGCTTGGACAGTCTGGTAAGTTTTTTTTGTTTTTGTTCCCTAATGTTTCATTTTTTAAGTAAGCTACTGTTCTGCTGTTTTTGATAAAGCACCATTTTTGTTGGTAGATAGCGAGGTTACGTTAACCTTGGTACCTTTTACCACTGAAGAAGCGCCTGTCACAAACCAGAACCAAATGACACAAAGTGAAGGTAAAACACATATTTGCCATCTTAAAATAACGACTAATAACTCACCAAGTTAACCTAGTATAGTAAACCTTACTTTGGAAGTAATCTGTAATACCAAGAAGTATCCACTAGGTGCCTCTATAGATCTCTGTATTTAACAAGCATGACCATCCTTTAGTTTCTGAGCATATTTTGATTTTATATACGTTTAGACATGATTAAAAACTAATTTAAATAACAACCAAGAAATTGTTCCTTCCACTCACTGTTTTTTTTTAAATATATTTTAAATTTTGCGTGTGTGTTATTTTAAAGGAGATGATTTGGACAGCACCCAAGTGCCACCTGCTGTAAGTGCCTCAGAGACAGAATCACAGAAAGACACTGCAAGCAAGATAACCATGAACCATATACTGGAAAAACAATATGCAATATTAACCCTCGAGGAAGCCAAACTAAAATTAGAAATAGAAAAAAACTGGAATTAGAGAAAACTAAGCTAAAGTTGGTGATACAGAAACTTGGACATGAACTGTAGAGCTCATTGACTGATATCCAAGAACTCACAGTTGTGTTCAAAATAATAGCAGTGTTTTTTAAAACGTGAGTAAAGCTCAGAATTCTTATAATACTTTTATTTCCATTTATTGGGAACGCCGCACATTATATTTTACATCAAAACATGAAGAAAAACAATCAATATGTTAATTACTTTACCGAAAATGGCGAAAATGATATTGGGCAATTCAAAAAAAATAGCAGTGTCTGCCTTTTTTAATACAAACTCAAATTTGAACTTCATAAACTGAAAAAAAACTTTAAGATGTAGCTTTCCTGTGAATCACTAAACTAATATTTCGTTGAAAAACCACTGTTTTTGAGAACTGCTTCACATCTGTGCTGCATGGAGTCAGCCAACTTCTGGCTCTTGTAACGGTATTTGTGTCACGGTCGTCAGCTGGAGTGCCCACAAACTCAATCATAGGACAGTCCACCCCGGACTGCTGTGTATGTGCTACCCCTGTCTGTGTTTCTCTGTCTTGGTGTAAAGACTCTTATTTTGAAGTGTTTGTTCCCCATTGTTTCTGTGTTCCCTTGTACCGTTGCCCATTGTTAGTCACCACACCAGTTCATAATAGTAAGCATAAAACGGCTTTGTACAGCTGGAAGCTAAACCCTCTGAAGATACAAATAGCTGCACCCATTTTAAGAAAAAGTGGATTAATGCAATGAAGAGACTTTATAACATTTCATTTGATTGATTATTGATAATGAATCTCAAAGCATTATGGGTGGAAACTCTCATCTGTTCCAATTCATCTTCAACACAGTCTGACTGATGATTCAGAATCCACCCCAAACCCAGGATAGAGGGTCTGAGCGTCCACACACACTCTCTCCACACAGCACCTGCCACACATTATCAAATCTGTCTGGATGATCAGGATATGGCTGATCCTCACACATGCTTGTCACAGTTCTGTTGTCAGACAGAATTAGTTCTGTGTGTGCTGTGTTTGGGTCCACTGTAAGAAAACAGGCATCTGAACACAAGAACAGAGACATTTTATAACATAACACCAATCACTACAGCTTTGTGTGTAGACGTACATTTTTGTGGTCCTGCTGTAATCCTGATCTCTCCGCTATGATTCACACTATAAAACACACAGAGAGAGTCACATTCAATCGTTGAACAAAACACACAGTGATTAATCAAACTGGATCTTCAGTTACGATTTTGGTCAGCTGTTAGAAACAAATCAGATGGGAATTCTGTAAGATATAAAGAAATTAAATTTAATTCCTCCAAGAAAACATTGTCCAAAAGACAATCCGTCTCTGCCCTGTCTTGCCCGGTGTGGGAAGGCAAGACAAAAGACACTCTCATGGCCCAAGAGCAAGACGTAAAAGGCAATAAATGCTAATCTGGGATCTCCAAAGACAATAAGACAGTCACCCCACCGATCGAGTTACGACCCCCTCCCCTCACGGCAGCTCACCAGGAATTTTACTAGAAATAAAAACACCAAAACTCAAAGTGTCATATTTTGTGTAGATATTGTTCTTCCAATGCCGTGGATCGTGTCAATTTAAAGATAATAAAACAGTGGATAAAATGGTCTCAGTTTCACAGTAGTCATGTATATTGTTAAAACATTAGTATAAACTATTATAGATTTGAGTTTGCATCCAAGAGGTGTGTCTCCCAGCAGAGGACAAATGGACTGCGGGAAGATCTAACAAACAAATGATCTTTTGTGTTTGAAGGTTTATGTGTGTGCGCTGGTCTGTGTATATATATATATATAAGGGAAAAGTTTGGACAGTTCTTCGGGTTTTTTCTGCTTAACAGATGCCTCCTCTTTGTTGTATCTTCCATACGACAAAGTGTCCTGTCAGGAATTGGTTTTAATAGTAGGTCTGGATTAAATCAAAGTTAATCAAATGAATTCTTGTAAAATTAGAGCTGAATTGAATTTCACATTGTTAAATTGCGACGGATAAATTAATTCTTGATTCAATTTTAGACTGCTGAAATCATTTGTGATTAATAACTTTTTTTTTTTACAACATCTATTGTGATCTGAAAATTTGATTTAAAGGAACATAAAATGTCACTCCTCAGGGGCCCTCCCCACACTTGGGGCCCTGCTAATTTAGTTCCACTTTTCACCCAACTACGACATCCTGAGTCTGACTGCATCTGTGCATCTCTCAAGTAGGCTAGTTTGTTAATAAAAGTCGTGGGTCAGCATTCTTGAGAAGTTTGTGTCCTCCTGAACAGTGCCGTATCTACCATTGAGGACACGGAGGTCATGCCCTCTGTATTTTTTCCAGAAATGTCAAATTAGTCAATACTGAAATCTAGCAGTGATGATCAATGCCAAACACACAATGCCGATCTTTTAAAAAAAAAAACATAATGGCATACACTATCCGCCTGCACCGCGTCAAACATCAATCAATTATTGCTACATAATTTTCATATCTAACAATTCCATATGGATAATAAGTTTTGGGATAATTTTTTTTTTTCAGCGGTTATTTATGCCAAGTGCACACAGCATTTTCTGATATTTATACCACTTATTGCGAGTGACAATTATCTGCACCCCAGTACTGAAGTGCATTATAAAACAGAATGCAAATTATTGAGTGTTGAGTTAATTCACATCATTAAATAGATGCCATGGTTGACACCTTCATTGGAAAAAAATAAATAATAATCTGTTGTCTTAATGTTCAGCGCATGAGACAGGAGAGAGATAATCAGGAAGAGAGAGATTCAAGACAAGAGGAGAGGGAAATAACAGCCGAGTGCATGTCCCTCCGTCTGTGATCCACCTATGTACAAAGACAAAAGTAACTACTTAGATGAGGGAAAAAAGAGCATTCTTCAATGTAGATTGACTAGGGACCACCAGTATAAATATCCTCAAAGTCAGTTTGGGACAAGGCTTACAATGGAGACTGGGAAAAAAATACCCTTGGCTTCGGGTACTCCCCATCTGATATATTCTGACAAAGTTGAGAAAAATCGTAAGACTTTGTTGTCCATACTTGATGTTGTTATCAATCTTGGGCAAAGAAATGTTGCAACTGGAAAGGTCACAGTGAAGATGGCAATTTCATTCACTTCATTCAATGGAAATCACATTTTCATGATGTACTGAGCCAACACCTGGAGCCTGCACCTGGCAATGCAAAGTACTTGCCACCAGTTATTCAGAATGAGAGGATTTCCTGTTGTGGTGATGAAATCAGAGGTTGTATGGTTCGAAGAATTGAGAAATCAAAGTACTGCTCTGTATTGGCTGATGAGACAGCGGATGTTAGTGGCACGGAGCAGTAGTCACTCTGCATGTGTCCGAATCTGACCATTTTGAGGTACACAAGGATTTTCTTGGACTCTGTCCCCTTCTTAAGCAGAATTCTGAATCCATCACAAAAGCCATCATCGAACAGTTATCCAAATGGGGGCTTCGTGTCTCTCTACTGCGTGGCCAAGGGTATGATGGTGCCAGCAACGTGAGTGGAAGGCTGAGTGGAGTTCAGAAGAGCTTCAACTATACTGTAGACATTTGTTTACAATCTCCGCCTCCCTAATCTCCTAATCATCCTATTATCCTATCAGATCTCATGCCAGGCCTTATAAATAGCCAGAGACCCTTCCTTCCTCATCTCGATCTAAACAACGGGTCATGGCGACCCTCAGCACCTACTAGAAACCGCAAGACCTATCAACAACATCCAACGCTCTCTAGTTCTCAATCTCCGTAATCTCAACTACAAAGGCGGCCTCTCCAACCTCCTCCGGGCCAGCTCGTTAGCCCAACCACTAAGCTATGGATCGTGCCTAAAATCAATCAACCCTACACAAGCCAGCACGGCGCTCTCAACCCGTCTTCATGCTTTGCTTCCGGATTATCGCTACAGATCAAATCAGATACTCGTACAGAGTTCCCAGCCCAAATCACCCTCCTCCTTACCGCCAAACAGCCGGCCCCACAGTCGTAGCGCCAGCCAAGCCCGCGGCTAACACGAAAGCTTACTCCCCTTCATCAAAGCCCTCGCAAGCCTACGTTTCAGGCAATTTTTGTTTCTATTAACCGTTGTATTTTTCTTTTTAGTAAATTAATTGAGTTGAGGCTCAAAGTTCTTTGGGCTCCAGAAGGATTACACCATATATTCCTAGTCAATATACGCTGGTATTTTAACCTAAAGAAAGGAACGGCTGGAAAAGTGAATTCTTGTGTAGTGATATAACCGTCAAAATGATGTGGAAGGGGTGTTTAATTATTGTGCACTATAATAAAAGGGGAGGCATTAAATTGCAATTTAATGCAATTTAAATGATTTACCAAATGGTAAGTTAACCAAGCTTTTCCCCCCAGGTATTGTAACTTGGTTATTTTTGTTATAATTAACTGGAAAGCCGTAGGGAGAGGGTGCCTTTTTTTAAACCAATGTTTATTCCTGTTTATCAGTTAGTAAAGGAGTTGAGGAAAGCCTTTGTTGTTGTTTTACCCGGTTAGGTTATTTAGTACTCCCTTAAACAGTTAGTGTGCGTTTTGTTTATTATCTTGGCCTTGGCCCTATCCTGAAATCATTTATTGCTCCCATACCTGAGAGCCTGTAAATAAACTCTAGTTAAATTATAAAAGAATGTGTTGTTGCATTTCTGGGGCAGTGGACTGATGTGGGGCCTATTTCAGAAAGGAGGTTAAGTTAGTTAACCCTGAGATAAGGGAAACTCTGGGTTTTCCGTTTCAAAAAGGCAGGTTTGTCAAACTCGGGAAAGCAGGGTAACTCAAGCCGGTTTCTGAAAGAGAGGTAACTATTACTCAGAGTCAGTTACCGTGGTAACTTATTCTCTGAACCTAACCTAGGGTGCGTTTCTCCAAAAGCAACCATGGTTGCAAGTTCCGTCGTTACCAATAGAGTTCAATGGAGCTAACGATCATAGTTAGCTAACGATGCTTTTGGAAAACCTACCCCTGGTCGGGAGCAGGTTTTAATCTTTAAACTCGGAGTTTCTGTCGGACTCCACCCCTTTTTTAAAGACGAAGCGGTATTTCTCGCCGTAGCCTTAGTTATTCAATGCCCACATTATGGACACAAACAGAGAAGAAAGTTACGAGAATGGCTTGTCCTTTTTTGGAGGATCCCACAGATGAAGAGGCTGCATTAATTCGAAGAGAATTACATTTACGTCGGCCACGGATTGTGAGACCCAGAGTGGATTTTTTGTCTTTTCCCCATACATTTCTGTTTGAGCGTTACCGTTTTTCGTTTCAATCAATTACATATATCCATGATCTAATCTGTCCTTACATTGCTAACATCACCCGTCGTGGCCGTGCTCTTACATCCGAGCAGATACTATGTGCAGCTTTACGTTTCTTCGCTAATGGACGCTTTCTGTACAATATCGGGGATGCGGAGCATATAAGTAAGGCCACTGTATGCAGAGCTGTACGGAAAGCGTGCCTCGCTCTGAAACGCTTTCTGCCCATTTTTGTCACGTTTCCTGGCCACAAACCCCTGGGAGTCATCAAAGAGGAATTTTACAGGATTGCTGGTTTGTAGTGTTAAAAGCATTTCAAATGTAATATATACATATGTCCAGTTAATGACATTTTTGCTGTGACCTCTGAAAGTAACCTAATATTTAAAATTACCTTCAGGATTTCCCAATGTGGTTGGATGGATTGGTGGCGCACATATACCCATCATTGCACTGACAGAAAATGACTACGTTAACAGAAAATCAATCCACAGCATTGATGTGCAGGTACTCATAGTTACATACAGTTTACAATCGTGGATCAACACATAACTATACTCTATCTCATATATCTTATTCTCTCCACTGTGAAGATCATATGTGATGCTGCACATATCATCACCAATGTTGAGGCCAAGTGGCTCGGCTCTGTTCATGACTCACAAATATATTGTGAGTCTACCCTAAGCAACAGACTGCAAAGTGGTAAGTAAATGAATGCACTACACACTTGGGCACTACAATGCAGCACTAAACCAATGTGAACTTTGTAACTGAAACTGTAACTGAAAATACAGTAGTTTAGGATTACATCATGTTGTACATGACTTCCATTGAATAATACTCTGGCATTTACTGTACATCACTGAACTGTGTTCATCTGTCCAGAAGAAGTTGATGGACCCTCCTCCTCTTCCTCTTCCACACTCTGAAGGGTGGTGATGGGGGAAGACAAAAATAAGTTTATACTAGGATATACTTACATTCTATAGGTTACTAGACGTAACATTACCTCTATAGGCCTCTGTGTATCAGCAGAAATGGTGTCATCATCCCTTACATCCTGAGAAGAAGAGCATTCTTCATGAAGAGAATACATTCATGCCCCACAACTTCACCAACAGCCATACAACAATCCTCAACACTCTAGTTAGTAGTAGACACTACTTTGATCGCGTGACACCGTGTTAGCACACCCAGAGCTTGCACACCTGGGGCCGCCATGCTTCGCTGATAAACCAGGTATATCGCGTTATTAATAAAAAATACTAACGTTAGAGTTATCAGATTGCTACATGTTCCTTAGCAATAAGGTGATAAATTAGCCTATTTTTGAAGTAACTAAACACACCTCTCTTTCTCTCTCTCTCTCTCTCTCTCTCTCTTTAACGATCTAGTCAACCTGATCTCACAGAATTGCGTGAAATAACAACAAACACTTAGGGCCGGTTTCCCGGATAGGGATTAGATTAAGCCAGGACTACACCTTTGCTAATTTAGGACTTTTAAGAATTTTTAGAGGCGTGTATTACAAAAATGCATTATCTGTGAGCATTTAAAGACCAAACAATGACAATAATGCATTTTAGGATATCTCAGTGCAAGCTTTTTCCAGTTTAGACAGCTCTTAAGATTTATTTTAATCTAGGACTAATGGTAACACTTTATAATAACTATCCGTTATAACTAGTTAATAGATCATTAATAAACTGTTAGTTAATGAGTTATAAATGACTTGTTAAATAACAGTTAATAGTTTGTTAATTATTTATAACTGTGCCTTATAGATAACTTACAAGCTGTTCATTAACAAGTTATAAATGACTCGTTAACTGTATTTTAATGATTTATAACTATACCTATTAAATTAGTAATAGATCATGAACACGCTGTTAGTAAATTACTTACTATATATGTTAATGGGACGTTATTCTGAAGTAGCAACTAATCTTTATTTATTAACTGTTAGTAAATGAAGAATAGTTGCAACTTTAGAATAATGTCCCAATAACATACATAAGCTAATAACTAACACTTAACTAATATATTAACTCACACTTTACAGATCAGTTCTTCATAGTTTTGTTCATAGTTTGTATCTACTAATACCAGTAAGGCACAGTTATAAATAATTAACAAACTATTAACTGTTATTGAACAAGTCATTTATAACTCATTAACTAACCATTTATTAATGGTCTATTAACTAGTTATAACGGATAGTTATTATAAAGTGTTACCGAGAAAGGTGTCCTAGCATCTGTAAAAAATTGTAAACTGGATTTTTAGATTTAAAATATGTTTCAATAAAATGATGCTTTTGAATTTTGCTGTCTTATTCAGTTTTGCATTATGTTATTGTTTTGAACATACGTTTAACAGTTTTGAAAACAGTATGTAGCATGTGCAAAATGTCCTGTACATACAAAGATTTTTGTCAGTTGTTGTGTCTGAGTGAGAAAAGAATTCATGAGATTTGAGAGATGTAGTCATTGAATGCATTTTGTGCCAAAACAATGATAATTGATCCTCACTTTAGCCCACATAGACTTCTGTTGTGCTCACTGTGAGAAGACCTTTGTTAACCCTCTGGACCCTGAGGGTGTTTGGGGGTCTGGAGAAGTTCTGACATGGTTTCAGTTTATTTTAGTGAGGCACTGCTGACTGAAGATCGTGCAGACCAACGTGGCAGGCAGCGCACCCTGTCTGTTTTTTTGTCATTTTCTTAATGCACAAAGTTGTGTTGTTATTATATGTGTATTGTGATGATTGAGTCTCTGAGTCAGAGGCGTTAAGATCCATTTGCAGCGTTTAATATCAAAAGCAGGGTGGTACAGG
>JAUMHP010000044.1:15624496-15636716 GCA_032361065.1 Enteromius trimaculatus | reverse complement strand
GTCAAAAAAACTTTCATTCTGGCTTGTCAGGGGATGTCATTTCAACGTCTGACAAAGACGATTGTTCAGTGGGACAGTTTTAATCAGTTTGCGATTATCACACGTATAAAACAAATTGTCACACATCGCACGCCTTCATTGTTTTAGTAACAGGGGGAACTCTTCTTTTTGAGGGTGAAAAGGATCACCTGATTCCTTCAACATTACAGTGTTCTCTGGAGAGTGACCTTTTTGTGGTGGATCTCCTAAAACTGCCACAATAGATATTCTGGACTGTGCCGACCTTGATGTCCATCCAGTAATACAGATGGTTAGTTCATGTTTTCTCTTGATTGATTTTGTTTAGAAATAAATTCGCTTGTGAACAAACTTCTACTTATTTACCCACACACAACCAGTTGGAAGGCACAAGTCATTTATCTATGGAAGAAAACAAAAGACGACAAGCACAAGCTAATTTTTAGTAACAGCTAATTTTCTTATATTTGGTAGCCTAATGTTGTTCCAGGGACAACAAAATATGTTGAACCGGGAACAAGTCGAACTCAGCAAAATCAGGATGTGCCCATTTGCAGACCCAGTCCAACGGCTGCTCAACCTGCACCAGGGAAGTTACCTATATCTCAGTTTTGTGCGATATCTTTTCGGGTACCCTTTGATGAAGTAGCTTTAAAGGGCATCTTTTGTTTAAGCCGATAAGATTATGGTTACCTGCCCATGAGAAAAAAAAGTATACTTTATTGTATTTGTAATATATTTTGTGTATATTAAAAGTATATTAGCATCATTTTTTTTCTTCGGTGTTTTCACTGTACAACTTTAACACGCTTTAAAATAATCTTTAATTTAGTTTAATTTTATTTTCTAAAAATATATATTTTACACAAATATACTTGAATTGAAAGTTCTGTTTATTTTTTATATAAGTATATTTATTTGTAGTTTACTCTAAATATATTTACATTAATATATTTCATATATTTTTTTTTTTTTTTTTTGGTGCTCTAAAAAATGGTCATTGTAACAATGCATTGAAAGTGTACATTCAAAGTACATAATTAAATAACCTGAAGTTATAGCACGTTTTAAGTAGCATTTTTGAGTAATTTGTAAGTTTAGTTGTTCATGCTTGGAATTCACTTTATTACTTGGACATACATGCAGTGCATTAAATATTGTCATTTTACATTCTGGCTATTATTATTTGGTCAGGCTACTTTTATTATTGATATTTTTTATTCTATTATTCAGTCAGTTTTTACTTTCACTTTGTTCACTGGCATGTTCACATGGACATGAGCGGGAATAGGCTCGTTCTCAATAAATTTGATTGTCCGTTGTAGATACTGAATATTTTCAAGAGAACGCATGATTTGTACAACAGTTATTCACACACAATCGCACTCTCAATAATGCATTCAAATGCAATCTTTGAGTGCTACTTTATCTGTCAGACACCCGCGAAAGGGACATTTTTCTGACTGGTGTTGTGCTGAATTATGACTCCCCTCTTTGAAATCAGCAGTGCACCGGCATTAAGTCTTGCACAAACTTTGAACCTTGCTTGTGTGATATATTCACTGACACACCTTTACAGTTTAAGACCTGCAAGTATAATGAAAATAATAATAATAATAATAATAATAATAATAATAGTAATAAATACTGACTTTTTATTTTATAGTGCAACATTATTTATATATATTAATATACTATTCATTATTATATACTCAATTTTTTATTTTACAGTAGCAGTTTCTGCTACCATAATTTTGTTTATTCTTATAACAAAACAACATATGTTTGTTAAATACTGACATTTTAAATGATAATAATTATGATAATAATATTAACTTTGATTCAGTGCAACGACTATTGTAATACTAACTCTAATAAATTTAACAAAATCTTATATATTTTAGTTATTATGATTGTCATGATCAGCTGGAGGGCCAGCTCAGGCCACAAGAGGGCACTCCAGCACCCCACAAACTCTGTGTGTGTTTGTCTCTGTTTACGTGCCCGGACTCTGTCTCCACCCACTCGTCTGTTGTCTAGGTGATTGATTGTTTGCTCCACCCCTGTGACCTACTTTCATCTGTATAAAACCCCCCTGTGTTTGTCTTTTCTCACGGTCCATTAGCACTGTCAACCCGCCGTTTTCCCACTCCGTGTTCCATTGTTCCTGTGTTTCCCTGGATTGTATTTACCTGTGTATCGACCCACGCCTGGACTTTGACTCTTCTTATGTTTTGCCTCCACCACTCCTGTCTGCCCGAAACGACCTTAAGCCTGTCTGTTCATCAATAAACAGCCTGCATATGAACCCGCACGTCTCCTCGCCTTGCTCACGTGACAATTATATTATTTTCATCATCAGAATAGTATTATTTTCATTCATCATAATTTTCATTAGCATTGTTGAATACTGGCATTTTATATAATAATAATAATACTGACTTTAATTTAGTGCAACAGGATTATTGTAGCTAGTAGTAACTATTAATTTAAATAAAAAAATATATAACTAATATTTGTTTTTTATTCCATACCAACTTTTTATTTTACTGCAATCATAATATTTCTTTATTGCTATAATAAAACAAGAAAATAAATTATAACATTGGCTGTTGTTATTATAAATTATAATTGTAATTGTTATATGAAATAAGAAATCTGTTGGTTATTTAAAATTTATTTTTTTAATTATTATTATTATTATTTTTATTATTATAAAAACAAATAAAAGAAAAATGTAAAAAAAAAAAAAAAAAAAAAATCATAATAACCAAAATATCAATTACATAAAATATTTAAATATATAACAATTACATATAAATTTATTATTTACATTACAAACTATATTTACATTACATTATTTTTGCAATAACTGCGTTGTAATATTTATTAAATAATTTCATTTAGTATTTATTAATAATAACAACAAAATATTAATTATATTTTTGTCATGACCAGCTGGATGTGCCAGTCCTCGGGATGGCACTCCGGTGCCCAGCAAACTGTGTGTGTGTGTCTACCTCTGTTTTCATGCCCGGACTCATTTCCATGTACTCCATGCTCTTTTATTGTCATGGTGTTTCATTGTTGTCTCCGCCCCCCTTGTCTGTTGCCATAGTCGCTCATTGCAAGTCTCCACCCACTGACCTAGTTTCCATGTGTACTTAAACCCCGGATGTTTGAATGTTTGTCACGATTCATTGTACTGTCCTGCTGCCTTGTTTTTCATTTGTGTCGTCGTAGTTGTTCTGGATTTGCTGTTGCCGACCTCGCCTGCCTTTGATTATCGTTTCTGTCTCGCCCTCTGGACGCTGTTCGCCTTTGATCTAACCTACGCTACATTTCCCGACCATTCTCCTGTCTCAGCCTCTGATATCCCAGTCTGCTATTACTTACTCTGCCTGTTTACACTCTGTCTTGGCCATTAAAAGCTTGCATTTGAATTTGCTATTAATTGCTGTTATCAGGATTCTGCCCTGACCGTCATATCCGTCTTGTCTCTTTTTAATGTTTTGTTGTGTGTGTTGTGTCTGAGCACATGGCTTTACCTTTGTTTGTGTTTGCCCTGTGCTCCTTTTTGTCCTGCCCAATTGTTTCCTCTTGCCATGCCCTCTTGTTTAGTCCTCGTTTGTCTGAGTGTTGTCACCTGTTCCCCGTGTTCTCCTTCCCTTCATATTGTTCTTACTTTTTGTATTGTCCGCTTGTTGTTATTATCTGACCTGTTGAGCTACATCTGTTTCTAGTTTTACTGCTTATTTTAGTCTCTTGTCCCCAGTCTAGGCTATCGGTTCTCTTCCTGCCACCCTACTAGATATGTGCTGAACCTGGAACCTTACTAGAATGGAGTGGCCTTGAAGTGGTGTGGACTGGCAGGCCACTGCTGCTGACCTCCGGCCTTCAGTTTTGCTGCCAAGAAGGCTGTCTGTTTGTTCACACAGGCATGAACTGATTCACAGCTGTATTTAGCTTTATCGATTACCTTTATTGATTACAAACACACCCCCAGGATTGTCCCACCGCACGTCCTGATTTTGCAGAGTTAGGCGTGTTCCTTGGTTAACATATTTTGTTGACTCTGGAACAACATTTTATTCCAAAATTTTAGTTTTGACCATATCTCTACACCTAAACCTAACCCTACCCATGACTAATGCCTAAAATCACAAGAAATGATAGATGACTGACTAGGATGTACAAGCACCAAACACTGATTGTAAGCCTAAAATTCACAAAAACTGGTTCTTCAAATCTTATTGGCTAATCACAATGTTGTTCCAGGGTCAACAGAGATGTTGACCCAGGGACACGCCGAACGTAGCAAAATCAGGTTCTGCTTGTCCCACCCCCCCCAGGATTGCCCCACCCCTTCAATTTGAGTGACAGCATTGATTGGAAATTCAAATGCAAAAGGAATTGGAATTCCATTTGAGTTTTCGCAGGTTAAATGCACGACACAGAGAAAAAGCAAAAGTAAATGTGGCAATGAATATTGCCATAATATTGCTATTTAAATATGACAGTTGCAATGCTTTCGCTATTTCATTTGAAATGTGGCAGTCACAGCGAAAGTGAAAATGCCAACGATAATGCAAGATTTATAATTGCATTTGGATTATGTCACAATTTATGCGTCCACATATTGAAAACACAGTTGAAAATACAATTTGCAATTCCATTTAAAAATATTTCTAGAAAATCCTTCCATATATTTATTTATTCAGGTATTTATTTATTTATTTGGAATTTAGATTTTACTTTTTTTTATTATTATTATTTATATATTTAGTTATGTATTTATTTATGTATTTGTGTATTTATTCATTTACTAATTCGTTCATTTCATTTACATGTCTGTGACATTTTTTTATTTGGACAGAAATAAAAGGATTGATGAGACACAACAAGAAAGAAACACACTAACAAACAAACACACATACACACTGATCTGTCAATCTAAATATTTCTGGTACATTTGTTCTGTTATTTACATTAATTTTTTATATTAATTATTTATTTTGTATATTTATATAACTTATAATATGTTACTGGTTTATCATGCAGTTCAAAGAATTGTGGGTACATTAATCAACACAGTTTGACTGATGATCCACAAGTAATAAACCTAAACCCAGGATAGAGTGACTGAGTGAATGTGGTCTGGACTGTGTGGATGAGTTTCATTGTGTCAGAGATGCTGAAGAAGGACAGAGTTCCTGCTCTCTCATCTACATACACTCCTACTCTAGAGATATCATCATCTTCAGACACTCCTGCTCTTCTGCTGATGATGGGCTTCACAGAGAGAACAGTGTCTATCTTATTGTGTCTGAATGAATATTTGTGAGGAGAGCAGCTCAAACTCCAGGAGTGTTCATTATGTCCAAACTCACACTCTTCACCCGGTCCCTTCCTGTTGATGCTTTTATATGACACAGATATATCCACACGTCCACTCCACTCAGTCTCCCAGTAACAGCGTCCACACACACTCTCTCCACACAACACCTGAGGACTATAGACATAATGAAATCTGTCTGGATGATCAGGATACGACTGAGACTTTTTCACACGAGTCACTCTTCTGTTGTCCTCGGACAGAACGAGATATTGGTGTGCTGTGTTTGGATCCAGTGTGAGACGACACTCATCTGAACAAAAGAACAGAGACATTAATAACACAACAACAATCACTACAGCTGTGTGTGTGTGTGTGTAGACGTACATTTCTTTAGTCCTGCAGTAATCCTGGATTCTCCTCCATGATCCACACTAGAAAACACACATTCAGTAGGTCAACAAAAAAATTTTGCTATGCAGTTGCCTATGTACTCGGGGTGGTTGGTAGGGTGTTACTATATAGTGGCTAGGATGTCCTGGATGCTATCTAGGCTGTTGCTGTCTAGTTGGACTGGACTGATAAATCTGCTGTGCTATGATTGCACAGATTGGGATATGTTTAAACAGAACTGAGCATGCACTTGATCCCTGGTGTCATGGTTTGGAAACCTTTCTGTCTTGGGGCGTCACTAGTTAATTTGGAGGCTGTGTACACCAGGCAGCTAAAGAGAATAACAACCTCAATTTTACGGGACACCACCCATTCCCTACACACAGAGTTGCACCTCCTTCCTTCTGCTCACAGGTTTTTATAGTGTCAAGATGTAGAACTAAAGGATACAAGAACAGTTTCATTCCAGCAGCCATTAGACGGTTAAATAAGGCATAGACGAAAGCAGATGTGTTTCTGTACTTTGTTGTTCATTTTATATACCTTTTAAACTTTTTTGGAATTGGTCTTACTATTTTTGCCTGTTTATTTGTTGTTATTTGGTTCATCATATTCGGCAGAGGACTGGACAACTGAAGACTTGTTTTGTGTGTTTTATGTTTTTTTTTATGGTGCCTGTTGTTGTTTACTACATGTGTTTGTGTTGCATTCGTGTCATGAATGACAATTCATCTACCTTTGGTACAAATAAAGTAACCTGAACCTGTTGCTTGGGTACATGGGATTGGGATGGGATGAGTGTAAGAGCTGTTTGTTACACACTGTATAATATAGGAAATTAATACTAGATTATTTACACTGTACTAAGGACAGAATACAGAAGTGAAAATTACTACACTGCAGGGCCACCGGTGATTTCAGTAAAGTTAGCTCTTTTATTCTCCGTGGAGAGAGATGGATGTCAAAGAAGCGGTTCTATGTTGTACTGAACCTAATGAAATTTGTCTTTTCACCCCTAATGGCCCCTCCAAAACTTGACACCTTGTGATAGGCTTGTTTTAGTACATTTCTAATTGCAGCAGCAAATTCTGGCATTCTTTATAATTAATTTCTAGGACGTTGGAGAAAATACTAGTGGATAGATAGTAGACCAGATACATTTGCACAGTACTGTATATATATAGCACACAGTCACTGAGGAATTGAAGCTGAAAAATCTAAGATCTTCCTTCTAGACATACTTCAGTTTGGTCAATGAGCAGGTTGAGTCCTCCAGTTTTTCAGAGAGCAGCTTGACTCCTGAATCTCCGGGATGATTGTAGCTCAGATCCAGCTCTCTCAGGTGTGAGGGGTTTGAACTCAGAGCTGAAGAAACATAACCACAGCCTTCTTCTGTCACCATACAGCCAGACAATCTGAAAACACAGCAGAAGTCCAAGTGACAGTCAGACATCTCTTTTACACATTTAAACCCATTTCAGCAGCCAATACAGGACTTTTCATGTCCAGGCATGTACAAAGGTGCTAACTTCTGTGTCAGTTTTTGTGTAGCGATTTCCGAGCTGATCTGGTCCAATTTCTTTTGGATATTTGTTGTTGTATTTAATTACAGTAATACTAAATTGCAATGCTAAATGTTTGCTTGATCCCTTTACGTATCTAATGTGTACATACTCCCGATCACACATTAATTTGAGCAAAAATCATGATAAACAAGACTATAAATTGTTCAGGTATGTCTGATTAGGGTTGTAGCTAAACATTCCCCACCCATGATGTATATAAAACTAAAGAAATTTACATCAGCTGAGCATAAATATATTTACATACTTATTCTGTAGAATTGTTACTTTAAATCATTAAGCCATTACTGTCTCTGTCTTGTATGTGTATACACATTATGTTTGTTAATGTTCATTTATAAAACCACACTCATTCTGAAGTATGACTCAAATGGAAACCGTAAAGACATTTATTGTGGACATGGACCGAGTCATTTATGTAGAGGTTACTGCATAGATTAACCCTTTCACATGTGAGTTTATAATATTCTAGCTGAGCCCCTAGCATGAGTTTTTTTAGGCGACTGTTATTTTAGATTGTTTAGCCTTATTGTTTCCATGCTGATGTGTTATGCTTGTCATGTGAATAAATATATGGTTTTGCTAGTACTTATGCGCATTTAACTGTATGACCTACCACCTCTCAAGTTCCTACATCTATACGTCTCTCCAAGTTTGTGTTTGTATACATTCACACTCCTATCTTCGATCTCACAAACCAAAATAATAAGACGTAATTTTCACATGTAAAATCATATGAATGTAAACATTGTTAGCCTACGTAGGCCTGTAGTTAACAGTTAATTAGAATAATATTTCTGTTTATTTTTAATACTTAATTAACTTTGTTATTTACTATCCCTGTTGTAGTATTATTCATAAGTAAAAACCACGGTATACCAATGTTTCACCATGTTTCAAAGTCTCTACCCCAGGTTTAAAAGATATGTAAAGAATATAAAAACTGAAAATATAAATAAACTTTTGTGATACATTTCCATTTATTATTTGAGAAGAAGTACTGTCATGAGCCCCATTCGGACAAGACTAGTTTTATAGGGGGTACTTGGTCCCCTTAGGAGTACAACTTCTTTGATAATTCCAAAGCAAATTACCCACTGCTTTTCAGTAAACTCAGTAATCCTCTGACAAAACTAATTCTGTCTGATATTATTTTTCACAACACATTTCCTTGTGTGTTTTGGCGCACCAAAATTACCATAGATACTCTTACCACAAGCACGTTTGACATATTTTTATATGGGGGTTGAGATGTACAAAACCCTCCCATCTCTGCAATAAACTTTGTGAGGTTGTGAATGTATGAATTGCAGAGGTCCCTTTTTTTAATTTCATTGGGAGAGACAAGCAGTTATCCAACATCCAGTGTATAACAGTACATGACAAGGTCAACTGGTTATTAGGATGACCAATAAAATAAATGTTGCATTTTTAAATCTCTCAGATTGCAGATGAGCCACACATCAAAGCAATTTATTCAGCTTTCAAATGATGTACAAGTCTTAATTTTGATAAATTGACCCTTATGAATGATTCTTTGGGCCAGGGTCAAATGATTACAACAAAAACACATTTTGCTTATTTGTTTTAAAGCAATTACCTCAGAATCTCCAGCTGACAATTTGGACTCTTCAGTCCTTCAGAAAGCAACTTCACTCCAGAATCCTGCAGGTCATTGATACTCAGGTCCAGCTCTCTCAGGATGTTTGAGTTTGAGGATTGTAAAACTGAAGACAGACTTCCACAGGACTGAGCAGTGAGATTACATTCACATAGCCTGTGCAAAGAACAAAAAAAACAACACCTATATTGAAAATAAAAGTAAATGGCCTTCCTTTAGATGTTGAATGTATGCTTCAGTAACTGAATTCTTCATGAAACACCTGTTGTGTTTTATGCAATTGTTTTGTTTTATCCAATTGCAGTAGGTTTGTATAAATTTAAATTAACAAAAATATATAAACAACAAACTGAAGAGACCAGGGTGTATAGATAATGAAGAACTAAACTAGACAGGTGACAAACTAATCTGTAATTATTAAAGCAATTGAAAAAATGCTTAGGAACCAAGGAGATAAAGGACACCGAAAGTAAAGAAGAAACTCAAACTCAAGTACAACAGGATGAAAATGAAATAGAGATAGGTCTAAATACAAATCTCTGTACAAAGTGTAAGTAATGTTTTTCCTTATATAGGACTTGTTATAGACTTTTTACATTTTAGTGATGATCTTACATGACTTTGGAATGCATGAATTACTTGCAAAAGTTAATGCATTGGTTGCATTTATTTCTTAATTATGCACTTGCATTCTATTAATAAACTGTTTATGTAATAAAAAATATATATATTTAATTATTTATCATTAGTTCATTGTTCGCATTCATGCATTGTTGACATGATAAATAGCTTGTGGTCTTTCAAACTACAAAAGACAGATATGAAATGAATTAATGCCCAGCTGGCGTTGCCAGCAAGAGACTCCAGATGACGCTCCAGCTGTATGACTCCTTTTGTGTGTGTTTGTCTCTGTTTGCCCTTCCCGGACTTTTATTATGAAACTGTTGTCTCCAACCACCTTGCTTGTGCCCTGATATCCTGATGCATAAAAGCCCCGTCTGTGTTTATTTATTGTACGGTTCATTACACTGTCAACCTGGTTTGCGTATTCCCTCCGTGTCCTTGTTCCTAGTTTGTCTTGTTATTGGATTTACTCGTTGCTGACCTCTGCTTTCCTTTGGATCTTCGCTTTTGTCTCGACCAATGGACCCATGCTTTGTCTAATCGTTCACTCTTCTCTCTATGCCTTCACTATTCCTGTTTGCCAGTGTTCAACCCTGTTTGCCTTGACTCTGAGCTTTAATAAAAGCAGTTTGCACTTGAACCCGAATGTCTCTTCCGCTTATTCATGACAGAATAAACCGTCACTTAGGGTTCAGCAGTTTTTTTATGACGGCTTTTCCAATCTGGACGCTGCATTGAGATGACAGCTCTCCTGGCTGCATAACCGGAACATGACTGCATAACTGGACATGACACGGCCCCTCTCGCCGTGACACGGGACTGAGACCCATGATTTGTGGGTTGGGAATCACGAGGATTTGTAACCACTCCTCTGACTGAGTAACCGTAACCTACTGAGCATGACACGGCCCCTCTCGCCGTGACGCGGGGCTAGGACCCGTGATCTGCGGGTTTAAAACTGCAAGGATGGGTGACAGCTCTTCTGGGTGCAATGATTTTGACCCTTTGACCCATACTCCTTGCGAGTATGGATTTGTGGAAGAGGATGAGAAACAGTGGGGGTTTTGCACGGTGTTCCAGGCCACGAAAACAAAACCGAAACCGCATCATACGGCTCAGCGGAGCGTGGCGATCTCAGAGGCGGACCCTGTCGGATGGCGAGGCGAGATCTGGGCAGCTGTGGATGTCTGCCGTTCCTGGCCTGATGTTCGCGCTGTCTCGTGCGGTGTTCGACAGGCTCCTCCTCTACTTCTCCAATGGTCAAAGGTGAACCGCAAAACATAAGCACAGAATCAATGAGCTCACACAGAGACCAGTTAGGATCCTCTTGAACCCGAACAGTGGTTCTTGAGGTCAGAAAAATTTTAAGAATGTTAGAAGAATTATGTATTTGGTATATTTCACTGCAAAACACCACAAGTGTTCCCACAAACTTTGAAGAAAAAAAAAATCTAAAAGAAGTGCCAAATATTCTGGAGGGACACAGACCACACAAAGACCTCCTTGACTGGTTTAGTCAGTCTCCCACAAATCTCCTGTTCACTGCCAGAAATGTGATTCTGTGAGATTTTTCCAATTTTGTTAATTTCATTAAAATACACATGCTAATTCATAAACATGGTGAAGATTTTAAAGTGGAATGATCTTCAGTGTTACTTACCGAACTGATCTAGATTCTTTAACCACAGGTAACAGATACTGAAGAACTTCATCTCCTGTATGTTGTTTTCCAATAAACTCTTTTAGATCAAAAACATTCATCTTCTGTTCTGATGTCAGCAACACATAAACCAGAGCTGACCACTGTGAAGAAGAGAGTTTGGTTTCTCTTATTTCTCCAGATTTCAGATAATCCTGGATCTCCTGCATCAGTGAATCATCACCCAGTTCATTCAGACAGTGGAACAGATTGATGGATTTCTCTGAAGAGCGATTATTCCTGATCTTCTGTTTGATGAACTGAATTGTTTCCTCTTTGTTGTAGGAGCAGCTTCCTGTCTGTGTCAGTAGTTTTCTTAAAATAATATGATTAGACTTCACTGAAAGACCCAGAAGAAACCTCAGGAAAAGATCCAGATGTCCATTTTTACTCTTTAAGGCCATTTTTAAAGCACTCTGATGCAGCTCAGATAATGCATTATATTTCTTCTGGTTAAAAATCTTAGACAATAGACTTCGTTTGATTTGGTCAAATGCATTGATTTTGTTGACTGCAAAGAAGAGGTGTACAAATAGAGCTGCTAAATGTTCCTGAAGGGTCAGATGAACAAAGCAGAATACTTTCCCTTGAAACAAGCCCAGCTCCTCTCTGAAGATCTGAGTGCACAGTCCTGAGTAAACTGATGCTTCAGTCACATCAATGCCACACTCTCTCAGGTCTTCCTCATAGAAGATCAGGTTACCTTTCACAAGCTGCTGGAAAGCCAGTTTCCCCAGTTTGAGCACCATGTCTTCATCTGTTCCCTTCTTCTCATAGTCCTTCTTATGTTTTATGTTGGTCTGAAGGATCAGGAAGTGTGTGTACATTTGAGTGAGAGTCTTGGGAATCTCTCCACTCTCTGCTCGACTAAAGATCTTCTCAAGAACAGAGGCAGAGATCCAGCAGAAGACTGGGATGTGACACATGATGAAGAGGCTCCTGGAGGA
>JAUMHP010000044.1:15593673-15605682 GCA_032361065.1 Enteromius trimaculatus | reverse complement strand
TTTAATAATTGTTTTATTATTACATGCAATCATATAATCATATTCATCATAACCACAATCATTTCATTTTTAATAATGGTTTTATTATTACATGCAATCATATAATCATATTCATCATAACCACAATCATTTCATTTTTAATAATTGTTTTATTATTACATGCAATCATATAATCATTTATAATCATCATCATAACCATAAACAGCTCATTGATTTATTTAGTGATCAGTAATCTATATATATCTACATATATGCTCCATGGTAGATTTTTGTTAGGACTGATCTGTAAGGCCTGTTTGTCTTTATTAAGACATACAATTGTTTTATGTTGTATTGTTACATACAGCAGTTTTGAGTGATGCTACCTGTTGTATTTGTATTCATTAGTCGAAGGATAATCAATAAAGTTTTCTCTTTTTAACATCACTTGATCTCCCATTTGTGCTCTCCATTGGCTTTTTACTTAGTGAACTTGTAGGCTGATTCAGCAGTCATTGTTTTGTACATTATAGATGTTTTCCTATAGAAATGATTTACTTAACATTTGAAAGTACTTTGTAGTACACAGTTTACATAAATCAATCCAAAGATTATTTTTAAGCTTTTAAATTAAATCTGGAACAATTTAATTTGTTTGCAAGACTCCAAATAAACCTTCTATGACATCCTGTTTTACATTACTGTAGCACCATGGACAGTGAATAGTTGCAGGCTGTTTTAATTGAAACATGTCATTTGTAGATGGTCCCTCAGATAAGCGATGACATCACGACACTCCACCGAGGTAAGCGTGTTTATCAGCTTCTTAGAAACGCAGAGTTCTGCAGAAAAATGTGTTCACGTTTGCTCAGCAACGATAATTAATCCGAAATTCCCATTTTTAAATCCTGAATGCCTAAGTTATTAAACGCAGAAATCCGAATTTGCGAATATTGAACCAACTTTAACCCGATCTTAAATAAACTCAAAGTTCGTTTGTTCCTCAGTATCTTCATATTTCACTGTGAATGTTTCTTCAGCCTTCACGTCTTCACTCCCCTCTTTAATAAACACCATATTTTAATAGATTGTCATGTGAATCTCAGTCGCTTTTTAAGATGAGAATAATAGCAGAAAAAAAATAAACCTAAATGATCTGATTAGACAAACATTTAAAAATGTATTTCATTATACCATAATATATTTTGATTAACATTAGGTATGAACATTATATTAAATTTAATTGAATCCATGCTTAAAAATTGCTATTGCATTTTAAGGTTGTCATTACAACACATTTGCAGTTGTTTGTAAAAGTTGATTCAGTGAACAGTGAATCATTCTGTGAATCAACTGATTCAATTGACTCGTGTAATCTGAATCACTACACCGAGCTAAATCAAACACTGTTGCTGTGTCCGAAATCGCGTACTTCCCTACTATATAGTACGCGAAAAACAGCATGCGAGGCGAGTAGTATGTCCGAATTCATAGCATTCGAAATTCAGTAGGCGAGAAGTACCCGGGTGACCTACTACTTCTGGCCGAATTCTGTAGTAAGCATACCATGGACACTTTCCTATCCCATGAGGCTCCTGGAGAGGAGGCGTCATATTAAAAAAACCTCAGGAAGAAAACGTTGTTTATTGTGATTAAATTACACTTGTTTAACACGATCTAAATAAACGGATGACTTATTGAAAGTTTACATTGTCGCGCTGTTTTGACGACGCATGACACGTGACAACATCAATATGGCGGATGTAGTAAGTCCGAGTTCCATTCATACTACCCACATTCATACAATATAGTACCTACTGTTTTAACGGTCGAGTAGTAGGTTCGGTTTTAAATGTAGTACCTACTTAAGCAGTATGCGATTTCGGACGCAGTCTGTGACTCGTACTAAATAGCGCTCATTAATACAGAAAATATTACACTCAATAAGTATATACCTCACTTGTAAACCATATAAAATAGATTTACCGCGACTCTAACACTTTAAATGATAAAGACCACAAACCTTTCTTCAGCTGAAACACAGACGCTGATACGCGACGCGGTCTTGTGACGTCATGCCACCAGATCAAAATAAAAGTCCCGTTCGCGCGCTGCTGCGTCTACAATCCCAAAAGTGCATAGACATTTCCATAAAGGAAACATAGGCGAATAATAAACATATGTCAGTGGTATTCAGTTTTATTTCTTGGTGAAAAGCATATTGAAAGTAATACAAAATTAATATTGTAAAGTTATTTATATATATATATATATATATATATATATAATTTATGTTTTTTCTTGTTTTGTTTTCATTCATTCATATATTCATGAGATCTTTCATTTATTTATTACCATGTTTAATTACAGATTAACTTAATTTTGTAATTGTTCATGTTTTGTCAACATTTATTTTTCTTTGTGAATGATTGAGCTAAACTCAATGATTTAAGCATTTATTGTTTACCTCTTCCAGAAAAAGTTTGTGTGTTTTGAGTCACCATTGACTTAAAAAAAATAAAGGTAAACCAAAACAGCCTGGTTAACAGAGATTTTCTAAATATCTGTTATGAAATTATAACAAAGAAATTCATACAGGTTTGGAACTACTTGAGGGGAGTAATCTTCATTTTTGGGTGAACTTTTACTTTAATTACATATCTGTGTTTATAAACAATATCAATGGCTAATTCTTGTCATTGTTTAATTTAATTGTCTTCACTCTCATCCTGTAAAACTCTCTGTCACAGCAGTGTGAACTACATTGTTTTCTACAGACAGCACACTGCTCACAGCTTGGCTTCAGTGCAGATCAAAGCTGTGTTAAAGCTGAGCAGAGTCCGCACAAACCAAAGACAATGGCGATGTAATGCAGGGTTCGTTACTTGTGTGTCCCTCACACTCATATATTTATTTATTACACATAGAAAAGGTGGAAACGGCAAAAGCTTGTACACATTTAATGTTGATCTTCCACTTTTGCATTATCAGTGGTAGACGCAATGGCAAAGATATGTATTGTACGTATATTTACACTCTGATTTGCATAAACAGCGTATCTGTCATTGCGTCTAATACAGGACTGCGTACATAATGTGCGTACACCAGATGATATCTACTATGGTGCTACGATGATGTTATGAACCTTTAAATAAAAGTTGCTATTTTGTTTTCTTTCCATACAAAAAGTATTCTTGTAGCTTCATAATGTTACAGTTGTACGCCACTGATGGCAGATGGAGCTCTCAGACGACATCTTTTATACTTTTCTGCACCTTGACAGTGGTAATTGATCGCCAGTCATTATCTTCAGAACACAAATAAGATATTTTTGATGATGTCAGAGAGCCGTCTGTCCTTCCATAGACAGCAACACAACTGAAATCATCCATATCCAGAAACTTCTTTAAAACAGTCCATCAGTAGATCAACCTCACTTTCGCGATGCTACGAGAATACTTATTTTGCGCAAAAATGACATTATTTACTATTTTACCGCGACTTGCGTCTTCCACCATTTTAAAATTATCTTAGCTCACCGTATACACACGCTAGGTCAAGTATTTGACCTAATCAGCCTTGTTTACATCCGGGTGAAAGCGCGCACATTTGCCTAATCTGCAGCTGTTTATGTGTACATTTACGCAGTAATATTCTCTAAAATGGCGGAAGACGCAAGCCAAAGGAGAAGAATGGTTGAGTATATGTTAGTGTGGTTTTCTTTGCGCAAAGTAAAGCATTCTCGTATCGTTGCAAAAACGTAAGTTGAGCCACTGATGTTACATGGACTTTTAACAAAGTTTTGTTTTTACCATGTTTCTGGACTTCAGTTGTATTACTGTCTATGGAGGGACAGATGGTTCTCTGATATCATCAAATATTTCTTAATATGTTATGGGTTTGGAACGACACCAGGGTGAGTAGTTAATGACAGAATTTTCATTTTTGGGTGATCTAACCCTTACATTTTTTTATCATGCTACACTTGCAACAGATGACAGCTTTGTTTGAGTCAAGCTCAAATGGTTGACCTGCCCTGTATGAATCCCGTCGCAAAATCTGCCGAAAACTCTGTAATAATGTGAATAAGGTGTGTACACGTCTAGTGCACTTCAACAATGTGACTAAAATGGGAATACGCCATATCATAATTTTATTTGATAATTTAATTTGACTTTGAATATGATTTCCAAATTAAGGTAATTAAATAACATTGTCTTAATCGTGTTAAAATCTGATTATTGTTGTCCATGCAAACGTACATTTTCATGTTGCATTTTCTTCTTGGTTCAGTTCGCTTTCAGAACAAAGAAAAGCGTACCAAACCATGTTTACGCAAGTCACATGTGGATTAAGCTATCCTCTAATTGATCAGCATTCACCTGTTTTACTATTTTTAAATAAAATGGTATTAGATGGCTTCAATATTTGACCATTATTTATAATAATATTGGGTTACAGTGACACTAAAACTTGTAATTTCTGTTAGAATGCAAAATTAATCATGAGTTAATGATATTTTGAATAGAACAACACGAAAAACTTGTATATATTCAACCACATTCGCTTGGGTTTAATTTGATAAGTGCTTCGCTACACAACATACAAACGTTTACTCCAAAAGTGCAATATGTATTCACAAGTTTATCTCATAATTATTCAAATAGAATAGAATCCATAATTTCTTAACTTGTAGAAAGCGTCTCTGTCAATCCATCAGTCAATATTGCGTGATCGTAGTCCTGGGCGATATATCGCACAATATATTCATGCGCATTTTATCAGTAAAGCCGGTTCTTTAAATCTCCATCAGCCGTTTTCAAATGGAGCGGCAGATAATACACAGAGTCGTATATCACTGACAAGCTACGCAATAACGCGTTATCAATTCCCATATTATCGTTATGATTGAAACAGTTGCATCCTTTTTATATATCTATATTCTTGTAATATACGAAGAAGAGCAGTTAATTATACAACGTTTTAAAATGAAAAGGTTATCTACTGCAATAAATATTTTCACACACAGACTCAAACAACCCTTGAAAAGCTGTGGACAGAAGCGATACAGTGATCCGACCAACCAAAACACAGTAAATCAAGCCCAAATCCACTGTTCGGCTGTTCCGAACACTACCAGTGGTGCTTCTGTGAACCTCAAGGTCGTCTTGTTTCTGCAAGTCTTTCCACAGTGGTGGCAGAGCAAAGGCTTCTCTCTGGTGTTATTGCATCCCACTAACATAAAAACAGACATTTTTAAGGGCCCAGCGATGGAGGGGATTTCTACTGAGGCGAATGCCTCTCAAACGTGAAACCTCATGTGGTACTTAAGTCCTGCTCTATATCTGAAGCTCTTTCCGCAGTGACCGCATACACACGGCTTCTCTCCAGTGTGAACCCTCATGTGTCTGTCAAGGTTTCCCTTTTGGCTGAAACATTTTTCACACTGCTGGCAGGTGAAAGGCTTCTCTCCGGTGTGAGTTCTTAGGTGGTCTTCGAAGCGTCCTTTGTGATCGAACCACTTTCCACACTGGGGGCATACGTAGGGTTTCTCTCTACGAGTCCTCATGTGGACGTCGAGGACGTCCTGTTGCTCAAAACTCTTTTCACACTGATCATACGTGTACGGCTGCCCTCCGTTGTGAATTTTCATGTGGCAATTAAGATTCCCTTTCCGGTTGAAACTCCTCCCACACTGTGGGCATTTGTAAGGCTTCTCTCCAGAGTGGACGCTCATGTGGACTCCAAGTTGTCCAGATTGAGTGAAATTCCTTCCGCACTGAGGGCATGTGTATGGTTTCTCTCCAGTGTGTATTCTAATGTGTCTTTTAAGACTTACTCTATGACCGAAACTCTTTCCACACTGTTGGCAGGCGTAAGGCTTCTCTCCTGTGTGAACTCTCATGTGGACTTCGAGGTGTCGATGTTGAGTGAAACTCCTTCCACACTGTTGACAGGCATGGAGCTTCTCTCCGGTGTGAATACTTATTTGTCTTTTAACGCTTTCTGTTTGACTGAAACTCTTTCCAAATGGTTGGCAGGTGAAATAACTACTTTTTCCCGTCGGTTGAGACATTTTTCTTGAGGAAGTCTTTTCAGTTTGTGAACAATGATCTTGATCTTTCTCTTCCATTTCGTTCAGGACTTCACTCTTCCCTTTCAGTGCCTTCAGGTCTAAGGTAAGAAATGCATAAATATAAGTTAACCCCAGTTTAATGGCACAAAACAACAGCAACATTCAAGCAAGCTTCTAGAAAGCACAGAAGTCTGAATGAGTGAATTTAAGTAAATAGGTGCAGGCGCCAGAGGTGGTTTTGTCGGCAAACATTAATGCCTTGAGTTTTATGCGAGCAGCTATTGGTAGCCAGTGCAAATTCGTAAACAGGTGCGTTCTTTTCTGGTTATTAAAAATGAATCTTGCTGCCGTGTTCTGCATTGATTGTAAAGGTAGAACTGGTTGGAAGACTTACAAGGAGAGCATTGCTATAGTCCAGCATGGACAGAACAAGAGCTTGAACAAGAAGTGAAGCATGTTCCTAAAGCAAAGGCCTGATCTTCTTGAAGTTGAAAAAAGCAAATCTGCAAAATCTTTTAATATTGTCCTCTGAGAAGGTCAGCTTATCATCAACTCCGAGGCTGTTTTTTTTTGGAGGAGTTATGGTTGATGATCAACTGACTTTGAAAGTGTGTAGTTTTGCATGTGATACAGACCAAATGCCACTTCAGCATGTCTCAACAAAGAGGTTTTCAAACCAGAGCACTAAAATAAGAGTAGAAAATGGCCTTTAAGTGAAGTTTAAGAAGAAAAATATGTATCAGATCTCTTCAAAAATGAAACCTGCAAAAGGGCAGAGTGTACAAAAACTCATACCAAAGGAAAACGTACAGGACAGGAAACCAACCTGTTTGTTCCTCAGTATCTTCATGTTCGTCTCTGAATGTTTCTTCACTCTTCGTGTCGTCACTCTTTTCGTTAACAAACGCCATCTTTATAATTGTGCGTCACATGGATCTCAGCAGGAGTTTGAACACTTTGTCCTGTTTAAGACGAGAATAATTTACAGAAATAAAAAACTAAACAACAAAAAACAACGTCTCCATCAGCTCCCTAGTACAGAGGTCTAATGGGGCGTTACTTAATCTGATCAAACACTCATGATTTTAATTTGATTAACATTAGGTATGTAATGATTAGTACATTACATTTATTCAATTCAATCAGAAGTGTTTAATATGAGTTTGAACATCACTCTGCATGATATATAGTTAACCTCAGATCTTAAGAATAAATTAAAGCAACATATACCTGTGAACCAACGAGTGTAGTCCATAATAAAGATGCTAGTCACTCAGTCTATACTTTTAATAATGTTAAAAAGGTTTAACCTAATATTTGAAATTAGATGAGATGAGATTATGCCCTTTTCATGGGGAGTGCAGTGAGTTTCTGTATGGCTGTGGTATTTGAGAGAGAAAAAAAGCATATATAAATCCATATACAGTAGTAGCCTACAACAGTTATTGAGTAAGCATGTGTCCTAAACTCCTGAAACATTAGTGTCTCATATTTTAAAGCAGTCCATGGAATTTGTGAGAAAAAAAGTGTGCATGTGATTTAAGATATTCAGATAACCCCCTTTCTAATCATTAACATAAGTAACTGTAATAACACAACTGATTACAATTTGTATTGTTCAGTTAGTTACATCACGTAAGTAGCTACTCCACAACACTGCAAAAATCCTATTTTTTCCAAACGTTTATTCACACACACTAATTTATTCATATATTGTGTAAAACAATGTCTGACGTGTAAAAGACTTATTTATATAAACTTAATACCTTGCTTTTTACAGTGTTTATAGCACACGCTGATTTATTAGCTGAAATTGTTCAAACACAGCTGGATTGTCTGGGACTCAAAGATGTCGCGAATATGTATGGTCTGGAAAAACCTTGAGTAATCAACCTTTTCATTGCATTGCATTCTTTGCATTTTTCCATCACTACAGAATATTACAATGTTACACTCAACAACTATTAACTTCACATCGCTTATAAGCTACGTAAAATAGGCTGAACGCGTTTGTATGAATACAAACACTTCAAAATGAAAACACAAACCTTTCTTCAGCTGAGCCACAGACACAGGAGCGTGACGCAGCCTTATGACATCACACCACTAGATCAAAATAAAAGTCCTGTCCATGAGCTGCTGAGTCTACAATCCCAAAAGTGCAAAGATATTTACATAAAGAGAACACATACTACTAATAAAACATACATGAGTGGTATTCAGAGTTTTATTCTGTGTGAAATGCATATAAAATTACAAATATTTACCAATTGCAATATTTATGTATATTTTTTTCCGTATTTTTTTCAAAATTTGTTCATTCATTAATTTATTCATTCATGTATTTATGACATACATACCTTAATAGTTCTGATTTAAAGCATATAGTCCTTTATCACACTTCGGAAACAGTGTTATGCCACTTCTGGTCCCATCACAACACAATCAAAACTAATGGACGAATCCTCTCTTTCTTCTCTCTCTGGTGTTATTGTACCTGGCTGCTTTATTTCTGAACAGTGACACACTTCCTTGTGTTTTTTCATGATTTTCTCACACAACACGACTGGGACTGATGCGGTGGGATGACTTTAAGTCCTTCTAAAATAATAAGCGTGAGAGTATTTGCGAGGGCAGTATGGTGATGTGACCCAAAAGTGTTCATACAGTATAATAAATTCTAAACAGAAGAACAATGGGCATTTTACATCACCAAAGTGGCAATTTCAGGAACATACCAGGATACCTTACATGAACCTATTTCTTTGAAATCATACTGTAAAAATACCTAAACAAATAAATAAATAAAATACTGCAGGACATGTACTTTAAGACCACTGTGGAAATCTATACTTAAATTTTTATGAAGTAGAAAATTATATGAAAAAGATATTTTATGATATTTACAATATTTAATTTACACTACACTTGACAGGATGTGCCGTTTAGTTAAACAAATTCACAAGTTAGCAACCCATAGAACTACAATACAGTAGTTAGCATTAGTCCTTTATTTAATTTTATTTAACTGTTTAAACATAAAATAGTTTGCTTAATGGAATTAAATTGATTTAAGGAATTAAATTGATGTATATTTCCTTAAACTATTGGCAATTATTTTCATTTAAGAAAACACTGCCTTAAAATAGCAAGTCCTCTTTTTTATAAAATCTCACCTGTACACATTCTGGAGAGGTTGAGCAATTGTCCTCCCCTCTCTCTGTCAGTGACACCACAGCCTGTCTTTCATAAACAAATGCTGAATTATTTAAATGTATAAGAAAACAAATGAATGTATATTTCATTAAAATATTAGCAATTTGTTTCACAGTAGTAATGAATTAAAGACTAATAAAGTATAAGATATTCGTTGCAAAACAAATTTGATGATCTGTTATGTCTCATTTAACAGGCGCTTTTACCCAAAGCAACAAGTAGGAAAGCATTAAACATGCCCTGAATTCAGAATCACCTGTTTCTAAAAGTGAGGGGACGTGTCACCCCTGACTGTGCTTGTCATATTATCATAACTATACAGTGTTCTTAACCACATAAAGCATATTCTAGGTTTCTGACATTTAAATACACATAAACACTAGCGAAACAATACATTTAGTGCTTGTAAAATACATAAAGATATCAATGGAAGCAACAATAACAACCCATTCAAATGTAATTTGCCGATGTGTTTTATTCATATCAGATACACATAGTGTAAAGTTCACTCTATTCTTCACTCAGTTCACCAGTCACTTACCATCATGTATTTCGGGAGAAACTGATTAATTTGTGTGCAGTAAATCTGACTGACGGGACTCTCTAAACTGCAGCACAAACAAACATGGCGGCACCCATCTCATGTTACAGATCATGATCATTTATAAAGGTGTTTGAGAAAACACACTCATTTACACATGTTTGTGAATTGGACTATCATATTGTTCATTACACGGTAAGCAAGTTTGTGAATATTTTAAATACAAAAGGAAAAACTAAAAGCGATCCATCCATCATGTAGCGTTTTTGTGGTCGCGGTGTATCACTTGACAAGGATGCCACGCCGCCATGGAAACAGCGAGGGCAAATGTTCTAAAATAACTGTCGCCTAAAAAAAAACACTGGAACACTGGAATATTTTAAGCTCACCGCTGAAAGGGTTAAGGAACTTTGCTGTCGTACCATGGCTGCAGCAGACGCAATGATATTATGCAGCGCCTGAAAATCCTGGGGACTAATATGCACTGATGGCACCCATGATATTACATATCGGCCTAGAAAATCACAACTTTTTATTTTATTTTATTTTTTGTCAGTCTTACTACACAGTATAACTAAAGAGTCAAGGTTTAAATAAAACAATTACCAGAGTTTTGGTAGTTTTCCTGAGTGAGATGCTAATGGTCTAATCTGATTCAATGATCTATGCTAAGCTAAGCTAAAAGAGCTACCGCCAGACTCTGAGATCGGATGAATCAAGAACTTTTATTCTTTATAAAACAATATTTTTAGAATATATATATATATATAAAAAAGATTGTTGTGATAAATCCAAGCATGAAGTATAGGACAGGACGTGACATGTGACAGGTATGGTTTCCCATACTAGGAATTTCACCCCCATGACATCCAAGATGTTCAAGACTTTTTTTCTTCTTTCTTATTTCATTGTAGGTCAGTGAGTTGAAGGTTCAGATTGTAGTTTTAATACAGCATTAAAGGACTCTACACAATTCCAGCCGAGGAATAAGGGATTTATTTAATAAAAAGATTCAGCATTTTCTAAATAAAAATACAATATATACTTTTTAACCACATATGCTTGTCTTGCACTAGCTCTGCGATGTGTGTCCACAATTTCAGGCATTATGTCATCATGTTGGAAAGGTCCTGGATTTGTTTCCCCAAATACCCATTTCTTTTTGACTGAAGAAGAAAGACATGAACATCTTTCAGGGCCTGAGCGCAAGGAAATTCTAATTCTGGGGTGAACAAAGTCTTTAAAATACAGCAACATTTCCCACTTCAACATGACTTTCTTGTTATATCAATATAATAATTTATGTCATGGAGTGTTATTTGGAGCGAACAAGCAATTAATTAATGTGTTTGAATTGGTATCCTTATAATAATAATAAAAGAGACATCACTGAGATTTCATTCAAAGTTATAAAAGAAAGAAAATAAAGCAAAACTGCATGGATGTTTCTTGAAGCAAAACACACATTAGCATTTAAAGATCAGAACAATGGTTATCGTTTGAAGGTATGGGAGTTTGAGGTTGGCCTCCATGGTAAGAACAAGCAGGACAAGAGTTCAAGGACAGCCTCCGGTGTCGCAGCCACCGGCGGATTTTCTGGAGACACTCCAGAACCTCCAGAGTGGCTCTAGCTTCAGCCAAAACCTCTGGGGGTCATGCAGCCACTGGCGGAACCTCCAGAGGATCTACGGCCTGAACTGACATCACTAGGGTTTCTGAGGTGGACTTGGGAACACACTCATCAGAAAATGAGGTCTCTGACATGGGGTTGTGGATAGGTAGGGCCCCTGGAGCACAGTGTGCAGCCCACACACTCAAAATGGTGACAGCCATAATAGGAAGCACCGAGGAAAGAGGCACAGTTTCTGTGATGGCCTATTATGGAGCGTGAGAGGAAAGAAAGATATGAAACAGAACAGATCAGAGCTGACAAGAAACAGCAGCTGGTGGTGCAAGTCTGGCTGTTAACAACAGATATTCATTATAAGGAGACATCAGTCTCAGTACAAACAGACACACATGAACCAACACACAACAACAGGAGGGGCTCTGACATCACTGTAGTTCAGGTGAGAGACTCAGAGAAAGTGAAACTTAATCTGCAACAACATGGACGCCTCGAACGAAATCAATCTCTAGAAACAACAGACTATTTAGTCATTTAAAGACTCTTGTGGACACGTCTGATACTCACAGG
>JAUMHP010000044.1:15559645-15572737 GCA_032361065.1 Enteromius trimaculatus | reverse complement strand
TGTCTCAGTCAGTATCATATCACACAGAGAACAGCTCTGAACATCTAATACTGATCTGTTGATGCAGGTTCTGGGAGAATGGACAACCAGATAGCAACGGGGGAAAAGATGAAGACTGTGCTCTGAATTATTCACCAGGATGGGGTGATTATCCATGTGATCATTCATATAAATGGATCTGTGAAAAAAGGTTTTTTAATGACTTATCATGATATATATTTATGTATACAGTGCGTTTTGAACATCTAAATATGTCTGTTAAATATCATGCCTTGTGTTTTGTAATTTTACCTGTTTTTATTTGAATAAACCTTTAATTTATTCTGTTCTGTTTTAATTAAGTCTAACTTTGTCACATCCTAAGATCTAAACTAAAATATGCCTGTATGACTGTAATGTCTGTAACACACTGATATACAGTAATACTAATGTCCATACAAACAGCATTGTTCCAACACTCTTTACCGCAATGATCATGATTTTATTATATTATTCAAGTTTAATTTAAACTGTGACACTCTCTGAAATGTCTTCCAGCTTTTTGCAACAATTACAGTATGACAATAAACCTACTTGATCATTTTATGTTTTAACTGGCATATTTCCTAAACCACACAGCTTCTAATATTTCACTCAGATAATGCTTGTGGTAATGTGGTCTAAACTGTATCATGTTACATAACTACTGAAGATATAAAACTATTACAGTTTGGCTGTGTGTAATCAACTACATGTTGTTGTTGTTATATTTTGATTATTTTTAGCGGATGGCAGAAATGACTCGCTTGGTCACTGTGCACAGTACTCTGCTGTTATTCAATATTATGTATATGAAATTTGAGTTCTGTTTATTAAAAAGAAGCATACAATACAGTAAATTCTAATGTATTTATTTATCTTCTTTTCTTGAATTAAACTTCAATGAAACAAATAAGAATCGCCCAGTACAGGAAAGTAAAAACGTTTGTATTTTATTTCTGGAACATTTCTAGTTCATGTTTTCTTCAAGGATGAGAACAATGATGAGATCAAAATACATCCAATACTGACTTCTGGTAAAGGGGAATAACCAATGACATTTGAGATTACTAACTCAAACAGCAAGCCCCGCCCCACCACACACAAAAATAAAAGTGTTTGCGCGAGCAGGTGAGAGAAGATCCAGTGCGAGGGGTTGAAATGAGCTTGCAGGTTCCTGTTTTTCATGTGTAGACCAGTTTTCCTCTCACGGAAGTGATTTACCATGCACCAGCATCAGTTTATGCAAAAAACATAAAAATAATAAAGTACAGCTATGTTACAGGAGTACATAAAAGACAACTAGTAACGTCATCTCACACTCAGGATCCAGTGTTTAGAATTCTAACAACAGTTGGCACAAAAGACATTTGATACACATTTTTCTTTGCTTGAGGTTGCCTACAAATTTAGTATATAAGGGATGAGAACAAGCTTTAATAATAACATATGCTTTACAGTACTATCAATAAAAGTTTCTAAATATTTAAAACTTCAAACCTTTCTATTTGGTGTCTGTCAAGTATCACAGGTTCTAAACCTTCAATAAAATATAATTTATTCTTACTAATAATAAATTCCTTAGTTTGTTTTCACATTTATCTGCAATCCACTTAGTTTACACCAATTCCTAAGTGAGTTTATGTGGCTAAAATAAAGCCAACAAGTGCCAGATCGTCCGCATATTTAAATAAATTAAAATATGAAAAATATATATAATGAAAAAAGTAATGGTGATAAAATAGTTCCTTGTGGAACTCCTGCATTAACACTACTTGTGTTTGACACCATATCATTAATAACTACTTTTTGAGGACGATTTAGAAGAAAATCTTTAATCCACCAAATAAGATCACCATTCACACCTAAATTAATTAGTCTTTGCAAAAGAGTTTCAATCTGAATCAAAAACTGAACTACAATCTATAAATACAATCCTGGCATAATTCGTAATCATCTGAATGTGTTCAGCTACAAAATCAAAAATTTCCCCATCTGCAAACAGGAGGGGGTCCAAATCTTTAACTACATTATTCCAAATGTGCTTTGTTAATACTCGTTCCTGTAACGATGAAAGAGGCGAGAGGCATGCGGATTTATATGCAAGCTGTTTAATAGACAAACTCAAAGTACAGGCAGGCAGAGTCGATGACGGCGGAGCAGCAGTGTCAGAGGCAAAGCATAAGAATGGTCAATACAGACGAGAGTCGGTAACGGTAAATCCAATAAACAAGACAGAGAAATACTAACACAGGACGAGATACTAGAACTAAGTGTACAGTGCAATGGACTGTGGGAAACTGACAAAGACTTCCGGGTTAAATACACGAGAAACTGGGTCAATGGGTGGAGTTAGACAATGTGTTGCTGTGGGGACTGATGGGTAAGGCGGAGACATGAGTGACTACACGTGACGACACAGAAACATGAATGGAAGTCCAGGATGTAAACAGAATGAGTTTGTGAGCATGAGTCCAGGCATGTAAACAGACAAAAAAACACAGAAAGTTTGTTGGGCGGCTTCCAGAAGCCCAAACTTGGGAGCCAGAGGGATGGCCCACCAGGGCGGGGCAGACGGCGGAGAAGTCAACTTGAGAGGTGGCCACCAGGGCGGAGCAGACGGCGGAGACCTCCTCCTGGGCGAAGCAGATGCCCACCTGGGTGGAGCAGATGGCTGAGACATCCCTCTGGGTGGAGGAGAAGCCCAACTGGGCGGAGTATGCGGAAGAGAAGCCCAACAAGGCAGAACCGGCGGCGGAGACGTCCCTCTGGGCGGAGCAGGTGGTGGAGAAGCCCACCGGGGTGGAGCAGGCAACAGAGACCTCCCTCGGGGTGGTGCTGACGATGGAAACGTGGTGTCGGGAACGCCCACCTGGGTGAGGCAGACAGCGAGGCCATCTTCCCGGGCGGAGCGGATGGCAACTGGGTCCCATTGGTTCGGCCTGACAGTGACAGAGCCCTCTTGGGGCCGGCCAGAAGATATTGCGCCCTCGAACGCCATTCTGACCGTGAGTGAACGAGCCTCCCCCTCCGGGACGGAGAAGACAGTGAAGGCACGCCTCTAGGCCGACTGGACAGTGACTCAGGAACCTTCATGGGCGCTGCAGCCACCAATGGGGACTCTGGAGATTTTATGGCAAAAGCCGACATCTCCAGTGAACGTGCAGCCACTGGGGGACCCGGTGGTGTCTCTGAGTCACATGTGTATTCTGGCGGCTCAGGCCATGGGACCCCAAAGTCCTCATACTGCTCAGGTGAGACTGAACCCCGATCAAGGACCTGGTCTGGAGGATCCAGCCACCATGAGTCAGGGTCACAGGCCTTGGATAGCTCGACTGGCTGGGGAACCAGGACTGACCGGACAATACACGGCTCCTCGTACCGTGCTATGGGGTTGAGACCCGTTACCTGCGGACTTGGGACCGCGAGGACCTTCAGTGGCTCGATTGGTTGCGAAACCGGGACTGACCGGAATTGACACCACCCCTCGTATCGTGCTACGGAGCTCATGCCCGTTTCTGAACGGTTTGACTCACTGAGGGCCCACAGTTGCCACTCTGCATCCTCAAAACAGTCTCTGAGCTCTTCCTTGCTTTGATCTGTCCACAGTTGTTTAACCTGAGTTTCAAAAACTTCAAAAGCATTGTCAGATAATGTCATAAAGAATCAGGCTTCGTTGACTCCGTTGAAGGTGGACACAGTGATCAGCTGCAGAACTGGCTCAGTGTTGAGATGCGGTAGATGTGGGTTTACCGCCTGTAAATATGATTGTCAGAACAATATGTTTGAATAAAGCTGTTTCATGTGCTGTTGACATGTTTATAAAAAACATGACGTCACAGGTAGAATAACTTTTCACGGCATTAGCCAAACTGTGCAATTTATATATAATATAGGCCTATTATTGATATTGTGTAACCCCCGTGCACTTGAACCTCATTTAAATGAATACAAATCCACATTGTTGAGTTCTTCTTTTTAAAACAAGTGCATGAAATATTTCCACTAAAACAGTTCCTTTCTGCATATATACTGGCCACACATATGCAAATGAAGAACACAGTCCACCACCGGAGAGAAACTAGGGTTAGTTGACACTGAAGCCAAAAGTAAATGTCTGGAATTGTGAATGATAGCATGAATTTAGGTTCAATAATGGACTCAGAAGACCGAATAGAAAGGACTGTTGATATCTACATCAGTGCAGAGGCTGTAAGAGACATGAAACATGAGAAAGACTTCAACACAACAAAAACCCAAACACCTCAACACACAGGTAACAGATTAAAATTCAATTCAAATTCAATGCTCACTTCATTGTTGGAATTTCTTCCAAAAATTGTATCGCATCCTACAGTGTTTAAACCAGTGTTTCCTTAAGCATTTTAACCAACATTTTAAAACATTTAGATATCTATTAGATGTCTTTAAGATGTTTATGATTTAGAATGTATGTAAAACTGACATCTGAAAGACACCTGCCAGACGTTTGTAGTCAGCAGATGCTTTCCAGATCAAGAGATCTTTAACAGACATCTTGCAGACGTCCCTGTTCTATCTGGGATACCAAATGCATATTCCAGATTATACAGCACTCTATATAACAGATTGAAAAACATGAGAAAATTCTGTTTCTTTGCTCCAGAAGACCTTAGTCTCCTGAGGAAATGAATACACTCTTGTACTTTACGACAAACATACTATAAATGTGCATTCCACAATAAAGCAGCTTCCACATAAACACCCAACTATTTAAAGGCAGACTATTTTAATCTGTGTATTATGTATTGTCACTCGTGTTTGATGCATGTTATCTGAATGTTCAAATTATAATTTCCTTTTTCTTATTTTCATGTATAACAAGTAAATGCACACCACTCCACTTGTTTATTTGCACAATACTGGTGCATACTGATTATCTTCACTTCCCAAAAAAGACAATAGCACTGCCATTAGAGAACTTCAATTTGTATGTTTACACTGTCGGATTTACAATCACCTGTATACAAAGTAATAAGAAAAGGTATAACTACCTATGAAATTTGAATATGTCTGATTAACTCTAACTTTCGGTGTTCTACCTATTACGAAAGAATTACACGAATGGATCAAATAATCGTTGACTTTCATTTGAGTCATTTTTGTGCATAGAAGCTCTGGCTGTATTGTACTGAATACAGACGTGAGGGCCCAAGCTATAGTTTCAGGCTTATCCAGATGTTTCGATATCAAAAGTAACAGTGTTACTACTGTTTACTACGATTTTGCTCATATGCAAACTTAAAAAGTATGGAACAAAAATCCTGCCTAAATATTTGAAATCAAAAGCTTGTTGAATTCCACAAATCGAAAAAAAAAAGCATTGCAATTAACAGCTTGCATTTTAATGCACTGTATTTTAACATTATTTTAACATTTTGTATATTTACGTAATGAGTATTTCAAACAGAAACATTTCACAAGCATTTTCATTGTGAGGTGAATATCGATTTCTAAATGTTCTAAATATCCAGTTTGTTTACTAATTCCAGCAATAATATTCATCAAGCAACTTTCGGTTATTTTTAAAGTGTTTGTTGTAAGGTATTATTTTAGAGCTGTGCTGTTAATTGAAATACTGTATTTATATAAAAGTCTCTAAGATGACCTTTACTGACTTTAGAAGTTGTTTTACAACAACTTTCTCTAAGGATTTCATGATAATAGAAATTAGGGCTATGGACCGAATATGACCTAATTCATCTGCCCCAGATTTCTTTGGAATAATTATTATGTCAAGTTGTCCACATCAGGAATAAGATGAGTATCTAGAGATGTCTGAAAAATATTTTCATGCTGAATGTACAAAAATTATCTGTTACACTTGACAACACAATACCTGTAGCCTTACTCACGTTACCACTTTACTCGCCTTCAGGTCATCCACCCAGATAGCATGTATACGGCTGAAAAATGTCTGTTTGAAATGACAGTTTTACATACTGTACAATCTGACCATAAACATCTTACTACACATCTAATAAAACATCTATTTGACATCTGATAGTAAACGCCCAAGAGACGTATTGTGTATAAGCAAAGACTATGTGACGAGCAAAATACGTCAGTGAGTATTTTTCTGACATGTAGTCTTTGCATGCTCTACTTGTGAACATATAAGGATCTTCTCTAGCAAATTAAATTTTTTTAGTCAAATGTATTGTGGATTTTTTGAAAAAATATTTTATTTGCAGTTTGTTAATGTAGCTGTCCTTGTAAACAGTCTGCAAAATTTTTAATAAAAAAGTGCATTTTCTTTTGAGGACAATATCTTTCTTTTAAAGAGTCGACTCAGAATCGCCTTAACGAGTCGTTATACTTTCGAATCTTCTGCCTGTTACCGGTATACGTCACAAGTTAACATATTTGATTAAAAAATTTTTAACTGCCCACAAACACTTTTGCTAGTCAGAAGATGTACACATCTTGTCGAGAAGACGCTGTATTCTGCACTGTGAAAGCAAGCGTGTTTTGTATTTATTGCGTGAGTATGATGATGCGAAGAATTAGAGGTTAAAATGAATTCTCTGTCAGCGGGAGGCGCTGTTGTTGTGGTAGAGATTAGCGCTTTGATTGCAAACAATGATTTATAAGACATGACATGCAACATTAAATGAAAGTGGAATTATTGGATTATTAGAAATTGTTTGCATTGAACCCCGCCCACTTTCATCAAAAAAATCCCAGCAATGTTTTCCTCAAAAAGCTTAATTTCTCTACAGCTGAAAAAGAAAATCATATACAGTGCATCTTGGATTACCTAAATCTATTCATTCATAAAACACAAGGGCTAAACCTATACTAATAAAATATTAACATGTTTTCAGATGCGTATGAGACTAACATCATATCTATCATCTTCAGGGTGTGATGGTGTGAAGATCAGTGTGTCCAGAGCAGCTGTGGTGTGTTTGGTGCTGCTGTGTGTTTTTCTGCTGACCGCAGTCATAGTGCTGTGTGCCCAAATCCATACACAGAGCACAAACTACACACAAGAGAGACAACAGCTTCTAACTAAGATCACCAACCTCACAGAGGAAAGAGGCCAGCTGCTAACCAACAACATGAACCTCACAGAAAAGAGAAACCAGCTATTAACTAACAACACGAATCTCACAAACGAAAGAGACCAGTTACTAACCAACAACATGAACCTCACAAAAGAGAGGGACCGGTTGAAATCAGAAAAAAGTGAACTCTTTGCTGGTGTTTGCCAGTTCTTCAGTCTAAACGGTGACTTGTTCTAAAGCAGACTCAGATTTTGGTAACGCTTTATTTTGATAGTCCACTTTAGCAATTCTGCTAACTACATGTCAACTAACAGTCATTAGAGTATTAGTAGACTGTTTGCTTAATATCTTTTAACACTTTATTTTGATGAGTCCACAACATACAACATACTGACTCGCAAAAATATGTCGACTTATTATACTAACCCTAAACCTACCCTACTAAGAGTTAGTAGACACATAGTTGTAAATTAATGATTTGTTGACATGTAGTTACAAAGTTACTTGTGGTTAGTAGAATATCTAAAGTGGACTATCGATATTCTAAATTGGACCATACTGAATGTGTTGTGTTAGTCATGTGGCTAATGCTGATGTTGAACCTGCTTTAGCTTAATGTTTATAATGATTAAAAATAATTTAGGGATGTCAACTGAGTATGAGTAGAATATAAATAGATAATTTAGGAAACATTATTATAGTGCATGAGTAAATAGTTTAATTAGACATTGCCATGTGTAGCTTTATAATTACATATTTATATTATTGAACAGTTTAGTTTTGTTAACACAACTCATGAAAAAATTCACTGACCACTATTACAATCTAAAAACTACACAGAAACTTATACAAACCTTCAAACTGCCAGGTCAAAATCAAATATTTCAGTAAAAAACATATACATTGTGGTGTTTTCCCCATCTGTAAGCCTTGTTCCCCATGTTTCCTGTTCTCGAACCCGCCCCGGACCTTCGCTCTTGCCTCGCCCATTGGATACTGCCCTTTGGATAATTCTCTTGTCTATGCCTCTGATGTCCCTGTTTGCTGTTTATCGACCCTGCTTGCTTGTACCTGGAGTTTTCTAAATAAACAAGCTTTGCACATGGATCTGCCTCTCCTTGTCTTACCTCAGTTTGTGTTGCCCACAAACTCACTTCACCCTGAATGTATGTGCTACCCCTGACTGTGTTTCTCTTTCTTGGTGAGTCTTCACGCCACTGTCAGTCTGCCAGCGCCACTGACAATCCAAAGTCACGCCTCATCTGTTCAGCCAGAGCCACATCACGTCACATCAGATCAGCCAGAGCTATGTCACGTCTGCAAAGATCTGCCAGAATCACATCACGTTTCATCTGATCACCCAGAGCTACGTCATGAGCCGTGCCACGTCTCTTTAGATCAGCCAGAACCACAACATAATATGGCTGCCAACCCAAGGTCTCTGCACAAGATGTCTGCCTTCCCAGAACAAAATGCCTGCCACACTAGAGCCTTCAGGCCATGTGAATGTCACATCAGTCTTCAGCCATCTACGATGTCGCACATGAAGACACTAGGGCAATTCCAGGCTGTCAGAGGTAGGTATCTAGCCTAGCGGAGCCTCCACTAAGGTCAGTTGGTCTCCCACTAGCAGCAGCACGTGTCATCACTGGGACTGTTCCCTTATCATCTGTGCTGTGGCTGTAGCCATTTTGAGCATGTGGCCTGCATACTGTACTCTGGAGGCCTCATCTGCCCATGAGTCTGCTCTAGAGGCCTGGTCTGCCCATGACTCTGCTCCGGAGGCCTCAACTTCCCACAAGTCTGTTCCAGTGGCCTCATCTGGCCATGAGTTTGCTTCAGTGGCCTCATCTGCCCGCAGGTCTGTTCTGGAGGCCTCATCTGCCCACGCATCTACTCTACTCCGTAGGTCCTCTAGGGGTATCCCCAGAGATCACAGAACCCCCGGGGGTGTCAGCTTGTTCTGTAGGTCTTGCCCTGTCATGGCTATGGAGGCCGTTTCCGAACCCTCGCCCTCCCCTGTCACGGGTATAGAGGCCTTTTCTGAATCCTCACCCTACCTAGTCACACCTATGGATGCCGTATTTGAATCCTTGTCCACTCTGGAGGGCTGGAGTCACATGTGCTGCCCTGTAGGGTGTCTGCATCAGCTGCATCTCCTCGTAGGGCCACCTGCTCCACCCTGGTAGGCCTCTGTACCACCTGCTCTGCTCTGAAGTGTGTCTGCCCCGCCTGCTTCACTCTGCAGGGCATCTGTCCTGCCTGCTCTGCCCCAGAAGGCGTCTACACTTCCTGCACTGCCCTGGAGGGTGTCTGCACCGCCCTGGAGGGCTATAGCTCTTTCAGCGCCTTCCTGGTGGTCTCCAGCTCTGCCAGCATGGCTCTGGTAGGTTCCTGCTCGTTTTGCTCTGCTCTGGAGAGCCTCTGTTCTGCCTGCACCTCTGTGGCTCCCCACTCTACCTGTGCCACTGAGGCTCCCTGCTCTGCCGGCGTTGCTGTGGCTTCCTGCCTCAGAATTGGTCCTCTTCTACAGGGACATGGCTCTCCATTCTTCCCCCAGTTCTGCCTCTGCTCCGCCTCCCTCCAGGACTCTCGAATATTCCAGAGCATCTGGAAGACACTCTTTGTCATGATTGCCAGCTGGAGTGCCCACAAACTCCATCAGAGGGTACTCCACCCCGGACTGTTATGTGTTTGTCTGTGTTTGTCTGTCTTGGTGCGAGGACTTTTTATTGTGAAGTGTTTGTTCCCAATTGTTTCTGTGCTTCCCTTGTCCCATGGGTCCTTGTTTGTTTCCATGGCAATTCATTAACTTCTCCCCCCTTGTTATCTCGTTATCTGTACTTAAACCCCAGTTTGTAATCCTTCTGTGCATCGTAAAAGGATTTTTCCTGTCCCCGGGAAAAGAATAAACCCCAGGTTTATTCTTGTGTTTTGCCTCTGCCACTACCGTTTGCCGTTCTCTCAACCATGCTTGTATTTCGACTATGTCCCTTCATATAGCACTGCGAATAAATCTGCCTATTTCTGATTCTTTTATAACAGATTGTACTATCTCTGAATAATATCAGCCTTTAGATAAAAGATAATATTGTATACCAAAAGTATAATTGAAATATATTCACTTTAGCACAATCAAATACACTTTATATCTTTAGCTGGACTTCAGCACCACTTCTGCATATTTTAATTACAGTAAATATCAAATTTATCAGACATTATGTATTACAGTTCAGTATATTAGAAGTATGATAGCAGGACAATTTTAAAAAAAAGTTTATAAATATGTAAATAATTAGCATGAAATAAATACTTCAGATACATTTTTAATCTACATATTTTTCACAAGTGATGGTTCATGGTGTGATTATAGGTGGATGCCATCAATCCAGTCTATACTTCCTTTCCTCTCAGACAAGGAACTGGGCTGAGAGCAGAAGATACTGTACAGACAGAGGAGCAGATCTCATCATCATAAACAACAAAGAGGAACAAGTGTGTGTGTGTAATTGTGGCGTTTAGTTTTAAATGAAAAAAATAATGTATTAAAATGGGTCTGTGCTCATTTAATGAATTATGTTATTATTTCACTTCTCAGGATTTAGTGAAGAAAATTTCTAGTAATGCTAATGTATGGATTGGTCTGACTGATATTGATGTAGAAGGCAGATGGAAATGGGTTGATGGCAGCAATGTGACCTCTGGGTGAGAAATCACTGAATTGACCTGAATATTCTCAAAAGATTGTCTCAGTCAGTATCATATCACACAGAGAGCAGCTCTGAACATCTAATGCTGATCTGTTGATACAGGTTCTGGGAGACTGGAGAACCTAGTAACTATCAGGCAAATGAGGACTGTGCTCTGAGTCATTCGTCAGGATGGGCTGATTTTCCATGTATTAATAAGTGTAAATGGATCTGTGAGAAGAGATTTTTTAAATGACTCATTATGATGTATATGTATGTATACAGTGCATTTTAATCTATCTCAATATGTCTTTTAAATATTATGTCTTGTGTTTCGTTATTTTACCTGTTTTTATTTGAATGACCCTTTAATTTGGTTATTCTGTTAAAAATTAAGATAAACAAAAAAAAATTGTTTGTTATTGTAAAACTTATTGTATTTATTGACTGTGACACTCTCTAAAATTTCTTGTAGCTTTTTGTTACAACTACAGTATGACAATAAACCTAATTGGTGATGATTTACTTATTTTTAATAACTACCTTGCATATTTTCTGAATCATGTGAAGAAATATAAATGGAAAGTTGACATAAACAGCTCCTACTGTTTCATTGAGAACATGAACAATAATCTGATTGCAGAAATCACTATATCCGTGCGAGGGGCAATAACAATAAACACAGTCAGAAAGGTGAGACAAAGGCGTAGATCCGGGGAAAGCAGGGTTCGGCAATGAGAAATCCAAACTAGAGCAATGAGAAAACAAAAACACAGAAGGAAACGCGACAGTGCAACATACGGATACTTTATGGACTAAAAACTAGGTCAGTGGGTGGAGACTTGCAATGAAACACCATAACAACAAATGAGTGGGCGGAGACATGAGTGATGAATGAGAGTCCATTAATGAAGACAAACACACACACAGTTCGCTGGGCGCTGGAGTGCCATCCAGTGGCCTGAGCTGGCCCATCCAGCTGATCAATGACACTTAACCTTTTTAACTCTTTGGCATATTTCAGTTTTTTTTTACAGATTTTGGACATACCTGAATTAAAATAGTGCCATTATCCTATACATTGCAGTGAATTGATAAAAAAAGGTCTTACTTGACACTAAATGTGCTTAATTTGACAAATGGTTGGAATTAACCAATGGTTGGAGTTGTTCCACCCCTTGTTTCTGGAAAACCATAGAAGAAATTGGTCATGTGACAAAATAATTTTGAAAGGCCATCCATTTTACTCATCCTCCAAAGAAGAGAGACGCATGGCATAAGAGGTAGGCACATTTTCTTTCAAAGCAAAATTTCTATGATTTTTGATTGCAGTGTCTGAACAATTATAGACAAGTTTAAAAACATTTCACAATTTAATTTCGCCCTCCTTCCGGGTGTTTAGAAAGACATAACTCACCATCTTTTTGGACAGGTCTGATTGGAAGCTTTTCAAGCTTGTTACCTCTGTGGGCCTCCCCGCAGAAAGAAACAGATGTGGAGGACTTTGCATAAAGAGCGAAGGCATTGTGTTTGTTGAAGTTCTGGTGGATGTTGGGGCGGGGAGCGATAGGAGGGCGAGAAGAGGGCAGATATGCAATAGAAGGAACCTTGGCCAACTATTTTATAATTTTTTTCAGGTGCTTTTGCCTGGAAAGGCGGGTGGCGATACCATTCTGGCTGATCTTAAGGGTGCTAAAGGATGGGGAGGGGAAGGGGGATGATCATAAATTTGGAGTCCGGGGGCCACAGCTGGATAAACTGAGTCCAATAGTCGGGTCCAGAAACAGGTTGGGCTGAGGAAAAAGAGAGAGAGAGGTATTATGGTGGCTTGGGTTTAAAGTAGGGGTTGGGTTTGTGGCAAACTGTGGGTTGATAGGGGCTGGAGACCAGCTAAAGACCACACAAACCACTCTGCGTCTATTCGGGGGCGGCTGGGGGCAGAGTTTCAATTAAGCATATATTATGTTGCTTCTAACTTTATTTATGCAAGTAGCCAAATCACAACGTAGCCGATATCTATCTTATGTGAACTTTGTGATTTATTATGATCAGGATTTTAATTCAGGTTAACATCTTCTAGCTAGTTTAGTAGGCCTAATGATGGGCTACATCCCAGTTACTATTTTGTATATGTGTGTATATATATATCGAGAAAGTGGGTGCATTAAATACATTATTGAAACACAAAAAAGGACAAATACACCGTGCTGACATACTGAATATGCAAATTACGTATGACATCATCTGGCAGCGTCTAGCGCAGGGCTTCTCAATCCTGGTCCTGGAGGTCCGCTGTCCTGCAAATTTTAGCTCCAACCCTAATCAAACGCACCTGA
>JAUMHP010000044.1:15437293-15460650 GCA_032361065.1 Enteromius trimaculatus | reverse complement strand
TTCAGATGTTGCCATGGTGACTCGTAATATCTGCGCTCCATTGATAATGGCTTTTTAGATACGCTTAACTCTGAGTTGATTGAGCTGACCAATAGAGTTTTGGGTTTCAGAACATGGGATCTGAGTAAGATCAGAGTTCAAGTTTAAACTCTGAGTTGTTTGAACCTCCTTTCTGAAATAGGCCCCAGATGTCTAGCCTCTCTTAGGATACACATAGAAAGAGTAATAGGAGTTCTCCGTCAAAAGTACACAGTCTTGCAAAGCACTGTCCCCATAAGTTTCACAGACATATACTAGGTAGGTAACATCATTTTCTCTGTCTATGTTGTGCACTTACAAATGTGTCTGAATCTGTGGTGTCCTTCCAATGATGGGATGTACAGTAAATTGAACTGATGTGACTGGCTACAGATGTGCTCAACCAGGAAATAAACCTTTTTGACTCTCACCTCCTGCTTCCTTGTTGTGACACTACCTTTGATCATTTTGATCACTCGCTATTCTGATGCGATCACATTCTATTTACAGATCAAGCTGCACATCCACCCATTCTAACTGAGTTCCACCCAAGCAGATATATGTCCTGGTGTGTTTGATATGAATGACCTACCCCTGTTTCATATCCTTGATTGCTACAGATACTGAATACTAATGATGGGGAAGAGAGCAATATTGGTTTAACAACTGTTTATTCATAAATAAGAGGGTACAGTATCAGCTACTACTGTTAACTCATTTCTCCTCACTATGGTTTTTTCCTTTTTTTGGGCATTGATTACTTTTGGGCAGCTGGGACATACCCACTGTTTTGGGACCCTTTTCATGTGAAGGCAGGTTTGGTGAAACTTTTTAACTGAACAAAAACCTGATGCACAGACCAACATGTTCCCTGCTTCTGGCTCACGGCAGTAACACCACTGTTGTTGACTATGAACAGTAAATGCTGCTGGTTTTGGTGCAGAAAAATACTTGGCTAGCAGCTCTGGGATGATACATTTTTTTAAAGAAGTCACAAGCACATTCCAATTCTTTGGCTAAGAATGTCACATCAGGTGTGACACGTTCAACAAAAGGTGAAGTACTTTCTCTTTCAGTCCACAGAATGAAATCACAATATGGTTTGTCAGTAACAAATAACTTGAAAAAGATGCGCAAGGAAAAATTAGACTGAAGCGGGACCATGCATACTATTATCAAGGCAAAAGTGTGCAACAGAATTTGCTGCCTCATTAACAGTAAGGTCCTTTACAGAAAATGGGCACTTAATTTCCATGACACCTGAACCACAGCAGCTGCAGGAAACAAAGCTATCAGGTGAGGCCCCAATAAATGGGTGCAGGGGTGAAATCCCTGGTGTTACATACATCACATTGACTTGATTGCTCCTGTGTATAAAATTGTCATTTCCAGATGGTGTACAGTTACACACGGCATGCCCCATTTTACCCTAACTCTTGTATGCTCATGAATACCTGGTAGCCTCACTGGTGAAACTATGGGACGTTGGGTAGCATATTTGTCTTATCAGAGACACTGAAGGCTTTCTGATGTCTGTCTTTGTGGCTGCTCTGAAGGTAGATCCTGTTACCCTACCACGCTTTTGCTCAAACCAGATTTTGGACTTGGACTGGGCTCGGGTCTCCTCCTCTACAATGTCACTCTGAAAACATGACGATCCAAACTATTAAACTTAACATTTTAAGTTAGCACAGAATTTAAAATTAATTTGCTTAGTTTTCAGATCAATATATTTCCTTAAAATCAAAAAACAGCACTAATCTGCTTATTTTTGAGTTTTGATTTTTGAGTATTTATTACAAGAAATGAAAACCAGTGCAATATGATGAATGTCCAAAAGATGAGATCATATTTGTTTTTGAACAGTGTGTGTGTGTGTGTGTGATTTTGGTTGGCTGACAGCGGTAACAATTTGACAAAAGCACAGTATTGTGTTTTACATAAATGTAAGTAGGCTAAACACGTTGCAGTTTGAATGTCTTATAAAAACATACTCTGTGATTTTGTTCTTACGTTTTCCACTGTTTGATCGTGCCTGTGCCTCTCTCTGACACAGACACACACACATTCCAGCAATGATAGAAAACATTTTCTGTACCTGTTCTTTGGTCACAGTTATGTCTTCAAATAGTGCTTCTGCTCGATCTTGCAACTCTGCCAGGTTGAGGTCTCTTGTCTGCTTGTTATACAGGTGGGTTCTGGTAGATCCAGCGTGACAGCCTTTGGCACATAGGATGCTGCATACTCTTTGACAACAGACAGGACTACTGGTTTGATGATCTGCTCCTCTTGTGTGCGGCATTGGGAGAGGTTGTTGTAGAGCTGGGCTTGCTCAGCAGCGGTCAGAGGTGGGAAAGCTGGGGGGGCAGAATGACCTTGCGAAGATTTTCCTTTTTTTACATTGTTGAGTGTTGTTAAAAATGATGTCCTTGCCCTGCTGATACTCCACTTTATTTAAAGAATCCTCACTTGGCGTGGCCCACTTGCACTTCTTAGATGTTACAGCTATCTCTTCTTTTCTTCCATTGTTATGCTGCCATATGCAGAACAACACAGCTGACACATGGGAGCAGCTCTCACCAAGTCCAGCTGTGCAATTGCAGTGGGCTCCCAAGACAACCCCATCATTCCTCAGGTGGCTGAACCGTGGGAAATTGTGGGAATGGATTTAGTGGGAAAGCTCACACCAACCAAAAATGGCTATCAATATATATGTGTCATGATAGACTATTTTACAAAGTGGTGTGAGGCTTTCCCACTAAAAACTAAAAGCGCAGAGGAGGTCACAGGTCGCATTGTGCAACAGTTTTACAAATTTGGTGCACCAAAAAGGTTGTTTACGAATTCTGTGCCTTGGTCAGTTAACAAAGTTAGGGTTATACTTCTTAAATTAGCTGTTTTTAATTAGTTTCTTTTAGGAATTGGGAAAGATATAATTTGTCGTAATGTTTATATGCAGATCAATATGGGAGTTTGTCAGTACCTGGGAATCCAAAGAAGTTTTTGTGCACCATACCATCCACAGACAAACGGGCTGGTTGAAAAACTTAACGGTACAATCCAAAGGTAAGGAATAGAACATTCTTTTGTCCCTCACATTCACATTTAGCTTGGTGGGGTTGGTTTTTTTTTTTTTCAAAATTACTGCATAAATGGAGAATGTTTCATCAATGATGGCTCTTCTCATATTTAAAGGTCACTGAGTAAGCTGGTGGGAAAGCTGACTACTTGAAGGCCACAATGTTTGGTCTCCGCACGAAAAAACAAATGACGACACAATACTCTCCTTTCTACCTGATGTTTGGCCGTGAAGCTAGGTATCCGTGTGAGGTACCTGACAACTATGAGGTTAGTTTTTCCACATTTATTGATATATAATTTTTTTTTTTTTTTGGCAATCCAAAGTTAAATACTACTTTTTTGCCTAGATCAATGAAAGCATAGAGGACATTGCAGCAGAAGAATGTTTGGCAGAGTGCATTAAAAGGCATGGCAGGACTTTTAAAACCGTACAAGAAAACATGAGTTGTGTTCAGAGGAAAATTAAAAAACGAAAACGAGAACAAGGATTATCCACTGAACTCAAGAACTTGGAGACGGAGTGCTGCGTCTGAATGTCTGAAGCAGACAGAGGAAGGGTGGGACACTGGATCCAGACTACATTGGTCCATACACCGTAACAGGTGGATGGAAAATCCATAGATTTGAAGGACGACAAAGGGCGTTCTTTTCCTAAAATCAACATCTTCAATTTTTTGAAGAGCATACCTCCAAATTCTCCAAACACAGTTCCTTTCCTGTTACAGTATCCCCAGCTATTGCTAACCCACACGGCCCTGCTCTGCAACAACCTCTTTCATTCACCCGGCCTCCTGTCTGTGCTGCTGCAACCACCACCCAGCCTCCTGTCCAGACTAACTGTCCTGCCAAACTCTGTATGTTTTCTTTTGCCAACACCTATACAATAATTTACCTTTTTTGTTCATAGATGTAATGACTGAAAACTCTTCCTCTCTGTCTTCCCCCAATAAGTGTTACAAGAAATATGGGCAAGAAAAAAAAGGAGGGACACTCTGCAGTAAAATAGGCCCATATAAATGGTTTACATGGGATATTGAACGCCTTATACCTCACTTTCAAGCATTTCCCCAGGTCTGTGATGCAACATTTAAAAATTTGTTAATTGTGTTTTTTCTATTTTGTGTGTGTGTGTGTGTTCTTGCCATAAACCCATTCTCTTTAAATTTTTTTTTTTTTTTTTTTTTTTTTAATCAATTATCAATGCATACCTGTCCTGCCTTCTAAAAAATTATGCTGGCAAGGCATATGTGCTTCATTCATTTCAAGCAACAAGTATTTGGCAAGGCAATCCCAGATCAATGAAAACGGTACCCAAAAAAACCCACTCCACAAATTGTATTGATATGAGAGAACTGAACTGATACAATATTCCATTGCATCTGTAGAAGAATCCAGGGGAATATGATCTTCTATATTAAAATGTAAAGATATGCTCTGTTTTCATTGCATAATTTTGTAGTTTGCAGAAGCCATTTTAAAAGGAGGTAATTTGGCGTTTGATTGCACAGCAGCAAACATGCATGCCAGTCGCGAAGACATAGCCCTTTGCCTTCTACAAGAAACGGGTATATATAATATACATGCACATAATATTGGTGAATATGTAATATTTGTGGAAATTTTTTTTTTTCAAATTGATGGACAAAGGACCTCTCTGAACTTTGTGTCTTCTGTATATGGATATTTGTTTCCACAGGTTAAACAGAGGACTCTTGGGTCTGTTAATTACTGCTTTTCAATGTTTCACCCTATTTGGAGGGGTAGGGGGGGATGGGGGGGGGGGTACTTATTTATTTTTGAAATATATAATGGGAGTATATCTTTCAGATTCAGTGTGACAGCTGCAACGGTTGGTTTCACTGGGAATGTGTTAACAGGCCCAATAAGAAGAAGAGCTTTTTTTGTCCCGGATGCCAAGGCACTGCTTAATTTTGAATAAAGACCTTTTCTCTTTAATTTCTTTCTTACTTTTCTTTGTTATAATGCACATCTTTGGGTTATATCCATTCCAAAGCAAATACTTTAAAATGCATCTTTATAAAATTGAGCGTTACACCAAGTAATTTAAGTTGTGTACTACTTACAAAGTAGACTAGTGTATCGTTTCAGTATGACCCAGTGTAATTGTTCAAAACAATAAACAATAAAAAGAACACAAAACAATAACCAAGATCATTTCAATATGTTTATTTAAACATGCACATTAGCAATGCTAACGTTACATCAGGTTTATTCAGCCAGTCTTGCAAAAGTTGCAATAATGCATATTAAATAACAAAGGACATGGTTTACAGCATTCAAAAGATAAGACAAAACAATGAGGAAAAACCGAGAGATCAGCTCAGAAATATTTAGACTGGTTTGTACTCTGGTTAATCGTTTTGCTGTGTAAAGAAAGGGATTCAAAACACTAAGCCAATGTAATATCAGAATAAAATAAGCACATGCTAAACCTTTTCTAAGCAATTACAAAGAATACGAACCTTTATTACTTCATATGAAAAAAAAAAAATAAAATCCACCACACAGCAGATTCCATTCCATTCGTTGTTTGCGGTTCTACAAAGACACGCCCATAGCGGAGCATGTTCACGTAAACCGCGCCCACTGGAACTTCTTAACTGTAGCAGTGTCCACTTTCCTGCTGCGTTTAGCTCCAACCCTTATAAAACACACCTGAACAAGCTAATCATTATCTTCGTCTGTTCTGGGTTGGAGCTAAAAACTGCACGAAAATAGATCTCGCGTGCCAAAGTTAAGAACTTCTAAGCCTTTTAACATAGGTCTGGGAAAAATACTCACCGCAAACTGAGTATGTGTGAAACTGCGACACATTCACATATCATTCACCTCCGTCTTCCACCGGGTTCACTTTTATTTGATTATTTGAACACCGAGCGCGCGCTTCATTGAAATTAAAATTCACGCTTCCGACTCGAAGCTCTTCTTCTTATAACACAGCTATCTTATTGTAGTTGACAATTTCATTAACATTAACGGAAGTAAAGGGATACTGTATCTTAATTCATTTAAAAACCGGAGAAAAATCAATTTAACAGGGCTTTCTAAACCGACGGCCGAAGAAGCCCGTCAGTACTAACGTTACAGGACAGCAGTGTTTTAACTGAGGTAAAGTGTGCTTCTAGTATCAGTATTTAACACTAGGGCTACTCTAACCAATATAAATATTAACTGTAATACTAAATATTTCAGCAAAATCATTTCAAAAATGTAAAAACTTAACTTACCTGAGGAAATGGCGGACTCGGGACTCTTCGGTTTGAAAAATGAACTGTCACTTGTCTCGAGGTTCATCTTCGCCAATCCACCAATAGGAATTCAAAGATGACGCAACGCATGTACGCCACCAGGTGTCACGACTGGCGCGTGCTTGAGCTGAACCTCTCAGCGGGAACAAGGAGCAGAGAACGCGAGAGATGCAGAGACAAACAATACTTAATAGTAGCAGCCAGAGTACAAAAAACAGAGCTGACGAGGCAGCAAAAGGTTTACACGCCAGGGACATGAACATTACACATTTAACGAGACCTGACTAGAACAAAAAGACAGCGGTACGTAAAGGGGAACAAATCAAGGCAAAAGTGAGGGCAGGTGTAAAAACAACAGGTGAGACAAATTAACTAATGAGGAAGAAACCAAACAGACAGGACTAAACCAAAATACACAAAGACATGGGGGAGACAAGACAGGACCGGGACAGAATGTCACACCAGGGAGTATTTTTACGATTTTTTATTTATTTTTTGGATGTTCCCTTCGACAGATTAAAACCATCACAATATGGTATACAAAATAAAGGAAATTAACTTTTTGACAAATCATTTTGTGAAGAAAAATTATAAACTATAATATATTAGGAAATATAAGTTTCATGTTCATATAAGTTTTAATTTTTTCTGATACATAATATGTTCACATTGGCTACGTCATCTACCGTTCAACCAGAAAATGTCATGATTAAGGTACATTTTGCTTATATTGCTCAAATCATTTTCAGTAAGAAAATATGTAATATAATGAACTACTTCTCCAAAGGCAAGATCTCCGCTGCTCAACGTCTCCTTTGTGCTGACTGCTCAGATATTTCAAACAGCTGCAAATATTGCTGAAAACCGTACAAGGTTATGGTAGTTATGGTATGTTAGTGTGCCTGCCGGTCATATCTTTTAAATTGCTGGCGCTTGTGATTACGTTAAAGGTCACGTGAAAACATCATAATCAGAATGCATTCATACTCAACAATATATATGGCTGAAGAGTAGCGCTCTCTAAGTAGTAATGTGTATATATATACACTACGTACATATAAAAGTTATATTTATCATTTCTATTCCCTGCCTGTAGTTCAGACATGCGTTTTGAATGTGGAACGCATTGCATTCTGGTAAACAGTATCCCACGCAGTGTCTTCAGATGGTCCTAAGTTGGAAGATTAAAAAACTTTTAATTACTCAGCGCTCTCCCTGGAACATGAGTGTGACCGTATGAATATATAATATTGTTTTCCATTGGTAAAAGTCCAGTCCTCATGTCGTTTTGCACTTCCCCACTTTGTTAATAGGTTACTTGTCCAAGACTAGATAAGGTATATTTTATAGCATAACTGTAATTACTGTATTTCCCAGAATGAAACAGGTGACACAGTTGGAGCTCAGGTGGTTAAGAGTGGAGATAAACCTCGACATCTCACTACACAATACCTTTCCTTTTTCCAGTCATTATTCCATTCTTATGTCCACCCAAAAGCCCTGTCTGAGGAAAACACAGCTATCATCTTCACAACTTTAGAAGCAGTTTCTCTTCTGCTAAGCACAGGGCTTTAGTCTGCCAGGAATTCATGTTTCTACGTCACATTTGGGCACATTTCATGACATAAGGATAGTTGTCATAAGTCGCTTTGGGTTAAAAACATGACTAAAGCTAAACAAATTTAAAATAGTTTGTTCTTTTTCATAATTCTAAAATAATCAGTTATTTTTTTAATGTTAAACTGAGATTTTTTTAATGATATGAATGTCCTCAAGAAGATTGACATTCTCCTGCTACGCTGTTGTTGTTTATTCATTATACTTTATTATTACAGATTACACAGGTTTATGCAATTACTAATCAAAACAGAATTGATTGATTAGATAACTTTAACGCAACTAACAGAATGTCAAAAATAAGATCAGGAAATAGTATCAGTGGCTAAAATTACTGTGAAAAGTTTACACATGTAATTCATACTGTATATAATAATCATATGTAAAACTTTTTTTTTCATCATCCATTTTCTAAAGACAAGAAATCCCTGTGCCCCATGATGACAGCATCACACAAAACTGCATGACCTATCCCACCCAACCACTCCATTTCCATTTGTTTTATACTATTCATATTTATTTACTTTCACTGTATTGTGGAGGAATATCTGCAGGATGGTGGTTCACGGAAGGGTTGCCCACAACCGATATCTGCTGGAAGAAAAACGAAACAAAAAAATGAGTATCTGTATAAAAATTCCTTCAACAATTACACAATGCTTTACACAGTTCTAGTGACAAGGACACATAAATTCTTATGATGATGTTTTATGTTTTTATTGTTTTGTATACCATTTTAATCAAAGTCCAAAAACTGGTGTTTCATGTTTGTCTGACCTCTGAGTTGTTAAGATCGTTGTAACGACAGGGCCTAAAATCACAGGGCGGTGGAGCTATAACTTGAGCAGTACACGGCACCTTTGGGGAAAGTCCACAAGTAGAAATTTAAGTCTTACTGCATGTAGGAAATGCCATTAATGCAGTAACACTGACTGCCAGGATTTCAGGTTTGGTGATTGGCAGAGACCCACAGACTCAGATCATTTACGTACACTTCGATCTCTGCATTTTTAACATTTTAAGCAGCCTATACAGTAAAATATTGAGTATTTTTAGGTGCGCGACAAGACTTTGTGTATGAAAATGTATTTATATGAACAGCTGCCAGGTATTTGATGCAAATGAAATATACAGTAATGATTCTGCCTGTGATTTTATTCATTTGTTATAAATCAGCAATTGTGTGCTAAGTTCACTTAATCGGCATTCACATCATTTGCTATCTTTTTTTTGTGGACAGAAAACTAAAGCTCAGGAATTTTACTAAACAGTTGTGGGTTTCAACATTGTAAATTAATACATTTGAAATAAATAAACCTCTGTAATGTAACCTGAGTTTGTAGGTTCTTGTAAAGTGTGAGCCTACGTATGGACATCAAGTAACTACTGCCAAGCGTTTCAGGCGACAAAACAGTTTTTGAACCGAATTTGATGCATTGCTCACCTGTGGAGCTGAACAGCAATCGCAACAGCCAGCTTTACAGGCAAATGCTGACAGACATATAGAGATGATAAACTGAAGCAAGGTGAATATCAGCAATACACTACCAATTCCCCAGTAGAGGGTCTGAAAGAAAATACAACAGAACATATAATAATTAATTTAATGTATAATATCAGTGCCTTCGTGCTTTATGCATTATCACTAATAATAATAAAAATGATTATTGTGAATGAAGGATTTGTCTTTTGACAAGTGACACAGTCATTTTATTGCAATTACTAAATAAATGCGAATGCAAAATTTGGTGACGTACTTTATACCGTCCCTCAAACTCAAAACACACATAGTCATTGCAGTAACCGTAGTACAATGGCCCTACAGCCAAATCAATAGAAATAATAATAAGGGCAGTGCCTGCAGTTACAGCACTGGACACGTTCATTCCCAATGAACCTCTCATCTATAGGCAGAAAAAAACAACAACATAAAACATTAATACGTTATTTTTTAATATCATATCATGTTAACAGAAAAACATACAGCATACGATTAAAAAATGCACTACTTGAAAGAAATAAACGCTAAGATGAATCATCAGGGGTTTGAGCAGCAACAGCTTGTTTAGATTATTAAATGCTAAAAAAAAAGAACAGTCCATCTTTACTGATTGTTTAGGTCACCTGGAGTAATATCAATTAGTCCAAAATACCGATCAGCCTGGACCCTAGAAGCAACAAGTGTTGTGTACGTACCAAACACAAACTGGAGGGTGAATTCATTTTGTTTTCGGCAGCAATGCAGAGTGAACCTGCAATAATGTACTGAGAGGAGAGAGAAAGGCCAGAACTTAGGCTTCTTCGATGCAGCTTGATTCTAAAAGACAGATCATTTAATTGTTGCTTCTTACGATGATTGATCCCCAGTATGGAATACCACTGAAGACAAAGATGGAATCTACACGAACTGTAGACACGATCCCAAGCAGGAACGTCAACAGAGCAATCATTATCTGGACCGTCTGTGAGGAACAAGAAAAACGGACGTGTAGGACTAGATCGTTTATAAAGCAAAACGGCTTCAAATTTAATAGCATCTGTAGTTATGGACTATACATTTTTTAAGATTCTTATAAGATACACAGTAATAAATTACATCTATTCAAACATTTCACACTACACCATTCTGATTTGCAACTGTACAAAATTGATCCATTATCAATTGATAATTTCTCTTAAAATAGCCTTTGTGACTTTTTTGTTCACTGTAAATTATAAAATGCCAATTAACTCTTACATTTATTGTCACCCTATAACACATTGTCATTGAGGCAATAAGAGCACACTGTGCAATAAAAACCGTGCATACTTTAACGTTTCCTCTTTTTATTCTGTAATTTATCATTTTGTATTTCTTACTTCACACTGATATACACACATAAAAAAAACAATACTATGGGTTCATGAAAGATTTCTCACCCCAAGGGCTTTTGGTTGGCCTTTAAGAAATGCCTGTAGTCCATTATAAGGAGAAACAACTCCTACTTGTTGGGCATAAACAGGCACTGGAGTATTTGTCCCATCTGGTGCTGTTTGAGTTGGTGGTTGAATCTGGATGACGAGTGTTGAAGAGTTCAGGGGTAAGACTGTGCGGGACATTGTTGTTTCCGAACCTGAAATTGACCTGTACAAAAATCATAATACATCAAAGTTATTTTTGAAACAATAAGGTCTGCAGGTATGTCATAGCAGTTATTACAGTTGGTAGAATTCTTGCCATCAACTACAATCAATCTTATTATATCCTAAAAAAAAAATAAAAAAAAATGCACTATATTAAAAAAGCTTGTTAAAATGAATATGTATTTATGTGTTACTATGGTCTTTGGAAAAGAGCATCTGCTAAATGCCTTAAAATGCAAATCATGTATAAGTGTCCAACCAGTCATTATATATGATTACCATATAAGGGAAATTCATTCATCAATATCATTCAGTTAAACGAAAACAGTAAGATGTAGATATCATGCAAAGAAAGGAATTTGAACAAGTCAGGTGTAATGTAAGTTTATCATTTGTTTTACCAGAGAAAAAGAAGTCTTCAGATTGCCCTGTGTAGTCGCTTTGCTCTGTAGTCGAACGTTGCTGTTTATAGAGCTCTCAGGTGATTGGGAGGCACACACAATCATGAACTCAGAAAACTTCCTCCTAATCAAGTGAAGACTTTGACCCAGCTCGTGAAATATGTGAATTAAACAACTGTTTGTCATATATACAACTTGCATTCAAAATGCTCAACTAAACATGCATCATGACTGTAACCGATTAAGTACTTTCACCGTGAGGTGATAGCTCAGCACATTATATAATATGAACACTGTGTGTGTGCACCTGTTATTTCCCTTACGCAAATTAACCATGGTTTTACTATAGTAACCATGACCGTATTAACCGCGTTTTTTTGTTTTATAAAACCATGGTTCTGATATCATGGTTTTACTAGTTATATTGTAGTAATACTATAGTAAACTTTGGCTGTAGTAAATGGCTCTGTTTTTTTTTCACTCTGTTAAACATAGTTTAACCGTGGTTTTACTAAAATATCTCAAATTAAATTTAAGCCTAGGTGTTCAACAAACGTCAACAAAATAACAGAATGAAAAGTTCCTATTCAGTTACATCATCTGAAAGAAAAAAAGAATTGCTGCAATTGTTCTAGGAGTAGTAGAAGAAGAGAAAAGCAAAATAAAAAGCAGCACAAATGTAGCACAAACGAATGAGCCTATTTTGGGTCAGTTTGGAGCTTGTAGGGGGGCTGGTGACGTCATCGCCTATAATGTAATGTCTAATATTTTAAAAACCGAAGCAGCACAAACAAAACTTTTACCGGCCCAAACCAGCACAAACGAAGCACAAACAAACGAGACTATTTAGGGTAAATTTGGAGCATGTGGGGGGGCTGACTGACCTGAGAATGACCTTTAAATAAATATTTTATATCTAAAAAACCAAAGCAGCACAAACGAAAATTTTTACAGCACAAACGAGCACAAACGGAGCACAAACGATTGAGACTATTTTTGTGACGTTTTGCGTTGGGTGGGGGGCCAACTTCACGGAGGTTGCAAATACTGGATCTTCCATGACTCCTGCTAGTGGAGAAAAGATATTTCAGGTCTTAAACTGCAATACTAAACAACAGCTCAGCGGCAGTGAATTCTTTCTGTGTTTCCAGAGAATTTTGGAGGATGCAGTTTGTGGCGCATTTTGAACAAAAAAAGTGTTTCTGTCATTGAGCTGAAGGCTGGGGTAACAACTGCAGGATTCAACAACTTAGTTTGACAGCTGGTTGTCAACTGCACGTGTCATTCCCTAACTACTTTTAAAATGTATCTGCAAAAAAAACTAAATGTTTTAGGCAATATAGAAATCCTGGCCAGGACGTGGCATGTATGCTCACACTAAGCTATACTGTGTGTGTGTTCGCCAACCTACCTGGAATTTTATTTATTTTTGAATATATTCATATTCTCCTCCCTCAGTGTGACTCTTTAGTTGAGGTAAAAATTACAAATGTTAATGCTAGATTATCCATTTCATCGTGATTCCAAGGCAATGGGTATCCGTGTCTCTTAAAGTATACACGGTAGTCTAGTTGATTAAACGGCTTGAGTCTGCCAATGCGGTCTCTTCCCAATCAGCCATTTAGCTGTTTTTCCAGTGAAGGGAAAATAGGAACTTGAAGCATTTCCTGCAGTGAATAACAAATATGGTCAGAGAGATGACAGGACTGCAGCTGACTGGTGGAAAAATACAAAGTACTTCATGTATGATGATGTTAATTCTTCAAACGTGTGGAGTACAGTATGTAAAAATCGTACAACATTTTTAATGAATGAATGATATAGCATTTACTGTGTATTGCCATACACCCAAAGCGCTTTACAATCATCTGTGGGGAGTCTCTCTTTAACCACCAGTGTGCAACATCCACAGGACAACGGCGCCAGTGCGCTTACCACACACCAGCTACAGGTGGAGAGGGGAGAGAGATGCAGCCAATCAGTGGATGGGGATTATTAGGAGGCCATGATAGATAAGGGCCAGTGGGAATTTGGCCAGGACACCGGGGTTACTCTTTATGAGGAGTGTCATGGGATTTTTAATGACCACAGAGAGTCAGGACCTCAGTTTAACGTCTCATTGGACCCCCCTGATATAGATTGCTTAGATTTGGGAATCAGTACAATACAAGTTGAGGTGACCTAAAGATTAGTGTTTACGAATAAATTCTATATAATGTATAGGAACATAAAAAGACATAATTTCACATCATAATAGTATTTCACAATGTAATTTTTCCCCCTGTATAATTTAAATGTTTATTATTATTATTAATTTTAATATTACTGATTGCAATCCTTTTGAATGGCAGTGCTTGGATGTGTGAAACATGCGTGCACACACACACACACACACACACAGGCACACCTTTTCAAGGGATTAGTTTACCTATATAAGTTACCTATTCTTTTTTTTTTAATCTGTCCCTATTTTTTTATTGGCAAGCCTTGTGTAATTTTTTGATTTAGCTGTAACACTGGGAAATGCATCATGCAAAAATTAGAAAAAAATCTTGTTTTTGGAAGTACAAAAAGTTCCTGACTTTTTGCAACCAAGCATACTTTGCAGATAATTAAACATGTATTTAGAGTTTTATTTTTGGCACTGTTGTTGTTATTACTATGCATGTACGTATGTAAATATCCATGCATTAAAAAAGAGACTTTTATTTTGGTCTGGTGGTGTGACGTCATAAAGCCGCGCCGCTCTCCTGCTTCTGTGACTCGGAAGGTTTGTGTTTTTAAACAGTTTACAGTATATAATTAGACATAGAATGTTCGATTGTAGATCTATAATATATTTATGCAGAATGAAATAACCTTCATTATGGCTGAATGCAGCTCTGTAATGCTCTGTCTAACATGAATAAACTTGTGTGAGTAAAGCGCGTCCTCACGTGAAGAACAGGAGGCGCGTCTCATGATGTGGATCGGTTTATACTGAACACGAATAAGCTCACAGCTGGAAAATAATAACGCAGAAACAATTCAAGCCAATTGTTTGTTGATATGATTTAAGTTATTCGCGCCAAAATAGTATAAATGCAAGAAGATAAACAGATACAAATGTGTACTGACAGTTTTTATACGAACCAACTGGAATATATTTTAGTCTATCTATATAATTAAATCTACAAATGATTAAGTGTAATTTCTTTATGTTTTATTAATTTGTAGTGTTGTTTCATAGTCATTTAATTCTCAGTTAGTTTAGAATAATTAACACTGTTTAAGATTGGATTTTTTTATTTACAGTCTGTTACAAAGATGGCATTTATTAAAGAGGAGAGTGAAGATATGAAGATTGAAGAAGTGTCCCGTCTGAAACAAGAAGATAATGAAGAACAAACAGGTTGAATTTCATTTTCAAAGCTGAACCCCTTTTGATCCTCCTTCAGTCTCTACAGAAATAATTTTAGTAAAGAATATAATGTGTTACCCTGGACCACAAAATAAGTGTGTATACACATAATAATTATATATATATATATATATATATATGTATGTAATTATTATTATTATTATTTTTCACTTGAGATTTTCACATCAATGCAAAGCTTATTTATTCAGCTTTTGGATGATGTAATGGCTTGTTAGGACAATATTTGTCAACTTTTTGAAAATCTGGAATCTGAGGGAGCAAAAAAATTTTTTTTTTTATATTTTTTTAAAGTTGTACAGATGAGGTTTTTAGCAATGCTTGTTACTAATATATTTACAGTACGAAATGAACAAAACATCGTAATGGAGCATGATCTTATTATCCTAATGATTTTTGGCATAAAAGAAACTTTGATCACTTTAATAACATCTTAGCTAGTAGCTGTATATTTGTAGCAATAGCCAAAAATACATTGTTTGTGTCAAAATGGTTTTATTTGACGGCGAGCAAGTACAGCTGAGAAGATCCTACGTATTATTACATCACAGAAAGCATTTTTATATAACATTTAAGATCTACTAATGAATTGAAATATACGGAAAACACTAAATTCCATCATTTAGTTATGCAACAGTGTCAAAAAAAGCACTAGGAACCAGGGCTGGGCGATATATACCGAACAATATATTATGTGCTAGAGGTGGGAATCTTTTACCATCTCACGATTCAATTCGATTTCCGATTCTTGAGGCCACGATTCGATTCAAAATCGATTTTCGATTAAAAAAGATTTTCCATTTAAAATGATACGATTTTATTCATGATGATTGTCTAAAACATCACACTTTCAAAGCGTTTAAATTAATTGCATGCTGTTCTCACATTCATCATTTACAATCATAATAATTGATTTTACTTCATTCAAAAGTCGTTTTACTTATATTTACACACTTTGCAAATATAAATAGAGGATAGTTTCGTTGTTTGCTATTCTTCACATTTACGCAATCAGTAAAATACAAGAATTGTAATAGAGAAAAAAATAGAAAAACGTACCACAGAATAATAAAAATACAGGGGGAAAAGGAAATGAATAATAAGCGTTTAATTTATTTATTTAATTTTATTTATTTATTTTTTGCTAAATCCCACCCTCCCAACACATTAGGTGCGTTCGAGATGCACTACACTTCTTTGGCAACGAAGCAAGCGATAGACCAAGTTATTATTATTTATTTATTTTTATTTATTTTTTTTGTTCTCTCGTTGGCAGGGAGTTTCGTGAAGCACTGCAGCTCCGGGTGATGCCTAGTAATATGAGCACGCACATTTGTTGTGCTGCCGAAGTACTTGGTCTTCGTTTTGCAATGCTTGCAAACTGTGTGTATCATGTCCAGCGCAGTGCTTCCAGGCATTCGGTAAAAACCGAAATGACGCTAAACTTTAGCTTTAAGGGAAAACGGGGCTGATTGGATCTCCCTCTCATCCATATTTGCTCCCTCTATGTTTTAGAGATTTGCCGCGCACGCTTGCGTTAAAAAACCGGCTGCGTGGTGGCATCAGTACAGACAGTAGGCTAGTTAGAAAAATGGAGGCGAACAGCCAGCTGCTTTTATTTTTTCATTAAATCGATTCTTGGACATTTCAGATCGATTCTGAATCGTTGCAAATGAGAATCTAGATTTTTCTGTGAATCGATTTTTTGGCACACCCCTATTATGTGCATCTGGTCAGTAAAGCTGGTAAATCTCCTCAGCTGTTTTCAAAAGGAACGCCAGCTTATACACAGAGCCGTAGATCACTGCTGATCACTTCCTTTTGAATACAGCTGACGGAGATTTACTTCTAATCAAAGAACCAGCTTTACTGACGAGATGCACATAATATATTGTTCAATATATATCGCCCAGCCCTATTAGGATCAAGCAGTGATGCAAGAGTACGATCAGCCTTTACATTATCCCTAATCTTGAAGGTAGTGAGATTCATTATTATGTCTATCGACGGTGGGTAATGTAGAAAGTGGATAGATAGATTTGGGATCAAAAGACTGAAGGACTGAATGAGGAAAGGAACTGTTTAATCTGTCCTTTAAACTCCACAGAGTTAGTTATGTGTGTGTTGGTATATTCTTGTACATCATTCTGTCTTGTACATTTGATACAGAAATCACGTAGATGCAGATTGAGTTTCAGAGGCATATGATACTTGCATGGTCTCGGTTTTGTTAGTATTTATTTTCTCATATTTAATTAGGCTCTGCACTGGTGTCAGGTAGGTTCTGGGTTTTTTTTTATAGGCCGTAATTGGTTTGTGCTTCTGCAGATAATTTGTGTTTTTTTAAGGGCCAAATTATATATTATAAATTATATATCTAAAAAAAATGCTGTCCAACTTAAATTAAATGTAGAATCTATAAAATGTATAGATTTCTGATGCGTGTTCAGGTGTAAACTATAGGAATTCATCCCTCAAATGAACCCAGACCCCCCAAATGTTGTTAAGAATCTGTAACAGTTTCAAAATGGCCGATGCCAATGCTGTTTCTTCCCACCGAGCCATAAATGTTTGTGTTCGAGGGTGCAAACTTTTTCCCCATTGCAGTGACATTTGGTTATGAACTGAATTCAAAGTTGTTCTTTGTCAGATTGATCTCTCATCATTTTAGAATGAAACTGAAAAAAGGGCACCACCCCAAACCCTCCAAACTTTTATACAGATAATATAGAGGGTATATTGAAAACTAAATACAACAACACTTTTCTGTGAGCCATGTGTTTGAAGATGTTTATGACCTCACTGTGATCCACTGAGATTTCCCTCTCAATGGCTTTAAGGAGAAAGGCATTTAAAGACCATTTAGTTTATATTATATTTTACGAAAGCTTGGCATTAAACCGTGCAAACACACCTGGGGCCTGTACCATGATGGTGGCTAATCTCCAATCTGGGTTTGTTGGTACCATGAAGCTGGTCATCTTTCATTCACTTCTCGTGAGAGGGTCAGATTCACTACCAAAGATTAAAAGATTGAACGATACGAAGAATTTAAACACATTTACACAGCAAGATGAAACGATCTTTTAATGAAAGAGGAAAACTTAAAAAAAAAAAAAAAAAAGTGCAAGCTGTAAAGTTACTTTATGAAGATGATAATATTTCTAAGTATAACACTAAAAAACTGTAAAATGTAAACTCATTTGTAGTCATGTTTACTTATTTATACTGCATATTATCTATGTTTATATTAATTTAAAAGCCTATCACTATTAAACTAAACTGGCTTGTGTAGTAGATTAAGGAGATAATAATTATATAAAAAATAAAGTCATTCTAAAAATAATAATCTAAAAAAAAAATCAAAAAATGATTTTATCTTCAAACAATGCTTTACTATGCAGCGTCCTTTAATGTGGAGTAAGAGAAGCTGGGGGAGTGGCTTTATTGCATCAGACACGTGTCACCTTGCTGGAAGCTGATTGGTCAAATTTCGTTTTGAGCTCTAACCCAGAACATAACCTGCCCCAGAGCAGGCTAGCCATGCAGCGCAAGTTACGCTCCTAAACACTCCTAAAAGTCAAACCAATTTAATGGTACCTAAAACCCAGGGTTGGTGCAAACTAAACTTAAACTTACCTGGCTAGCCGGCTAATCCGGCTTCATGGTACAGGCCCCTGGCGTCTTAGTAAAGTTAGCTTTACCAGTTTGTCTGTGTGTTTGTGAACTGGTTGTGCACTCTCTCTAATTTAGTTGTGTGAGATGTTTATTTTCTTTTTTTTCTTTGCACACATGCAGATTACATTCTCACAGTGACCTGTTGATTCTCATTCTTCTTGTGTAACGTTTTTTTATTATTATTTAATGCCACATTTTTACAGTAGTAAACCATGTTTTTCTATGTTTATACAAGTGAAGATGAGCGGGGAGTGTACAATACTTCTAGATTTTTTTTTTTTTATCTAGCCAGCAAACACATGCGTAATGTAATGTGGTGTCATGATGTCATTTATTAAGATGTTGTATAGCCTATGGTCACACAGCATGGTAGGTTAAAGTTTACACTGCTATTATGTCAACATCACACCGGTGTGGTGATGCATTATATGAACGTTTGTAGACATACTAGCGTTTATTTCATAAAGACAACGTTGCACTTATTCAAACAACAAGATATTTTACTGTTACAAGTCATAGACGTTTATCTGCTTCTGCTCTGTGACTCTGACTGATGTGCGCTCAGGGGGCGGAGCTGTGAAGTTTGACTGACAGTTTGAGCGCTTCTAGACCCGCATCCGTCTCTATGTTGGTATAGAGGCTGTCATTGTCCGGTGAACAGCAGTGCATCATTGGGGATCTTCAGGCTGTGTTTTTTTTTGATAAGGTCCTATGTGTCTTTTAGATAGCTCTGGGGTCCGTTCTTCAAACGTCGCTAACGCAGTTAACTGGATTAGTTTGTTGTGGATTTTTTTTATTGCTAAACTCAAAAACATAAAGGTTTAATAATAACAATAATCCTCGACAACTCAATCCAGCTATACTAATCATCAACAACAGGTGCGTTCGGAGAACCGGAATAGCGAGCTCATAGTTAGCGCGAGGATTTGATCTTGGATGTAGTTAGTGACGTATAAAGAACGGACCCCCAGCCTTGTTTGAATGTCTGTTGTTGTTGTTTTTTGTCGTTACTAACTTTCATTTTTCTTTAACCCTAGATTCGATGCTGCTGAAAGGGCAGAGCCAAGAACAGAACCAAAAGGAACAGAATCCGCGTGAAATGTTTGATTTCACCACTGGAGAAAAAACTCTTGGTTGCTCACTACCTAAAAATACATCCGCACAAAAAAGACGCTTCTCCTGCATTCAGTGTGGAAAGTGTTACACCACTCGTGCAAGACTCGAGACCCATGTGAGATCTCACAAAGGAGAGAAGCCGTTCACGTGCAAACAGTGCGGAAGAAGTTTCACCGAAAGAGGAAGCCTTACCAGGCACACGAGGATTCACACCGGAGAGAGACCGTTCACCTGCCAGCAATGTGGGAAAAGTTTCTCTCATAGCGGATACCTTCACAGCCACATGAGTGTCCACACCGCAGAGAGACCTTTCACCTGCTCTCAGTGTGGAAAAAAATTCAAAGCAAGAAGAATACTCAGAAAACACGTGACGCTTTATTGCGGAGAGAAGCCTTACGCGTGTCCACACTGTGGAAACAGTTTTAAACATGAAGCGACGTTTAACGCCCATCTGAGAGACCACACCGGAGAAAACTTGTTTACGTGTGATCAGTGCGGGAAGAGCTTCAGGCGTACAGAAACATTTAACGCGCATTTGAGAGAACACACCGGAGAAAACCCGTTCACATGTGATCAGTGCGGGAAGAGCTTCAGACATAAAGTAAATCTTACAATGCACAAAAGAATTCACATTGTGCACAAACCAGACGGACCTGAAATGTCAGTTGCAATCCCGTCAGTAGCATACTGTTTTCTATTAAATAAGTAATAAACTGTAGAAAAGTGCTTTATTATATCATGCTGAGAATCACCGATTTTGGGGAAAAAGCGAAAATATACTATTTTTGTCATGCTTTTAAATGTAAAAGAACTGTTGTGCACGCTTTCCAGAATTAGGTTGTGCCTTTACAGCTTTATGCTTTAGATGAAAGATGTTCTTCCAAAGTTAAACACATATTTGGTTTTGATTTGATCTCTGGTCCATTCTTCAAGTTAAGTCAAGTCACTTTTATGTATATAGCGCTAACAATAGAGATTGTAGCAAAGCACTGAACATTATCAAGTATGAGAACAGAGTGATGTTTTTTCATACCTTCAAGATCTACGTTGTCTTTTACGGCAGTGGATTTGCCTGAACTACATGAAACTGCAGACTCTTTCAGTCAGGCCAGGTGGAGCCGGTTCATCTGATCTTGGCAAAATTGACATTTGCAGATTTGGTATGACCCAAGGATCCAAGGGCAGTCAGAATTTTTTTATTTTTTTTGGTGAACTGTTCAAAAGTTATTTTGCGTATTTTATAAACCATTGGTGCCAATGTTGTCACCTTTACTCATGGAGCTGATGAAGCCTACCAAGTTTTGTTTTGATCGCCTCTATAAAGTTTGGCTAAGATACAGCCTCTGTTTCATCATCAACATAGTTTGATATTATTTCTTCAAAAATTGTTTTATGTCCTGTTCTGCAAGTTTTTATAAGAATTGGACACATTTTGAAGCAGCAATACGCTGAATACTGTACTTATTAACATGTAAGTCGTTAACCATTTTGATGAGGAGCATTGCCAGATTGTCATGTCTCTAGAACAGTGGTTCCCTACGTTCCTGGAGGTCTTTATTACTGTAATAAAATGTTCATAATATAATGGGTCCCACTTTATTTGTGTCACTAATACCTGTGTACTTTCATACTACATACACAACTAGTTACTATGCAAGTACATAATATCTACAGCTTTTTGTGTCACCAATGTCCTGTTACACATAAAGAGTAACAACACGTTTTGGTAAAGTTATTCACTCCACTAAATCCTTAACTGAGCACATAATATTTTACATAGTTGCAACATTTCATAACATATGAATACAAAGGAATTAGTCATTTAGCATGTATTGTTACAGTACCAAATTTTATGTGCATACTTCTGTGTTGGGTAAAAAAAAAAAAAACAATACAAATAGCATTCAGATGGCTTTCTGACATCATCAGAAATATCTTAATTTGAGTTCCGAGGATGAACGTAGGTCTTGGGGTTTGGAACGGCATGAGGGTGAGTAATTCATGACAGAATTTTCATTTTTGGGTGAACTAACCCTTAAACTCCTACAGTATGCAGCTAAGCTTCAAAGAAGTGCAGTTAATGTAATACTTAGTGACGAACAAGATGTTTTTGCTTTTCTGAAATGTCAGGGTAGACAGGCACCTGGTGAAAGGACTTCAAATCAAAATTCCCAAACTGTAAGAAACAATCAAAACCCATCAGTGAACAAGAATAAAAGCTAATAAAAATCTTGTTTCCCTTGCTTTTATTAATTTCCCAGTACTCACATGAGAATCCATGTCTCTTAGCCCTGGCTCCAGGATTCTTCATGTGTGATACATAAGGGCCCTTCTTTCGCAATAACTTCCGCTGCAGGCCGTCCTGTGTCCAGCGCATAACTGAGCTGCAAATAACAGATATCATTATTATCTCTGTCTCTGCATTAGATAAATAAAGTTTAATCTCATCATTATACATTACCATCACTCTGTTCTCATACTTGATAACATTCAGTGCTTTGCTACAATTTGTATTTTTAAAAGCGCTATATAAATAAAAGTGACTTGACTAAAAGACAAATGTGCGATAACCGTCAAGTTACGTGCGCTGAGAGCTTCGTTTGGTTTACTGGTTTCTAATCCCAGCTGTTCTGGACAGTAAATCGGTTTTCTGCTTTTTAAAAAATGTTTTAAATGTCCCCTTTGGTCCATTACAGCTATCTTTGGTAATACATTTTTGTCCACGTACAGTCAAAGCTGCCCATCCCCCACCGTCCTGCAGTGCTGCTGGGTCAGAACAACCCAGATCTTATCCCTTAACAATAAGGTTTTAACAATTTTATTAGTAACCCAGTACGTTCTACTAAACAGAACTTTTATTTTGATGGGTTGCCTTGAATACCTCTACATTTCTGTGTGTACTTGATCTGAGGATAGTTTCACTCAAATAAAACTGACTCTCAGAGCAGCTCTGGAGATGCTGTTCATGTATTTATGGCGTCATAGCAACAAACTTGGACTAAAATATTCTCAGGTCTGCACTCGACTGTCCGTGGTGGCAAACCCACAGCCTTTTGCTTGAGGTGACACTTTTATGTAATCTAATTTGAGGTATTGCCACATAGATATTAAAATTGCAAATAAATCATTAAAAAGGCTAGCCTAATTTATAATGTGAATAATATTATTAATGAATAGTGCTCATTAATGGAGGTTGAGACTTTAAACAAGTTTATTGATGACAACATCTGTCATCAGCAGTTGCCACTACTGGTGTGTCTCACAGAAAATTTGAGTATTGTGAAAAAGTATTGTGTAACTTGTCTGATTGACTTGAAATTACAGAGAAGTGCAGTAACAAACACATCAATTGGCTGAGAAATACAGTATAGATTACCCTGTACTAGGGATGTTAACCGATGCCCGTTTGACCGGTGGTTGACCAACGTTAACCGGTCAAAGTTGTCGGTAGTCGGTAAAAAAAAAAGGTGATATCTAAATTAGGCTATTATAGACAGTGGACTATACGCTACCACAGTTAGTCATCTCATTCCTCATCTTTTTGTGTTAAGTGAACAAGTTATTCCTCACACTCAATTTTTCATAACTCGCCTGTTTGTACTTAATAAACCAATAAAAACATTTGGCGCGAGGTCA
>JAUMHP010000044.1:15402268-15412986 GCA_032361065.1 Enteromius trimaculatus | reverse complement strand
CCTGGATTCTCGACGTCGGGGCCAGGTCTTGCAATACCTCATCGACTGGGAGGGGTACGGGCCAGAGGAGAGGTCCTTGGTTAACGCCCGGGACATTCTGGACCCCACACTCACCGCGGATTTCCACAGAGAACACCCCGAGAAACCTGCGCCCAGATCCCATGGAAGGCCCCGACGTCGTCCCTCTCGCTTCAGGAGCCGTCATCAGCGGGAACCCTCTCCGGAATATTCGTTCCGCCCGGACCAGTTTGACCCACGCACCTCGGACATTTCCGGCCCAGGTGTTTCCACTCTTCTCGCCTTTATAAGCGAGTGGTTGAGTTTCGATCGGCGCGAAGTATTGTTTTGCCGACATACCGAGCGTTTACCCTTGTGGATTTGGATAGATTTTTGGTGGCTTACCCGGACTGTTTATTGACTTTGATTCTCGCCTGTTTCCCTCGACTTCCGCCTGTTTAAACGACTGTGATTCCTGCCTGATACCCTGAACTCTCGCCTGAACCTGGTACTGTCTTTGCTCTGTCTTTGTTGTGGATATTTACCCTGTTTGACCATTGCCTGTACGACTACGCCTTCAATAAACAGTTTGCAAATAGATCTATCGTCTTGTGAGTCGATGCAGAATCAAAGAGTGTGACACTGAAGATGTCTTATACAGGTAAGGGCTTCCTCCTTTATAGTTTATTATTCCTCTTTTTTTCTTATATTACATTTTCTAAACATGTTAATGACTTTAGATAGAGTTCTGTGTGCACCTTGTGTTTATTTTAGCTTTGCTGAACTGCTTCTATATCATGGACCCCAGGAGCGTGATCAGCTCAGTGACGAGTTCCTTGAGTATCGATCGCTAGACGTCCCTTTGTCCCAAGACCCATCTGCGTTTAACATCGAGGGTTTTCGGGGGAAATTGTCATCAATGAAGAACAGGGTATGGTTCTATATCCTTAGACATTTACTTAATAAACTAATTTAATCCAAATGAAAAGTTTAAGAGAGTATTTAGTCCTCCTTGGTTCATTTTAGTTTTTAAAAGTGATGGTTTAAGCAGATTTGGTTTCTGTTCATCCCCACTCAAATGCTGATGCAGAAAGAGTGTTGTCTACGGTGGGTTTGAAAAAAAAAACAGTTTGGCTCTGGAAGGAACACGGTCATCATCATGATGGAGAAAATGGCTGGGCTTTAAGTGGGATCCCCCTACCACTGCCATCAAGACATCAAACACTTACAACACAAAACATACTCTCTGTCTCTCTCTAACACACACACACACAGCTTGACGTACATGTTCAACCCAGATTCTGCAATCTTACTACATGTGTACAGTATTCATGTACATTGAGTTGTTCAGGCGGCTCTTTTGGCACCAAATTTATCTGTTTATATTTGTATTTTTGAAATGTAGAAACTATTTTTTTATTTGGATGAATTTGTCTCTTTTATCAGCTTTACCAATTGTTATAATTCATATATTTTAGCAGATAAACTCTCCCTCCAAACTTTTACTAAAACTTGAGAGCCCTGGTATAGTGACAAGATTAAACATTTATTATGTATTTAAACTTTTCATGAATGAACATCATTAATAAATAAATTATACAAATTCAGTTGTGACGTTGAATTAAAAATGATCTGCATCATGTGCTGTTTAAATCAGATTAACAAGTTTCATATTTACCCTTTCTGTTTTTGTTTGGTCTTAGCGTCACAATGTCCACGTTCAGTCCTTACAGCCGCCCAGAGCCATTCAAATGTAAATGCTTTGCCACCCGTGTCACACGGAAGGAGGTCAGCTATCGACCAACACAAAGTAACCAGTGTTGTCACGGATGGAGGTAACACTTACCTGTCATCATTAAACAACTCTAAAATCAACTCAAAAACAATCATTCGCTGGAAAAAGATTTCACAGTCCGTTATAATTTCTGCTTGTCACTAAGATCTTACGATAAAAGCCAAATGGTGTGACCTCAACAGACACTCATCAAAAACCGTACTATATTGACCGCTCTAGAGGTGCGGTGCATTTCTGTACTGACATCATCATTTACTAACGGATCACAAAACTCATGGTTCAGATCAAATCATGGATTCTGAGTCACAGATCAGATAATCTCAGATTAATTACTGAAAGCTGACTTCAATGCCACAGTAAAAGCTACACTGATCAAGACAACGTGACGCTAGTATTCAGGAACACAATAGTGTTCTTCACTACACAAGTCACACAAATCAGACACAAGCAGGTCTTTACAGACATGCAGTGATCTTTGCTATGGTGTGTGTGTGTGTGTGTGTGTGTGTGTGTGTGTAGTTGCAGGTGGTGAGGATGGCCCAGGTTCAGTTTGGCCAAGTGCCCGTCCTGGATCTCAAGCTCAAGTGCGGCCCAGGAGTTGAGGTCACTCTTTGTCGAGACCAGGCACTGGTGGAGCTCTTAAGTGGAGATACTGTGGAGCTGACCCACCTCCGCCCAAGCCTCAAACCAAGTGGAACAATTAAATTCCCTCTCATCAAACACACCACTGTAAAGAGACATTATATTATAATATTATTTCTTTAAATCAGTCTCTCTCAATCTGGAGCTCCTCCCATCTCTACACACATCTATCACATTTGTAACATCAGTGAACATAACTTGCTTCATAATCTGCTTTTTGTTTTGTATATTCTATCTTTTATTTTTAACACTCTTTTTAAATGATTATTAACGCTTTTCTCACGTCACACTAATAAACTAGATGAGTGTATGTGTGCTGGTTAGGGAAGAGAGCAGACAGTTTGTACAGTATACAGTTCATTACATCTACTTATTTCTATGTAAATTTGTTTTATTGGTTCTGCTGTTTAAGCTGCTTTGTATCTCAGTTGTATATATTTTCTCATATTCTGTATAAATTAAAGTTATCGGCTAGTTCAAAGTTATGTCAGTTTGATACACCAGACCCAACCTATGTATTAAAACCTATGTATTAAAGACATTACTTACATTTTCATCAAATCATTATATTAAGTTACACAACTTACAAAAAAAAGAATTCTAAATATTTAAATAAAAAAACTACACAGAAAATGTCTAACTCTATAAGCCAATGACTTAGAATATGAACCAACTAAAAAATCCCACCATATATTGTGATCTGAACATGTAGGCTAAGTACCAAGCGTGCAGCGTTAGTTCTGACTGATCTGTTATTTAAAACTGAAATATAATTTATTTTCATTCACATGCGTTTCAAATTCTTTCTGGATTACAATCCACCATCAAAATGATTTTTGTAGTATTTAATAATTCTAGCTGCTGTGAGAATGAGCTATAAGCGATCAGGCTCCAGCGGATCATCATGTGATGCCTACAGATGGAACAACTTCTTTATGTTTACAGATGTGATGTAATGATGCAGGGCCATGCTCGCGAAAACCTACCTGCACCACTCAAATGTGAAAATATTATAAGATAACTGTTGTGAATCAGGCTAAATACGACTATTTTGAATACTGGCTGGTTGTTACGTTTTTTTTTTTAACCAGAAAAAAAGTTAGAAACTGCAGTGAACGTACTCTTGCAAATCTTACTTTACATTTTTTTGCCCCCTACATTTAAACAATGACAAGTGGCCTAAAAAAAAACAAAGCAAAAAAAAAACCTTGCATGTGATTCAGCAATAATTAGTGCTATCAAACAAACTCTTGGTGCTCCACGTGTTAGTGACCTAATTTATTTTCCATTGTAACATTAATATGCAGATTAAATAAGTTAATAAAAAGTACACACATTTAAGCATGCTTACCAGTTAGATGTTTTTACATGCTTGTTTTTAAACAAGTGATAAATAATGCCAAAAAAATGTGACTATGTTTGATTTTAAAGGAGTTACATATGTCCACTGTACATCAAAGGAATTACAAGTGAATCAATAGGATACTTAAAGCACATGCATATTCAGATAAACATGATGCACTGATGGCCGTATACTATTATGTAAGCACTGTTAATGGTGCTGAAAGTCAGCTATCTGTGTGTTGAGCTGTCCGTGGTGCTGAAATCACATGACTTACAGTTTAAAGACGTTTTGCTGACTGTATTTAAATATATCTTCAGTGTATGCTGTCCGTGCTGCTGAGTTTCAGCTCTCTGTTGTTTTCAGGTTGAGAAATATGAGATGCCTCAGCTTGGATGGGCTGATGGGATTTCTCCTCTCTGTAATTATTTGTCCTGTTTTTGAGAAGACTCTCTGTCTATCTGTGTTCCTGGCCTGTGCCAATACAGCCGCATGGTGTTCCCAAATGATGCCCCGCCCCCTTACGGCAGAAGAGTCGGCTCTCCCCTCTTTCCTGAGTGCTATCGCCCATGACTGACGCCTCTGTTTATCACTTGGGAATCTACAAACAAAACAAATCCAAAAGTCCATAGCACACACACACACGTATACATTTAGCTGTAATGCAGGCTTGCTGTATTTAAACCTATTCTTTAAGAACACTTTGTTAATCGTTCTATGAATAATAATAGGAACAAGTAATAGTTAGTAATAAAAATAATAATAGTTAATAGGAACAAATCCAGTATTTTGCATATATGTTCACATGTATGACACATGTAAATAAAATATTTCTTGCATTCATTACTGTTGTCATTATTTTGGTGGTCTAGAATATTGACGTCAATTTAACTTTCATTTTTGACCTGTATTTTTGACCTACATTTTCTGTCATTTTGACATCAACTGTGTGATGTTGTTACCATAATGTGCCACTAAATGTCGCTACCTAATAGAGGGACTAGATATAGAGAACCAGAAAAAGAAGGGTAGAAAAAAGAGTTACTGCAAATGTACATGGGGTTCTGTTCGAGTGTATCTGCAGATGTTAATTAAAACTTAAATAAGGAACTTACAGGTCTCATTCCTTTTACTCGAGACATAACAAACTGCCCACTGGGTAATCTTATAATTGAAAGCGACTTCTCTGCATTTGACACGTTCCAAATATAATATTTATCTGATATGATTTTGATATTGTACATTTAGAAAACATTTAGTGTCTCTGTCGTGTTCATGTAGGAAAGAGACTTGTTTCCTGTATCATTTTTTATTTTTACATAATGCAAAAACTTTGAAGCTCAGTTTCTCAAAACCAATCAGAACCGCTGAAAGAAAATATAAAACAATATTTATGATACTGGTCTACAGTTTTTTTTCTAAATTGAATTGATCATCTAAACCCTGCAATAACAAATTTAATTTTGATCTACAACATCTTTATAATTTCTAAATATTCATCAAGTGTATTTCCAATCCTGTAATTTGATGAAACAGAAGTTTAACAAATGCTCAGTAATTCATCATGACTTTACAACAGTCACAGATGCTGACATTTAGATATAAGACTAGATATAAAGATATACAAAAAAGACTTTTATTTTGCTCTGCCGATGTGACGTCATAAGGCTGCGCCGCGCTCCTCTTGTGCCTTTGTTATTCAGAAGAAGAGAGGTGAGTGTTTTTACCATTAAAGTGTTTAAATCGATACAGCTTGTAATGAAGGTTATTGTCCTATGAAATAAAAAAGCGCTCCCGCACATGAGTAACAGAGAAGCTGCGTCTCATTTCGCTCCAGTTTAGTGAATCAGTTTATTATGAACACGAGTTCAGTCTCTGTCGAGTAGTGATGGAGAAACAGCTTTATTAAATTCTGAGTCAACTGAATCAACGGATCCCAAATGATTCACTGATTTGAATCACTCGAATCTACTGATTCAAAACATCATGAGACACAAAACACAACGAGGACATTTTTATAAACAACTGCAGATGTTTTCATGAAAGTAGACTATAATTAAACATAAACTACAAATCAATAAATACCAGATAGAGATATTTGTACAAAACGTATATATTATTTGTGTTTAGAGTGCTAGTTTTGTTAAGTCCCTTAGAAATTAATCAAATGTAAAATATATATGTTGAAGCTGGAAAAGTGATTTTGTTCAAACAGAAACAGAATAGTTGGATGAATATTTGAGACAAATATAAAAACAAAAAAGAAAATGCTGAATGATATTTGATGAACAATCAGCTGGCACATTCCCTTCATAATCGAGCTGACAGTCGTGTCGTGTGCTCTCAGCTTTACCAGAGCACTGACTGCTGAACTTGGATCTGATTGAGTCGCATTCAGAGATTTAGTTTGTATTTAATTTTCTTTAATTATTCTGATATTAAACAGGGTGAAGTGTCCAAACACGCAGAAAACTCCTGGTGAACCAACTGAGATCCATGTGACATACAGTTATAAAGATGGTGTTTATTAAAGACGAGAGTGAAGACATGAAGATTGAAGAAACATTTAGAGTCAAACATGAAGATACTGAGGAACAAACAAAGACTGAGTTTATTAAAGAGGAGAGTGGAGACCTACGGATTGAAGAAGTATTCAGTCTGAAACATGAAGATACTGAGGAACAAAGAAATACATTTATTAAAGAAGAGAGTGAAGACCTGAAGATTGAAGAAACATTCAGAGTCAAACATGAAGATACTGAGGAACAAAGAAAGACTGAGTTTATTAAAGAGGAGAGTGGAGACATACGGATTGAAGAAGTATTCAGTCTGAAACATGAAATTACTGAGGAACAAAGAAATACATTTATTAAAGAAGAGAGTGAAGACCTGAAGATTGAAGAAACATTCAGAGTCAAACATGAAGATACTAAAACACAAACAGGTTAGTTTCATTCTCAAAGCTTAACTTAATCAGTTGATTCTTATTAAAATGTCTATCGTTTCAGAAATTAATGATATTATTGAAGAAACTCATTATTGTAATGTAAGTGGTTTAATTTGTCATGAAGCGGGTCACCTCGTGTGGACAGATGTTGAGATCACATGACCACACAAAAGGTACGTTTGACTAAAAGTCGCACTGCGCGAATTGATTGAAATTTATCTGAGAAAGCCCACTGATTAGAAATTTTGACTGCCACAGATTTTCCAGAGTTTCACAATTTTTCAAAAATATTTGCTATAGTGATATTTATGACAATATACAAAAAATAAAAATATGAACAGCATATATTTTATTGATTATTGCAGCTGACAGCAGCATTTATTAGTGCAAACACAATGAAGGGTGTTTACTATCCGTTTCCAATGATCTACTGCCACTGATGACACTACCTACATCGAAGTGAAAATATATTGTCAGAAGGCAAGGATGTGATTTATCCATATAAATACAGATTTCTTTATTTTCCGCCCTCTGGTGGACGACCCATTAGTGGCCAGCCTTGGATAAGTTTTTATTTTTATTTTTTGTCAATTGCCAAATAACGAATAGCTTACTTCTGTAACTCAGTGGTTCAGATCCGTGAATGAATGTTCCGAAGTGAAGTAAACTTTAACGGACACTGTGTAGGGACCATGGCGATTGAGAACACGGCTCATACACGGAGCTCTCTTCTAATGAGCCAATTATCAGAATCAGGTGTGTTAACAAAGAGAGACATGCAAAATACGCAGAGCAGGGGGTGCGAGGACCAGGGTTGAGAACCACTGCCCTAACTGAAGCCTTTTTTACACGCAGTGAAACTGCTATTGCTGCCAATGCCACAGCCATTGGTGTATTGGTAACTTTTTGAACCAATCGGCTGGGTGCCGTGCTGCACCAACCAATGGCTATATATAGCGGCTGAACGGCCACAGGACTTTGGGTTACTTCGACTGACGCGATGGGCAGTTACAGCTTACTCGTTCCCGTGTCTCAGTGAACCTGGGTTACAGAAGTAACCTATTCGTTCCCTGTCGACACTTGGGAACAGTATCAACACGCTGCACTGTAAGCGAAGAACGATAGCCAAATTGTGCTGGGCCCGCCTGAGACGTGCAGACAGTCTGAAGGCAGCTCGATGACAGACCTCCCTGGTGATATATGTATGACACCACAGTCATACTGTCTGAATGAACAAAGACGTGAGAAGCATGCCATACTGCTAGCATTTCCAGGCAGTTGATGTTCCGGGCAAGCTGCTGTCTGCATCTGACCACAGGCCCGAGGCCAGTGAGCCTTCGTGCAGCACGCCCCACCCTTTTATGGAGGTGTCTGTTACTTTCACTTTCCTTCTGCACACTATGTGGTGGGGAACACTTCTCTGCGTCAAGATAATTCAGAACACTGATTCCCATCTGCCTGAGAGGGGAAAGCTCTGTTTCCATGCATTTTGTATAAGTACCGGGGGGCCAGGGAGAGACCAAAGGGCAGGACCGTGTATTGATATGATATCCCCTTGAAGATGGATCTCAGGAATGGCCTGTGATGAGGGGCTATTTGTACACCAAAGTATGCATCTTTCAGGTCCAGTGAAAACATCCAGTCTTTTGGCCGAATTTGTGAGAGAATGGCTTTTAACTGGAGCATTCTGAATGACCATCTTAATATGCCTTAGGTCAAGTATTGTCTCAGAACTCTGTCTCACTTGGGGACCAGGAAATAGCAGCTGGGGAAAAATTTGTATCCGCGCCCTTTAAGAGCAGAGCTTTCACTTCGGTCAGCAGCACATGAGCGCTGCGGCTTGACACTGAAGTGGCAAAGACGCCTTGCAAATTGAAGGGTGTAACCATACTTTATTATCCCCATAACCCAATTTGAAACCTCTGAAATGGCTTGCCAGGCATTCTGCTGAAGGGATAATGGTTTTATTATATTGAGCGATTTGACGCTGTCTAGGGTCTTTGCATTGCAGAGTCGTGCCGAGTAAGGAGAGCGCCAGGACTTCGTAAGCTCATCGTGAACTCCAGGGAAGATTGGCATAGTTTTCTGTCAAGGGGCTTGTGGCTCCCCCAGCAGGAACCACTCATCCAGACGACTCCACAATGACTCCTTTGGCGGAGTCCATTCAAAGCCAAGCTCACTGACAGCCTTTGAGAGGACACAGAAGAGCTTGGCATCCATCCCAGGCTTTAGAAAGCTGGCATCTTGATCAGAGTAGGCGGAGTTTACCTGAGCCCAACAGCTCCTTGACGTCTGACGCTGCAAATGACATGGAGTCCTCTTGCAGCTCGTCCTCGCTGTTCCCAAATGAGACAAGGTTGGGGATGAGCCAGTGTGAGCTCATCGTCCTCAAAAAGCGCTGTACCCCTCACGAATGGGAGGGCGGAGTCACATCCTGTAAAGGATGCTATCTATTGTAAAAACTGATTGCAAATGCCATTAATCGGCTGTCTGTGAACGTGTCAAACTAACGATCAGAGACTAAATATTTTAGCCCAGGATTATAGGAATATTTTAGGATTTTAAAAATTTGTCTCTGATGGCCAAATTGTGGCTTAAATCACACAGTATGAGCCGGGCTTAAAGCATGCAGCACCATCTGATGTTCAAAACTAAGCTTACAATACATTGGAGTAATCAATGCTGAATCATTTGTCAATTTGTGATACATCAATTCATTGTCCCGGCTTATTGATCATTAATTTCTACTGGCTTTATATTATTTTTTTCTAAGATAACTATTATAAAACATCAATAAGAAATATAATTTTGTTAAAGTTTTGTACTTTTTTCTATGTAATAAGAGTTTTTACTTTGTGACTGAATAACATATCAGTTATAATAATTGACGTTTTTGGCCAGTTCTTTATAATAATGTCACTTTTATGTTCACATTTCAAAATTTTTACTTTTATTTCAGAGTTGATTGAAGAAAAAGATAAGGAGGAAGAATCAAGTGAAACTGAGGAGAAAAATCATGTCAAAATCTCTCAAACCAAACTGAAAGATTTAAAGAAAAGAAGAGCAGAGAAATCAAGTCTTGAGCGTCACATGAGAAATAATACTGGAGAGAAGTCATTCACTTATGATCAGTGTGGGAAGAGTTTCACTCAACCAGCAAACCTTAATGATCACATGAACATCCACACTGGAGAGAAGCAGCACGCATGTGATCAATGTGGTGAAAGGTTTGCATGGGCTTCACTTCTGGATAAAAACTTGAATGTTCATTCAATAGACAAGCAACATTCATGTAATTTGTGTGGTATCAGTTTACAAAATTTGATAGGTCAGAAAAAACACACTGCTGTGGGAGAGTATGTGTGCTTTGAGTGTGAAAAGACTTCAGCAATGTGTAGAAAACTGCATAAGATCCACACTGGAGTGAAACCTTATAAGTGTTCACACTGTGACAAGAGATTCAGTGATTCAGGAAATCTGAAAAGACATGAGATGATCCACACTGGAGAGAAACCCTATAAGTGTTCACACTGTGACAAGAGATTAAGTCAGTCAGCAGTTCTGAAAAGACATGAGATGATCCACACTGGAGAGAAACCCTATAAGTGTTCACACTGTGACAAGAGATTTAGTCAGTCAGGACATCTGAAAAGACATGCGATGATCCACACTGGAGAGAAACCCTATGAGTGTTTACACTGTGACAAGAGATTCAGTGATTCAGGAGGCCTTAAAAAACATGAGATGATCCACAATGGAGTGAAACCATATAAGTGTTCACACTGTGACAACAGATTCAGTCAGTCAGGACATCTGAAAACACATGAGATGATTCACACTGGAGAGAAACCATATAAGTGTTCACATTGTGACAAGACATTCACTCAGTCAGCAGTTCTGAAAAGACATGAGATGATCCACACTGGAGAGAAACCATATAAGTGTTCACATTGTGACAAGAGATTCACTCAGTCAGCAGATCTGAAAAGACATGA
>JAUMHP010000044.1:15355668-15366331 GCA_032361065.1 Enteromius trimaculatus | reverse complement strand
CGAATCAGGGCTCCCAATTGAATTACCCCAGTCTGTCGTCACGACATAACGTCATAGTGACTGACAGACAAGGGAACAAAAATTTTCTGTTTTACTAAACCACAATACAAATAGAAACCTAGTCACATAGTCACACCATATGGAACACTTCAGGATATGTTTACATATTGAATATGAGCAATTGTTGTTATGCTATTTTATTTTATTTTTTGCTTGAATGTGAAAAAAAAAAAAAAAAAAAAAAACGGGGCTATTTTCAAAAAATAAATGACAAAAATATTCACTGAAATAAGATATAGCCTATAAAAGTAAACTTTTATTTCAGCTAGTTTTATTTAACATTTTTGTAAATAATTTGACATAGGCTACTAAAATAACTAAAACTAATAAATTTCTAGATACTTTTAAACAAACAAACAAATAAACAAAAAAACTTTATACATTACCAGCAGAAAAAATTTATAAAAACTATTTCAAAAACTTGAACTATTCTTACATAACTCAAATTAATGTGGGAATTGTTTAAGGTATAGTTTACTCCAACGTTTATGAGAAATCACTGTAATTTTTCAGATTTTGGTCATTCACAATTAGATTTAAGACCAATAAATTATGTAATTTACGTGAAAAACAAAGTCCTTTTAAGGCAAGTCATGTCACTCGGCAGCCATCTTTGAAACATTTCTCTGGGAATGCAAGTGCAGCTCCTATCTCCATAAAATTATAAAATTTAGTCTGACAGCTGTATCACAAACGCTGCTTATTTTGCGCAAATAGGAATAAAAGAACCTGATTTCTCAGGCTAGACCTGCCAGTGTGCATGCACAGTCTTAGGCGTTTCTTTAGCAACAGGAACTTCAAATGGCAGCTGCAATGACTCGACTGACTTTACCGATTAGGGATTGGCTCTCATGCTCAAAAGGCGGGGCTTCATTCGATAGAGCGGCTATATTGAGTGTTGCATTTTTCCCCATTCATGACTACATTCTAATGTTCGGTAAAAATAAAGCCCATAAAGAGATGTAAACAACTTACAGTTCCTACTCGTTTAGTACCTTATGAGGGTCAAGTGTGAAGCTGGGGTGAAGAAAGCTTCCCACATCTACGTGATTGTCGTGGTCAACTTCATACATATTATAGGATGGATTCCCGATCTCTACGTTCAAGCCACCATTCGCCATGGGCTGCCGCTGAACCTGCTTACCTCTGTGAAGAGATAAATGTTATTATCTTATATTATCCTTGTATAGTTTTTACAGGAACATTTAGCACACCAGCTAAACACTGAAGCACTGCTGGCTTACGAGATTTTCTACAGCAATATCAATATATCAGATGTGTAATGCTCTGATTAGACATCTAATCCAGCTAATTACAGATTTGTTTGTTGTTTTTACCTTCGACATCTTTTGCAAATAAAGAGCCCCACTGCAACAGCGGCGATAATGCATACAAGAAGAACTAGAGGCACTATTATGGCAATACTTCCTGGAAAAAAAAAGATAAGAACCAAAAAAAAAAGTTACATGTCATTTACAGTGATTCAGCTAGACTTTATTTACATAAAATGAAAGTGAAATTAATGCTAATGTACATTCGTTGTATACATTATAGCGTATACATGATTAGGGCCAGGGGGTGAAAAGTTTTGAACAGAAAGATTTGTACATTAGTACTGCTCTTCAGAAGCTACAGGAGATGATTTTATTTTTTCAGAAGTCAAAATAAGTACAATCTACCATGATTTTCAAATGATGCTAACAGCTAACACCGTTAAAATGGCAACTCTTCTTTTCAAAAAACGACTAATTACTATTTTTTGTCACTGAACAAAAAAAAAAGAAAAGTTATGACTTTTTTTAAGAATTGAGAGATATAAAATTTGTAGATACAAGTTATAAATTCAGAATTAAGATATAAAGTTTCAATTGCGAGAAAAAAGTATGAATTGTGTGATATTGTACTTGTGAGCTGTAATGTGTTTTTATATCACAAATTTATATGCAGTTTTTAGAATTGTGAAATATAAACTTAAAATTGTGATTTACAAAGTCAGAATTGCGATATATAGTCACAATTGCAAGTTATAAAGACATAATTGCTATATATAATTGTACTTGCGAGTTATAAACTTAGATCTGCAACTCACAATTCTGACTTTATAACTCCCAATTTTGAGTTTATATCACAAAATTCTGACTTTATGTTTGTGACACTTACTCCCGCTGAAGTTTTCTGAGCGGCTGGTCTTGGTTGCAGGTCTTTCGCACTGTGTTCCTGACCAGTTTGCAGAGCACCTGTGAGCAGAGAAGCAGAAACAAATATCACAGCTGGTGAAATTTACAATGCATTGACTTCTTCAAATCAGCATTTGATTGAATTTATACAGAATAATGATTTTAATTTACCCCTTATACCTGAATAATTAGGTTTTTCTCTCTGGGTTTCCTTTATTCATTATTATGGTATCATTTGTTATGATGATTTTGGTTTTGACAGCCAAGTTTTAATGACACACGCAGTATAAATCACAGGAGGAGGTGTAAAATCTATTCCAAGGGATGCATTGCTATTACTTGAGACACATGCAAAGTGTATGTTTGTGTGACAAGGGACTTCCTGGATCCAAACGGCATGCGTTCACAGCAGAACTGCAGGGATGCGAGAGATTATGCGCTAATGAGAGATGGAGGTGTGAATGAAACTGTTCGAAAGCAATGTTTAACCAAACTTCCTGTGGACAAGGAATTCTGTTTCCTGCAGGAAGATGCACTGCTGACTGAAGGAGGAGACAGAAAATCTAGAAGAAACCGATTCTTGTACATTTCGGATAATTTTTTGGTTTAGGGTACCAAATATTATTATTAAGATTTTACAAACAATAAAATATTAAATTACAAATAAAGTATAATATTAAATATTTTAAAAACTTATTTAGATATCCTACAAATAAAAATATTGTGACATATATAAATAATATAAATGTATATGTAAATGTTACGTAACAATATGGTTGTAAACCAGCACATACACAAATTATAATACATTTTGTAGCGATCATAAATAAATATAAAAATTATTTGTGATGAGTGTGTATGCTAATAGATTATTTATATCAAATTGTATTTTTATATGATATGGAAATATGTTGTTATTCAATATAATTTAAATTGTTAGGCAATCAATAATAGATATATAAAGCATTTCAATTAATATGGTCATTTTTTATGTCAGGTTTTCAAATTTGAGGTTATATGTTACTTTATAAAACACATTTAATAGGCTTCACAAACAAACAAACAAATAAAGAAACAATAATAAACAACAGTAATAAACGACAGACAAACTAATAAACAAATAAATACAATTCCAGAATTTATTTATTTTGGAGAGGAAAAATGTGTATCTGTGTGCCATATTTGAGAAATGTGCCCTGTTTAAACATGATCAATGTTAAAAAAAAAAAGAAAAAAAGAAATGAAAACCAAAACACACACACACACACACACAAAAACAAACAAAAGAGAAGCAAAATGGGAGAAGAAATAAAGGAGATTTTGCAACAAAAAAAGATAGTAAATAATGGATACTAGAAGAGCAACCAAAGACAGGTCGTCCTCAGCATTAGCAGAGCTATAACCACTAATACATATTCAAAAATATCAGTTATGATGAACATACAAATGAAGCAAACACTGAGAAACGCACACCTACAGCATGGTGCGAGAAATGGCGGCGTGTGTCCGGAAAAGCGGCGAGTGCAATGCGAAATGTGAAAGGTGCTCTTGGAAGCTGTGCGAGTTGGCTTGTGATGCTTGTGCGTGTTCATTCCACGAACAGGCCAGACGCATGCTGACCGCGGCGGATGGGATTGTGGGAATGTTCTGGAATGTTTTGGAAACTGAATGAACCAGGAAGACCTACTTGCAGCGAGGTTTGTTATAGGCGGTGAGGGAACAAACGCCCTGGTTCTGACAGTAGTGATCGCACGGGTTAGCTCTCTCGTCACACCTCGGGCTTTTAAACTCGGACGGGCAACTGAGGAGATTGCAACGACACCAGAGGAGAGACGTGAGGACAACACAACAAAAACAAGACCCGAAATACACTCAAACTATATACTCAAACACCTGTAATGGCCTTCTGTATAATTAAGAATATTGTCCAGCCATTTTAACAAACATTAGGACATTTGTGAAACCTTCATATTAAATTCTATGCTGCATAAAGCAAATAAATCCTGCTTTTTGGACTGTTAAAATATTTTGCTTTGTGACAGTATTTCAATTACACAATTACTGCAATACAATTTTTTAAAATAAATTAAATAATCTCATTATCATTACCGTAACGCAAAATAAATCTCAACATTAAATATCATACTGTATGCATGACCATAATGCAAAAGTAATAAATTTCATTAGCACTACAAAATAAACAAACAAACAGTGTATTTTTCATACACTAATGCAAAATGAATCTCATCCTCATTACAAACAAATAAACAAATAATCTTTAAAAACGTAATGCCAAAATAAATAAACACATTCTCATTATTATAATGCAAAACAATAAAATATTATCTTGTTCTCATTACCAAATAAATTAAAGAAATAAATAGCCTACATTTCATTACCACAATGAAAAACATTTTTTATATTGTAATGTAAAAATAAATAATAAAATAAAATGCATACATAATTGACTACATAGTTTGTAGTACACTGCAAAAGAATTAAAATAAATAAACGAAATAAAAGTAAACTAAATAAATTCATAACATAGAATTTTAATGTCAAATAAATACAAATAAATAATAATAATAATAATAATAATAATAACAATTATTATTATTATTATTATTATTACTACTACTACATTTAAACAACCAATCAATCTCATGAGTGCAAGGCAAAATGAATGAAAAATAAATGATCGCTCATTATATTCTTGTAAAAAATAACAAAATGAAAAGATAAGATAAAATCATTCTCATTACCATAACACACAATAAATCACAACAAATAAATAAATCACAATAAGTCAGTAAAAACCTAAAATAAACAGTATGAATCCCATAACTAATGCATTTAATGTAAATTAAAAGATTCACCGCTAACAACAATGGGAATAACAAACAAACAAACAAAAACCTTCGTCAAATTGATTCATTGCAGTAATGAGAATTTGGGGAGAAAGTCACATTGCAAAAAATCCACATATCAATTATCAGCTTGTCATACTGCTCTATAAAACAACCCAGCTATCCTTCAGATTTGAACTCAAAGCTCAAAGCGTATCATCTAGGAATATGATCAAAATGAAAGTCTACTTTTCAAGTTTTCTGCAATCCACAAACTTGCTGGACACACATGTCCTTTATTCGGAATTAACACAAAACTCTATCAGTATCTCCAGCCGCCTTCATCTACCAAGATCCACTATAGCAAGCTCTAATGAAACACTGCTGGACAAGATAATGAAAAAGAGGACGGACAAACAAAAGACAAAAAAAAAGAGAGAGTCTTTGATGGGGTGATTTGAAATCAAGCAGGTCTATATAAGTAGGACACACTCATTTTTCCAGGTAATCTCTGCATGTCTAGCCACCGTCATTACCAACCCTTCACCTTCAGTGACCAAAGAAAAACACAAGATTGAATCATCTGAATGCAAATTGATTCGGCCCTGAAGGGCACAATGGCTTTATCAGAGCATCAATGGCGACGAGAGATGGGAACGAGAAGTGGAAATGAAGACCAGGTGTCATGGTTAAAGTCAACAAAGGATTTGTGTCCATCTTCAGGGAGATTTTCATCAAGAAAGAGACTTTGAGAGACTTTTTTGACATTTAGAGGGTGATTCATACTTTTATGAATGTTTATTCTTCCTTGAGGGCTGATGTTTGGCCTCCTATTCATTTTCACCCGTTTGATCCATTTAGGATGATTTACTTCAGGGAAAATAGTAATTTGCACTCTTATTTTGTCTTCTGAATGCTTTTTGAGGGAGCACCATCTCCTGTTCCTCCAGATAAAATGCCTTTGGCAAACAAGAAAAATGGAGGCGGGTAAAAAAAAAGTATACATATATATTCGTCTTGTAGGGTTTCTTGTGTGTTGAAGAGGAAACTAAAGACTCCATCAGTGAGGGATTCATGGCAGCCAGGCAAAATCATTTGTAAGAGTATGTCCACTGCCGTATTCAGTAGCTTTACAATGGCTCAACAGCTTTGTGTCTTTCTTATACCACCCATCTATCAATATCTTTCTTCACTTATGGATATATTTATTTTTCTTACATTCAAAGGATAAGAATTTCTGTCCTTTTATGTAAAAAGGATTTGAATAAGCTGCCAGTATTAGCGTAAAAATGGTTTCACTCTCCATTAATTTCATTGTGGTCGGTTTCTCTCGCTCGCTTAAAAGCGATCATTATATTCGCAATTCCATTTGGTAACTATGTACTTAGCATTCCTCTTATAATGTCAAGGTTTTGTGCAGAATAAATGTTGTAATTTAGACCTTTGTGACCATTTTCCAACATGTTCCTTAAAATGAAACAGGGTGCTTTGCGACTGTAACTTTACGACTAAATGTAAATGGGAGTCATTTTTTTTCTTGCACAAAAAAAGTTTTAGTTTAGTTCTTTTAGACAACTTTCCAATCTTTTACAGAATTTTTACATGAAATGGGCTGTTTTGCTACTGTAACTTTAAGACTACATGTAAATGAGCTCTACTTTGATTGGCTGGCCATTCATGAGTTTGTCTTGATGTGTTCTTGAGAAAAGTAGAAAAGTCTGATTCAAGACTGGATCATTTGTTTAGAGCTTGTCAATCGGAGAGGTCAATTTTGTCAATAAATCAGTTGATTCAGTTCACAAACCCATCTAAACGATTCATTCACAAATCTGAGTGACTCACATTAGTCACGCGAAACTATTGTATGGTTCCAAACGGCTTTGAATACTGTCAATAAAAGCTGTGTGGACCATTTTTACGACAGTTGTGCACACATCCTTAAGACTTCTTTTTCATGTGTTCTGCAGAAAAAGGGGAGGTATAAAGGTATGCAATAAGATTTGGATTGTACTGTCCCTTTTAAGGCATTTTTCCACTTTTATAGTATTTTTCTCTCTACGCATTTTTGAATATTGAAAATAAGTTGTATGAACTACTTTTGAAAGTTTTTTAGGGCATCTGCATCCATGTTCATTTCCTGGAAAATAATAATATCTTTTCTCTATAAGACCCCCCCCTCCTAAGTTCTGCAGAAGGAAGTATGTCAAAGAATTGCAATGTGATTTGGATATAATGAGAATTAAATTTTATGGCTGCTCTGTCCCTTCAAGGGATTTTTCGGTATAAATCATATATTGTCTTCACTTTTTTTTTCTCTCCAGGAATTTGGAGACACAAGAAATAGCATACTCTTGTGTAGGAAACTAGGTCCAAAAAGTTAGGTAATTAAGTTAATATAGTTTATGAGACTATTTTCCAATGTTTTTCCAATGAGTTGTACCTTTAAGATTATATGTAAATGTGCTTTGTTGGGATTGGCTAGCCATTCATGTCAATCGGAGAGGCCAATTTTGTCAATTGTCACAAACCCATCTGAACGATTTATTCACAAATCTGAGTGACTCACATTATTCACGCAAAACTATTGTATGGTTTCAAATGCCTTTGAATACTGTCAAAAACGACAGTTGTCTGTATTCTTAATTCAAGCTACAAAGCTTCACTTCCTGTTCATTGCAATTCCCTGGAAAATATTAATTTTATTTCAGCAGAAAAAGGGAAGCTGTAAAGGTGTGCAATAAGATTTAGATGGATTGCACTGTCCCTTTAAGGCATTTTTTTCCACTTATATAGTCTTTTTTTTCTACACGTTTTCAAATACTGAAAATAAGTTGTATGAACCAGTTTTAGAAAGGTTTTTAGGGCATCTGCATCCGTGTTCATTGCATTTTCCTGGAAAATAATATATTTTCTCCTTTAGATTATTTTCCATAAATTCTGCAGAAGGAAGGATGTCATAAAGGATTCATAAGGAGATTAAGATAAAATGAAAAATACATTTTATGGCTGTACTGTTCCTTCAAAGGATTTTTTATTTATTTTCTTTACTTTTATTTATTTTTTCTCTCCAGGAATTTGGTGACACAATAAACAACAAACTTTTGTGCAAAAAATTGGTACAAAAATATGAGGTAATTAAGTTAATATAGTTAACCAATGTTTTATAGAATTTTACGTGCTGTTGCTACAGTGCCTTTAATACTGTATGCAAATGAGCTCTGTTGTGATTGGCTACCCATTCATGAACTCACCTTGGTGTGTTCTTGAGAAACGTAGAATTGTCTTATTCAACAATTAATCATTTGTTAAGATCTTGTTACTCAAAATTGCAGAATCTAGTCAATGATTCAATTGATTCAGTTCGCAAACCCATCTAAATGATTCGTTCACAAATCTGAGTGACTCACAGCGATTAATGGCTTAAATTACTCACACGAAACTACTGTATGACATCTTAGAATGACATCTTACAATTAAGTTGTATGAACAATGTTTTACAACATCTGTATTTTTAATTGAAGGTACAAAGCATCACTTCCTGTTCATTTCAATTTCCTGGAAAATCATAATTTATTAAGAATACATTTATTTTTTTGTGTGTGTTCTACAGAAGAAAGGAAGTAATAAAGGCTTGCAATGAGATTTGGATGAAATTATATTTTCATTTTATGTGTGTACTGTCCCTTTAAGGGATTTTAAAAACTAGATAGCAATTCTTTTTTTTTTACCACCTCTGTAGTCCTTTCTATAGAATTTTGGTGATAGTAAATTTATACTATTTTTCAACCTTTTCAACACAAAATAGGCTGTTTTGCTACTGTACCTTTAAAAGTATATGTGAGCATTATGATTGGTAAATTGTTTATTAGCTCGTCTTGGCACGTTTGTGAGAAAAGCAGCAAAGACTGATTCATGAAAATGAGTATCTTAGATCCCATCAACAAGAAAGGCGAGTTGATTCAGTTTCCAAACCCATCTGAATGATTCATTTATAAACATGGATGACTCACTGATCTTTACAGAGCACTGAATGACTTAAATTTCTCACACAAAACTATTGTATGGCTTTAGATCTCTTAAAAAGCAGTGAATACACTTTATGAAACATTTTTACAATACTTTTCATCGCACATCTGCATCCTTTAATGAAGCTTTAAAGCTTTACTTCCTGTTTATTCATATTTCCCGGAAAATGGTGACTTAATTTCTTCTATAGGCTTCTTGATATTTTGTGTGTTCTGAAGAAGAAAGTAAGTTATACAAGTTTAAAATGATTTTAAATGATTTGGATGAAATTATATTTACATTTTTTGGTGCACTGTCACTTTAAGGCCTTTTTTTTAGCACGAATCGACTGAAAAAATAAACGCACTTTTGTATTTTTTTTTTTTCACTTTTTCTCTCAAGAACTATGCCTTTTAAGAGCAAGAATGAATTAGAAAGCAGGACTGCTTCTGTTTCTTCAGTACCGTTTTCTTTTCAGTGTTTTTTGTTTTTTTCGATGTCTCTCATCGTTTTCTCTGCCATTCTCTAACATACAAATATAGAGGTCGATATAAAGTGGCAGATTATGGACCCCTGCTATGATAATTCACTCTTCTGCTATAATACTCCCTCTCTCCTGTTCACCTTTAAAAAAACATTCATCCTCCCAAGTCAGACGAGCAGAAAAAAAAATCCTATTAAAGTGGTTGCCGGAGGGAGCAATTTAAAACGAATGAATCTAAATAACGGCAGGCAATTTGTTGCCGTAGAAAACTATTAAGAAATTACTCACTGACAGAACGGCAGGCCCGTCTCCGAGTCGAGGTGACAGGTTCCTCCGTTATAACAGTATCCGTCACACAACTGACAGCTGGCTGCGATTCTGCCGTTCGTACAGCTGCGAACACACGCCAACAACAGCGATGAAATGCCATGTAAATTTAGTCATTTCAACTTATTACTGAGTTATTAAATCATCAAGATACATGAATTGTTATATATGTGTTGCATTTGAATTGTGAGTATTTACAAACACACACCCACAAATTAAAAGTATACTGTATACATATTTAACACACACACAAATAAAGAAATAAATGCATTAATTATATGATAATTGTATCTGATAAAATATATAGTTTATATATATATATATATATATATATATATAGAATATTATACATTATAATTTATTATTAATACATTTTTATTTCAGTTGTAATTTCACAAATTTATTATACTGTATGTGTATAATATAAAATGTTACACATGATATTTGTACACTAAAATATTTGTTTGCATTTTCAAATAAATAACACGTAAACAAGTTTTTGTATTCACACACACACACATATATATATTTTTTTTTTTATGAACATTATAAATAGACACAGTACACACTCATATATTATCTAAACAAAAATGATTCTTTTAGATGCAATTAATTATGATAAATAGTTTGACCGCACTAATTTTTATACTTCTTTTATATTTCCATTTAGATATATTGTCTAATGTTACATAAAGAGTTAGTGCTGATCTGCTAACGTCACTGTACTGAATACACACTTGCAGGCGACGTCTCCCGTCTCTTCG
>JAUMHP010000044.1:15258237-15279191 GCA_032361065.1 Enteromius trimaculatus | reverse complement strand
TGTCTCTTGTGTCTTTTGACAGCTCTTTGGTTTTGCCCATGTTGCTACTTAGACTTTGGCTGATTGTGGGATGCACAGGTGTCAGCTAATGACCTCAAACAGGTGCTACTCATTTAGAATCATGAGCATGATCATGAGTGTAGCTGGACTATTTAAAAGCAAAATAATCTGGCTGATAAGCAAGTGATCAAATACTTCTTTAACACAGTAATTCCCAAATAAATTGTTTAAAAATCATACAATGTGATTTCTGGATTTTTCTTTTTAGTCTCTTACAGTGGAAATGCACCTATGCTGAAAATTGTAGACCCCTCCATGATTTTGCAACTTGAACTTGCAAAATCACAGGGTGATCAAATACTTATTTACCTCACTGTGTATATATATATATATATATATATAGAGAGAGAGAGAGAGAGAGAGAGAGAGAGAGAGAGAGAGACTTAATAAACACATTAAGACATTAGAAACTGAAATAATTTAAAAACGAAAATGAATATAAAACTCAGTAATTTATGATTATTTGATCTTATTTAAAAAATTAAAATGCCACAATTCCAGTCCTACTGAGCAGTGAGACAGACTGTCCCTTTGCACCACCTAGTGGTGATTTCTCAAATGCATTTTGCATATTGCTGGATTTTATTTACAGTACATCTGCAGCCTTGAGACAGTAAATAAGTTTGGTTGACTACCTACTGCATTCATGTGTCTGAACATAGTAAATAAGTGAATGTGGAAGTCAAACCTCAGTATGTTCAGTTGACTGTGTGAACTCTTCAGTCCATCAGATAGTAGCTTCACTCCTGAATCCTGGAGGTCATTGTTACTCAGATCCAGTTCTCTCAGATGGGAGTTTGCTGATTTTAAAGCTAAAGCCACAACTTCACAATGCTGATCAGAAAGTCGACATCCAGCAAACCTATATAAGAGGACGACATAGTAATGCAGAAGAAATGCATGATTAAACTTATGTTTCCCGTATTCTCTGTATTTCAGTTAAATATTTATGATATTGTGATATTGACATATAACAGAAGCACACAATGTGAAGCTGCATACTTCTTATTCCTACTATCAATTTCCATTATACATCTGCTCCAACAGCACCAACTACAGTATCAGTAATTCAAAAATCATTTCAATCACAGGGAGGCTTGTGACTGTCCCATTGACTGCAGAGTAAATACCAGTGTCAACACCCAGTAAAGACATTGTCTGAATGCTCCATTTCCCATCTTGCCTTATACCTGGAATACAGCACGCGCCTGTCATTTGGCCACTGCTCATTTTCACCCATTTATAAGCCTAATATTGAGGCTAATGTGAGCTTGAACATTTTCAAATGAAAAAAAAAAAATTGAATGTTTATTAAATAGACCTAAGAGTATTAGTAGACATAGGTAGGGTAGGTAGAAAATTCACTACTTGCAAAGCATCCCATCCTCAGTATGTTTGTTGAGGAACGATCATAATAAAGTGTTAGCATATATTTAACAGACACACAGCTAATACTCTAATCAAGGCTAGATGACATGTTGTCGTTAAAATTGTCAGTCAATTTTGATAATACAGATAACGCTAAATATAAGACTAAATTCAGTATGACCGCTTATTTCATATAACGAAAATAAACTTTTACAAACAGTGAAATCACTCTCCACCCCATGCACTCCAAATCATTCCAAAATGGTACCATTTGTTTAAACTCTGCTGCTGGTTTGTGCCATTCCAATTTACACTGTATCTATTTCTTGTCCTCAGAAATAACAAATCCAAAATGGGTACTGATGTCACTCTCCACCCTATGCTGTCCGAATCCCTCTAAACTAATGGCATTCATCTGTGCTAAATTTTTGCCTTAGAAAGCACATACAGTGGCATCAAATGTAAGTGTATTGCATCTTTATGCATTTAATTCATAAGACATATTTTGTGTGTAGAAGCAGAATATATATTTCAAAATCCATTGGCCACAATTAATTTCTGTTGATTTGCCAGGGTCTCATCCCTTATTTCTGCTTTAACGTTTATTTAATTTCATCACTAACCCCACGTCCTTCCAAACCTGTAAAACATTTTTGTGATATTTTAAAACGCATTTATAACTCTGAACTCTGCCCGACACAAAGACTTGATTTGCCAAAGTGATAAATTCAGAGCGTTTTTCCTTCTGCCTTGCCTTGTTTGCGTTTGATTTGGACTGTTTATATCGTTGCTGATTGTTCTCCGCCTGCCCCAACCTTGCTTGTTGCCTCAGCTACGAACTTTGCTCTGTTTGCTGATTTTCAGTCATGCCTTTATGACCACCCCTAATAAAGCTGCAGAGGGATCCAACCCAGCCTGGTGTTTTGTCATAAATACATAGTATGAGGTGTGTGAACACGCTTCATTCCAGTTGAGAAGGCCCTGATCTTCTTGCAACATTTCCTTAAGTACACAGCCCAAGATCAACATTCCCCGAAAAGGTGACAGGAACAAACCATTTGAATTTGTATTTATCAAGCTGAATTAACATCTTTTGCCACATATGATAATTTGTATGACAAAGACAGGGAGTAATCTGTTTTCAGTATTTTCTAATCTTGATGGCCAACAAGTTTATTTAAGTGTCTGAGAGTATCTCAGATGATCAACATGTCTAAGATTCGCTACATCTTACAAAGGTCTCTTCAGCATAACGGATAAAAAAAAAAACCTAATGATTTATTCAAATAATAATAATAATAATAATAATAATTAGTCTTGTTGAGAAGTTTGGGGGAGTAAGGGCAAAATGCACAAGATATAGTACTTTCAGTGCTCTGCAGTTGGCGATATCACATCTTTGTTGGAACAACAAAGGTGTGATTATTAAGTGATTAATGACCATGTTTTCATTTTGGGTTGGAGTAACTCTTTAATATTAAAATATATAATGTAGGCACTAACTCAGTTTAATATTTTACTAATTTACTACTGTAGGTTGGCTGTTAACTTGTTAAAATTATGATAATTTGCTAGATAATTTAAAAAAAATGTTTGTTAATCACCTGTTAAGTAACATATTCACTCTGATATAAAAGCTCCAGCCCTAACCCTAAACACATATATTTATTTCTGCATACATCCCTTAAGTAAATCAAGTCAAATCGGCAAGCCATATTTTATTATAATTTATTTATTAAATACATGTATAGGCTGCAAAAGGCGTGTAAAATTAGTGCAGATGGGCTATTTTGGGCTACAAGCAAAAAAGTGAATTTTTAAAGTTTTTACAAAAATGAGTTTATTAAGCCCTCATCTGGCGAATTAAACATCTAATAGTTTCTTTATTTTCTGAGAGGATTAGGCCAACCTTTTCTCTGCTTGCTTTCTCAAGCTGATGGTCATCAGAAGAGTGCGATCCCAATAAATATGCATACACTATTCTCTATTAACCTCAAACGACTGTAGCTCAGTGATGTACTTTGATGTTGGTAACTAAGTTAATGTTTGTTGGTAACTGTGACGTTTGTTGGAAGCTGTTTTGGTCACTAATGACTTTCACTGCATGAACAAGAAAAACTGAGATGTTCTCAAATAATCTTTTTTGTTCCATACTTTGTTAAGCCATTGTTGTCATTGTTTTCTCCCGTGAACATTTGCTTGACTAATAGTCTTCAAGCTAAGATTTCCAAAATCAAAATTTTTATTTTCAGGGGGCTTTGATAACTCCCTGTTAAGTTATGTCCATAATTGAGATGTTGCTGTCCAGATCATAATTTAATTCTGCATGAAAGTCTGTAAAATGATCATAGCTCTCACATTGCTGAAGGAACATTGAACATGTACAACCAATAGGGTGCCTTGTGAAATCCGACATTTTTGCAAACTCAACAGTGATGCAGCCTGACACATTTGACTAGTTTCTCATGATGTATTTCTCTGAGATTTCTCTTTTGAGATGATGTGCCACTTCCTTTTTCTTTGCTGTCATATCAGCAGGGAACTTCAAAAGTCTTAAAACCTTTTTAGCTGTAGGTAAGGGTTTAGCATACATATCTCTTGTAGCTCCGTGAAAGTAAGGGAAATCTGTGAAAGTGTGATTTCCTTCCAAAAATGTAATACAAACATTGGCTTTTGGCAAGCTCTTTATAGGAAATCTCCTTCAGAATTTCTAGAAATTTATTAGCAGAGACTTGTCTGTGGCTTTCATAGCTGTCAAGAACTTCCGACAGTTCATGAAAAACGCTGTGACGCACCTGTCATCTTAAGGGGGATGTCTGCTTTTTTTTCTTCATACTTCGGATATTAACCTTATGCCGTACTGCAAGGGCCAAGGGATGAGGCAACGCGAGAATCCGGGAACAGGCAAAGATCGGCAACGAATAAATCCAATGACAAAACAACTAGGAACAAAGACACGAATGAAATACAGGAACCGGGTGACGATGTAGTGAAACCGTCAAGACACACAAACACATCTGGGGATTTATTCACATGAAACTAGGTCAATGGGTGGAGCCAACAATGAAACAACTGACGAGATGGGCGGAGACATGAATCAAACACCAAGGCAACATACAAGGTAGGTGGAGACATGAGTTCATTGCAATGGGTACATGAAAACAAACACAAAACGTAGAGAGTTCGCTGGGCGCTGGAGTGCCATCCCCTGAGCTGGGCTGGCACATCCAGCGGATCGTTACACAGCGTCAGCAAACTTGCGAAAGCTCAGTTTGAATTTGGTACTTATGCAACGTCACCGAACGTTCTAAATCCCATATGTGGGACCGTACCGCTCAAAAGGTTAATGGCCTTCAAAAGAGAAACCACAAGGCAACGATCAATGTTTGCCCTTCACTCTCCCACTTTTGATAAAGTTAAAATGACGTTTAAGTGAATGATGTTTTGGGTTTTACACTTATTCAATGCAGGAGTCTGCCTTGCTCACAGCTTTTATGGTTTTCTCAGAGGGGGAGAGTTTACACACAGATCCATAACAAGACCCCACTATTCTGATGAAACCATTTTTCTCACTACTTCACCTCATATCCAAAGCATTCTAAAACCGATTAAAAACAAGAAGGCACTGTGATTTTTGTCTACTTGTCTATTATTTTTGGCCTACTTTAGAAGCCACCCACAAGCTGGTCTGCATAACCTTTTGTGTTTCACAGAGGGGGAAAAACCTATGTCTAGAGCCTGGTTGTCTCCAGTCTTTGCCTTCTCTCCAAATACTGTAGTCTTCCCCCACACTACCTCGGATACGACATTCAAGCCATCCTTTAGGCTCAAAAGCTATAAGTGCAGTTCACTAATCTATGGCTTCAGTAGCTCGTGGCTTTTTATTTTACAATACCATTACTCTACCTTCATCTATTATGCTGTTATAACAGTTCATTGGCTATTTTAAATTGGCTTTTGGTAATGGTCTTTTGGTTTCTCTGCTGGCTCTTCTTGAGCGGAAAAAGCCTGGGAGAACAGCCTGGTATGGTTTGTTGGGGGGTTTTTGTGTCACTTTACTATTCTTAAAATAGGAGAATTTGCCCCTGAAACGGCTGCTTTTCCTTGTCCTGGTTTTCATGGAGCTCATGAAAAGGGCAAGGAAGTTGGAACAGAGCCATACCGCCAAATATAACTTTAGTAAACATAGCAGTAAAAAGTTGACAATGGGCTTGTCTACGGTTTTCTTTATGACTTGAGAGGTCCTGACTGAAATGTTATAATGCTACATTATTATTGTTGTTTTTATTAAATTATCTTTTTTTTAATTTTATTTAAAGCTCATAGAAAGAAAGTTGATTTCAGTCTGCAAATTATGAAGGATTCTTGATTTATATTATTATTAATGTTATTTGAATAAAAAGGTGAAGATCATGAATCTGTTTCTCGGAAAAGTTATTTGTTTGGATTTGTATTTATATAATAATATTATGTAAAATTACTCACAGTGCTTTTCTGCAGTTCATCACAGCTGGTATCAGTCTTCTTCTACCGGCATATGATGTGTTGTATTTCATCAGGTCTAACTCATCCATCACCTCATCTGACATCTGAAGCATGTAGGCTATTGTTGAGCAGTGAGCAAGAGAAAGTTTCATCTCTAAATCTTGTCTGTCTGATTTCACAAACTCTTGAATCTCTCTGGAGAGAGTCTGGTCATTCACCTCTAGCAGACAGAGGAACAGATTGATGGATCTGTCAGCTGAGAGACTTTCACTTCTCTTGATCTTCTGTTTAATGTACTGTGAGGTTTTTCTGATGCTCTCTGAGCTGTCCTCTCTGCGTGTCAGTAAACCCTGTAATAATATCTGATTGGACTCCAGTGAGATACCCAGCAAAAACCGCAGAAACAGATCTAGATGCCCATTTTCTCTTTGAAGAGTTTGATTAACTGCTGATATTAGTAACTCACACAGAGTTTTTCCCTCAGACCTGTCCAAATTATATTTATACTTAGAATCCTCAATCAGAAGTAACTGAAATGGTTCCATGTTATTCATTAGATGAGAGTAAATCACATAAAAAGCAGCCAGAAACTCCTGAAAGCTCAGATGAATGAAGCAGTAGACTTTCCTCTGATGAATCACATATTCCTTCTTAAATATCTCAGTGCAAATCCCAGAATACACTGAGGCGTCAGTAATGTCTATGCCGCTTTCAGTCAGGTCCTCCTCATAAAACATTGCATTGCCCTTCATTAACTGTTTGAAAGCCACTTCAGCAAGTTTCACGATCACTTCTCTGTTGGACTGCAGGAGTTTCTCTGTACATTTCTCTTCATACTTCTGGTTCCTCATGTTGATCTGAATTAGCAGGAAGTGGATGTACATTTCAGTCAGAGTTTGAGGGATTTCTGCACTGATGTCCTGTCTCAGGAGATTCTGAAGCACAGTGCATGAGATCCAGCAGAAGACGGGAATGTGGCACATGATGTGGAGGCTTCTTGCTCTTCTGATGTGGGAGATGATTCTGCTGGCTTGATGCTCATCCCCAAATCTCTTGCTGAAATATTCCTCCTTCTGAGGCTCATCAAAACCCTGTATTTCTGTTAGACGGTTGATGTATTTTGAAGGGATCTGATTGGCTGCTGCTGGTCTGCTAGTGATCCAGATGAAAGCAGAAGGAAGCAGTTCTCCTTTTATGAGGTTTGATATCAACACACCCACTGATGAAGTCTCAGTCACATCAGAAACATTCTCATCGTCTGAAAACATCAGTGTGATTCTGCTTTCATCCAGACCATCAAAGATGAACACAACTTTACATTTCTCATAAATCTTTGAGTCCAGATCTTGAAGTTCAGGATGAAAGTCCAGCAGAAGTCTGTGAAGACTGTACTGATGATGTTGAATCAAGTTCAGCTCTCGAAATGGAAGCACAAAGATGAAATCTACATCCTGATTGGCTTTTCCCTCAGCCCAGTCCAGAATGAACTTCTGCACAGAGATGGTTTTTCCAATTCCAGCGATGCCTTTAGTAAGGACAGTCTTGATTTCCTTGTTCCTCCTCTTCTTCGTCTTATGTCCTGGTTCAGGTGAGGCTTTAAATATGTGATTGCAGTAGATTGGAGTGTCTTGTGAGTCTTGTGTTCTGTCTGTTTTCTCCATCTGTAAAACCTCATGTATTTCATTCACCCCTGCCCTTTCTCCCTCTATGATGTAAAGCTGTGTGTAGATGCTGCTCAGATAGGTTTGATTCTGTTGCAGTTTGCTTCCCTCAAATATGCTCTCATGCTTTTTCTTCATGCTTGTTCTGTGTTGTTTTTTGACTTGAGGTGGATCATCATGTACTGGTTGCTGAGAAGCCAGGACTCCATACGGATCATCTCTAACCACAGCAGAAGAAAGAACCACATAAAGGATTAATATTTTCATGAAGCCATGTGTGTCATCTTCAAACCAGCAGCAACAAAATAAAAGCTTTAAAACATTTACTATTATTAATCCCTACATTTCAAGAATGTTTATAAAAATGTTTTACAAATTACTTCTTGACCTTATATCTCACCTTGAATTAAATGCTCTGAACTGGAGATAATACAAAAGAAGTGCAAAAAGAAAGCTAAACTTTGACAAAGGTATTTTTATATTATTATAATATTGACTTTAATAATATTGATCAAATAAGAACATCTGGATTGAAATAAACATCTGGAATTTGGTATTTTTTTCATGATATGATGTTGATGTTTTGTGTAAATAAGCTGTAAAATCAGGCATTCTATGCATTTCATGCATTTTTCCCTTGTAAGGGATCTTTGTGCCACTCCTGGCAAGATGCTTCCCAGGGTGGTTTGAAGAAAGTTTGTAAATAGTATTTTGTCTTCCTAATATGGAAGTCAATGGTAATGTAAGATCTTAAAGGGGAAATCAATTAATAAATTAATTCATTAATCAATTTTGGGGAATAACCTTACATTTAAAAATTTTCCTTTACATTAGCTCTATGCAAATGAGCTCAAAGAGTCATTCGATTGCAGTTTATCATAAGTTTGAAGCATGAAATACACTAGTTAATTAATATGTCTAGCATCAATCAATAAGTATATTTAAAGTTGCTTTAATCTGTGGCCAACAAACTAAAGAACTCTAGGGGTCTCCTATCTGAGCGATGTTGACTTTCCAAACACAACACACAACAGACAGTTGGTTCTTATTAATAAATGAAAACACAATTTATTTGTTGAAAACTAATCTACTATACACTACCACTACCTAGGATTAATGCAACACATTCACACACACATTCACTCAAACTGTCTAAAAAAAGGAAATAAAGTTACTGAGATGATCAAACATTTGCTAGTACTCATCTGAAACACTTTTCTTAAGAAAACGGTTCTTAAGGTGTTGTCTCGGAAGGAGAGAGCGGAGGCGTCCGGTTTCTTGACAAAGAGAGATTGGCTTGAACTTCTCTAAGTTCTAAGTTTCTCTGCGTTGCTTTGCGGGGCTGCGCTGCTGCTTTCCTTTCTTCCATGATATGGATATGGGAGTCTTTGAGGGTGCACGGATGATGTTGTTTCCGCTGAGCCTCTGGTGTTGATGTTCTCGCTCCAGTGGGTTTCACGCCGTGTTGTCATCTCACGCCCACTGTTTTGAACTGCACAACACGTCTTATCCTGTGGGATTTCGTCCCTCCCACGAAGTGTGATGGCCAATCCGTGAGCGTTACAGGCGGTCTTCTCTTCCCTGTCATTGGTTTTCCTCAAATACGTATTCTGGTTCATTAACATGTATTAAAACACAGTCTGGAGGAGGGTGTTCCCAAAGTTTGTTATCTAAACTTTAATAAAGTTTAATTACTTCTTCCTGGTTACAGATATCGATCACCCATGCGTAAAATTCCACGTATTAACAGCTACCTTTCCATGTCAAGCATGTCTAGGTACATCCTGTCTACGTTTCATTCATTAATTTCTTCATTCATTCGTCATTAGAATACACAGATACACATTAGATGAAAAAAAGAGCTCTGCGGGTGACCGGGTCATTCCCGTGCAGAGTTTCTCAGCCCATGAATTAAAGCCATTGTCTATGTAAATTAATCCCTGTCCTGTCACAGAAATATCTGTGACAGTAAGAAAACACACTGTGTCTTAAAGTTGTTTAAGTTATCATTCTTTTTCATGTCTCCAATAATTTGAGTTATTTACTCACCTGGGGTTGAAGGTCACTGGTTTATCACTAAAGAAAATGGGTGCGCCCATGGATTGTTCACTCTTTATAGACACACAGCTAGGCTCTGGAGATGCTGCTCTCAGGTTCTGATGGTGAACAACATTGCCCTCCTCTCTCTCTTCGTTAAGGCTCATTTTAGAGGCAGTGCTTTCAGTTCTGCATTTGGAAAACAGGAATTGCCATGATTTAAAAAAAAAAAGGCCTTTATTGAAACAATGACTTAGTTTGACTAAATGTCTCTTAATAGGCCTGCCACAATAACAACTTCTTGTTGTGCAATATATTGCCACATAAATAATTGTGATAAGTGATATTTTTATTCTAAGACCATTTTATGCCACTGAATGTATAATCATAATACAACAGCATAAAAATTCAAGAAGGCCTACACACTTTCAGTTGACAACAAACGTTTTACTCTTAAAGATATAAACAGTGCCTTGCGAAGTGTTTTGTGTCTGTTTTCACCTATGGACCTCATATCTATGAATGTATTAAAACACAGTCTGGAGGAGGGTGTTCCCAAAGTTTGATATCTAAACTTTAATAAAGTTTAATTACTTCTTCCTGGTTACAGATTTTAAATCCATTTTTTAAAATCCATTGCTAAATGAAAGTGATTCACTTCCATGTATTTCCCTGAATACAAATCATGCTGCATTCACATGTGATTGGTCATAATAATAACACTATTAATTCACCAACCAATCATAAATTTCAACCACTTCTCTTCTCTTCCTCATTGTCTGTGTTCTGCTATCACTCAAGTTATATTTAACACATATTCAATTTCATTTTGATTGATCACAAAGCTAGACAAAAGCAGAAAAAGAAAGACCTTTTTTGAGGCTTAAATGAACATTGAGTTAAGGATCCGGCTTTATGTTTGTCCCATTATAGTGCATTTTAATAGCTATTTTAGCATTTAATGCAAGAACATGTATGGAATGTTAAAGGGTTAATTGACCCAAAAATTTTAATTCCATCATTAAAAGTAATCAGTGGATTCATTAACTGTTAATAACAAAGTACATTTTTAGAGAATGTAATGAAAGATTCATGGTTTGACCATTATGTGGGTCTTTTCAAAAAGTATTTAGAATCAGAGGAGTAAGCTTGCTATTGCCCAAAAGGAGCTCAACCTGCCCGAACACCAGTTTAAAATGGAATGCCCAACAAGATATGGATCACAACAAGCTAAGGTCCAGATGATCCTTGAACAGCAAACTGCTATTGCACTCTGACCAGAAGGCTAGACACCTGACACCAAGCTGGCAGGATATAAGTCCTTGAAGTGATCAACAAATAATAATAGTATATATATATGTATATCTAGCTATTTATTACTCCCATTATTCATTATTGCACTTATTTGTCCATTCTGTGTTGCTCAAATAGCATTATCCCAAAAAACCACCACCAACAACAAAAACGTAACATATTTGAATAATCTTGTAATGTTTTGGTATAAAAATTTTAACTAATTTGTGATTAAAACAAAAATCCCACTGTTTTTGCCCTTTCCATGTCAATAAACCTTTACCCCTGCTATTCAGGAGGATATAATATCCGAGTCCTTAAGTCAAGTATTGTAGTAAACTGCCGAGTTTGATACAAAAAACATACAATAGTACACAATTAGAAGGATTTTACTAGACTTACCAATAAATATGTTGGAACCTAAAAGCTTTGTTTACAGCAGTCTGAAATGGTGTCTTATCAAAAGCTGAATTCAAACGTTTAGTTTCAATTTCCCTTCGGAGTACCTGCACGTCGAAGCCACGCCTCCGGTACTTGAGATTTGCAAACATCGCCATCAATATAATGACACATATGAAAAACTACGCACAGCAGTTCAGGCAGTTAAGCATTAAAATAAAAGCAAATAAGTAAATAGGACTTTGTACATCTCAATGTTCAGGTAAGTCCTTCAGATGCAGCCTTCATGATTGAGTTAGCATCAATTTGTTAATATTCTGATAAAATGTTGCTTTCATTTTTGAAATAATCAGTGAACTGTAAGGAAGAACATTCGTTAAGTATCCTCCTACAAATATGAAGTAATAGGTTTTCTTGTTTTTTGTTCTCACAGGACAGCAACACAAAAATATAGTCTTTACAAAATGGTTCATTGTTGTAGATTACAGCCCACAGTATATGCAGTAAATTAACCCACCTTGAACATAATTCAGAAGTAAAATGCAACACAGTAGTGCAACAGTAACAGTAATATGCAAAACCATCCTGACAAATTATTTTTCAGAACAATACAGTAGGACTATATCTTTTCTTTTACGCTCAATAATTTGAATATATTACAGTTTGCAAGATAATACTTTTAATTAGAGGACAGTTCAATTAAAAATAAACATTCTGTAATCAAGTTGTTTCAGGTTGTTTCATCCCTACAGCTAAGGTTTTAAATACGATTAGTAGTTTTTCCCCAATGTGGTATTAATAGTTACTAAAATGATTTTTTTTACAATGTTTTATAAGTATCTTAATATTGCTTGTTAAAATTAGTCATAGCTCTGAACAGTTTCTCTTTTCATTCTTTCCCTACATCAGAGCTGACCCCTGTACTGCAGAATACAGCTGAATCTCTCAGCGCTGGACTGGTTTTAATGGTTTTGGGCTGAGCAGGGAGCCCTGAGAGTGCTGCTGGATCTTCTGAGAAGTTTATGAACAGTCCAGACCCTGGTGTTTTTCTTCTGTCTGGCAGTAGAGGTTTACTCAAATGATCATTTGCTACCATCTATGCACATCTTCTGACGATGTTAATTAGCTCATTGCAATAGTTTTAAAGAAAAAAATCTGCCTTTCATTTTGTTGAAAGGAATTTGTTTTCATGTCTCATCCAAGATTTTTGAATACTTTAAAAGGTCATTTTGTTGCTCTTGTTGCACTAAATACTGTGATTTATTTGATTCATTGTGAATATATGTGTTGGTGATTTAAATGTGGTTTTTGTAAATTCTTCATGTGTTTTTGACTTAAAGAAGTTTGATCCATTGAGACTTTGTATCCATATGCAGTCTGCATTGTTTGTCATGCTTTGTAAATTAAACTGGGCATAGACTTAAACTCGCTACAGGTTTGACTTTCCAATCCAGATATCAGGTTCAAGTCAATCACACATCAGGCTTCATTTCATTTTTAATAGGACAATGTAAAAATGTGCACCCTAGTGTATATACACCGAATAAGAATAGCGTTCCTTAAATCTACAAAAACCATGCAAAGATGCTTGCTTCAGTGTTGCCACTCATAATATTAATGCCACCCCATGAATAATTTTCTAGATCCGACCCTGGCGCCATTCAAGTACTCAAGGTCACCATACACCTTAGAAAATACGCAACAAACAATACAATACAAAACAATTGTCTTAAAAATAGAAGACAACACTGAAGCTACGCTCAGAAGGAGTACTTGTTGCGGGGATAGCTAGCAGCCTCTTGGCAACTGGTATGAGCCCACCTGACATCTCCCGCCAGAAGTCAAGAAGAGACTGGAAACGTGTCAACTTAGCGTCACTCATGTATTGCAGCACCAACTGGCGACTCTATGACTCCATATCACCACTGTCCTCCTTCCTCTCCTCCTCTTCTACACAACTTGCAAAGAAGTTATGCACCTCCATAGCTCCTTACTCTGGGGGTGGACCTTCTGGAAAAAAGACAGATCTTTGTAGTCTAACATACTCATTTGTCTAAAGTACATATATTAAACATTACCTATAAGGTCATCCTTATACCTGTGTGTGTCTCTCTAAATAAATGAAAATACATTTTGTCATTTGCTCTGCAAATGCTGTTGATGCTAATGTTATTCACCCTCTTTCTCCACAAGGCCTCTCACTCTCTCCTCTGTTCCTGCCGTTTCTGTGAGTGCTGTCAGGGTGTTGATGACCTCCTCATACTCCTGACCGTTGAGGGTTTTCCTCAAGAAACTCCTCAGGCTAGGAGAGAGAGCTGTGGCTACCTTATGGTACAGGTGGACTTTGAATTTCATCTCCACTGCCTGGGCTAACTTCCCTTTCAGCTAGGGGAGGAGGAGCATGATGATACATGCAACATCACTGCACTGTGCTACTTGAATGACCAACTAAATGAAAATCAGAAATGTATTGTATTACCTCTTTTACAATCACACTGTATCCATCCTGGATCGACAAACCCCTCAGTAGAGTAGCCTTGGTCGGGAGGACAAGGTGAAGGGTAGGTGTCTCATCAGTGGAGAGATGCCTGGTAGCCTCATCGAAAGGTTTCAGGAGCTGGATGATGTCTTCAAGAAGTTCGCAGTCTATGTTGTTGAGGTAATGGGGCCCGTTTTGTTATCACGCAACTTCCCAGATCTCAGAGCATCATTAACAGTGACACACACATGGCTACTGCTGTATTTATTGATAAATGTAAATTTAACACCTTCCATCTCTCTTGTGGCCAGAATCCGGTTTACCATCTTCCAGTCAAGGATGTAATGCACTGGAACAGTGATGTAGTGTGTGTTGGTCCTTCCCTCTGTCCAAAGGTCTGTGGTTACAGCATGGTCTCTAGTCTGCATGAAAGGAAGATTTATATTTTTAATGGGCCACATGTCTTACATGTATAAAAGACTTTCTCATACTCCCCTTCTATGTGATGGTAAACTGTGCGTGCACATGGCAGTATGTCTTCCATCTGCACGTTACTTCCATATTTGGCTCCAATGTTGGCCAGCTCCTGTGCTACGTTGGTAAAGCCTTTCCCCTCTACCACAGCAAAGGGTCTGAGGTCTTGGCTGCACATGCAAGCAATTTTGTTGGTCAGACGAGACTTGACACTCGACGGCAATTTTCGCTTGATGAATAAAGCGATGCTTGACTGATAGTTGCCGATAGACCGCTTGTCCCTGAATCACTTCCGTACTTGAAAGCAGCGTACATCGTGCTATCACCGTCACATTCTACTCTCATAAACTTACTTAATATTTCAGACTTTCCAATCAGTTCTGTGAACTTAATAGACATGTCATTACTTCTGACTTTGCGCTGTAAATAATTTTTTGCCACATCGACCTCTTCCCGGGTGTTAGCTCCCTCCATCTCTACTCTTTGAATTCCGGCGGGAAAGCCATGACAAAAAGATGGCTTCTGGGACTTCTGGGTCGTGTAGTTATTTTTTAACTGCGTAACATTGTATGCGTATTAAAAGGAAACTTCAAAATGGTGCATTTACTCTTTTTTTTGTCTTTCCTATTGGTTGATTCTCGCTCCCGTCTGCTCCCGTTAACTATTTTATCCTGTACTGTCCCAATCCCTTGATTAATAGCAAAGATGACTCCCATCCTGCAGGAATCCCACGGGAATCCTGAAAAATGTCAGCCTCTAGGGCAGAACAACTGAAAGCTCTGCTCCCCATTGTAGTAAGACGGGCAGAGGGAGCAGTCAAGTTAATAGAAGAAGATGATCTAAGAATACGGGCAGGGGTGACAATGTAGAGAAGGTCAGACAGGTATGTGGGGATAGGTTATGGATTGCTTTAAAAGTTAACAAAAGGATTTTGAATTCAATACAGAAATTGACTGGAAGCCAATGAAGTTGATGCAGGACAGGAGTAATGTGGTGCGTAGAAGGAGATCTGGTGATGATATCGTTTATGGAGAATTTTGTAAGAAAGACCACAAAGAAGAGAGTTACAAGGCTACAGTATGAACGAGAATAGCAGCAGAGTGAGGGGTAAGGGTGGGGCAGAAAAGGTTTATATTATGGAGGTGGAAGTAGGCAGATCGTGTAATGGTATTAATGTGTGATTGGAAGAAAAGGTTGTTATCGAGGATGACACCCAGACTCTTAACCTGAGAGGAGGGGGAAACCGGACAGTTATCAATTATAAAAAAATAAATTATGGGATTTAGATAATGTTAATTTAGTACTAATGAGAAGAACCTCTGTTTTGTCACTGTTCAGTTTGAGAAAATTTGAGAAAAAACAGATGTTGATTTCAGCCAGACAGTCAGTAAGGGCAGAGGGTGGAAGGGTGATGGTGGGTAAAGATGAAAAGTAAAGCTGGGTGTCATCTGCACAACAGTGGAATTTAATATTATATTTTCAAAAAAATATTGCCATGGGGAAAGAGATAGATGGTGAAAAGAAGGGGCCCCAGGATAGAGCCTTGAAGCACTCCTGAAGTAACTGGCACAGATTGAGATGAAAAAGATGTGAACCAGTCAAGGATATTGTGAGTGATACCAATGGAAGATAATCTATTGAGGAGAATGGTATGAGAAATAGTGTAAAAAGCCACACTAGAAGTATTAGAAGTACTATTGTAACGTGTAAACTGCATATTGGGATGCATGGAAGTATTACATATTACTGAGAACTATTACAAAACAGTTAACAAACCAATTGCAATGAAATATTAAAATCCTTCAGTTTGCATATTGTATTTTTTTTTTGTAACCCTCGTTCCCTGAAGAAGGGAACGGAGATGTCACGTCGGTGACTGCCGAATAGGAATCTTGCTTCGAGATGGCAAATCTACTCTGCGTGTATAGAAACACGCCAATGAAATTTGGCGCACGCTGATTAATATCCAGCTGCACCTAATCGCACCACGAGTATAAGTAGGTCAGCGAATTAAGTGTTTATTAGTTTTTCGTTGAGGAGCCAAGCCGGTGATGATGATTAACAGGGTCTTCTGAAAAGGACACTCTGGAAATGTAACGTTGCCAAGCCGACCGAACAGGTCCTACTCCGGCTCTTCAGCTCTGTTTGAGGTGAGAACTCGGAAGGATACTGGTTCAACATGAAGGCTATAGAACCTAGCAAACGTGTTAGGGGGTTGCCCAACCCACCGCTCTACATAAGTCTGCCAGCGAGGCGCCGCGTGTCAACGCCCAGGACGAAGCTACACTCCTTGTCGAGTGAGCCCGTACACTGAAGGGGCAGGACACACCCTGTGCCTGGTAGGCCAGGGTGATTGCATCCACTATCCAGTGGGCCATCCTCTGCTTGGAGATAGCATTCCCCTTCTGCCGTCCATCCTAACAGACACAAGAGCTGGTCTGAGGTCCTGAAACTCCTTGTCCAGTCTACGTAGCATCTTAGTGCTCTGACGTGACACAGAGTCAGCAGGGTTGGGTCTGCCACTTCCGGGGGCAGCACTTGGAGGTTCACTACCTGATCTTTGAAGGGAGTGGTAGGAACCTTGGGCATGTAGCCGGGCCGTGGCCTCAGTGTTACCTGTGAATCCTTGGCCCCAAACTCTAGGCACAAATCGCCGTTGCCTGTAAACGCAGGTGCCCTAACCTCTTGATGGAGGCTATTGCGAGCAGGAGGATAGTTTTCATTGAAAGAAACTTTAGCTCGACTGCTGGCAAAGACTCGAAGGGGACCCATCTCAATGCTGTTAAGACAAGAGACAGGTCCCAAGAGGGTACAGTAGGTGGCCGTGGAGGAATTAACCTTCTGGCCCCCCTAAGGAACCTGGTGACCAAGTCGTGCTTACCCACGGACCTACCATCGTTAAGGTCATGGTTTGCAGCAATAGCAGCCATGTAGACTTTAAGGGTGGAGGGAGACAGCCTTTAGAGCGTAAAACAACTGGCAGTGAGAGGTCTCTGGAGAGGCAAACAGGTCTACCTGTGCAGCTCCGAACTTCTCCCATATCAGCTGAACTGACAGGGGATGGAGTCTCCATTCTCCAGGGAGCAGTGCTCGAGACAGCTTGTCGGCTGTCTGGTTGTAAACACCTGGAATGTGAATGGCGCGAAGCAACCTCAGATGCTTCTGACTCCACAGGAGTGCCATGTGGCAGGAGTGTAGACCACCTTGATGGTTTATGTACACTACGGCCGATGTGTTGTCAATGCGGACCAGAACGTGACAGCCCTGTAGGTGCTCTTTGAGGCAACCCAGAGCTAGACAAACTGCTAGCAGCTCGAGGCAATTGATGTAACAATGCAGATGAGGTTCCGTCCTAACCCCTGAGAATGCATTCCCGTTTTACTTGGCACCCCACCCGGTGCTGGAGGCATCTGTGAACACAACAGCATGCCTGGAGACCTGCTCTAAGGGTACCCCAACCCGAAGAAACGCTAGATCTGACCACAGGGAAAAGGTTAGGTGGCAGGCCGGTGTTATCTGAACCCGGAACGAGTCGCGTTTCCACGTCCACCTCGGGACATGATCCATATGCCATATGCTCCAGGAGCCTCTGAAATTGTTTCAGTGGGACCGCCGTCCTGCCCTTGAACGAATTTAAGCAGTTCAACAGTGACTGAGCACGTCCCTCTGTGAGGCGCACTTTGTTTGTGCGACCGAGTCCAACTCCATAGCAAGAAAAGAGATCCTCTGCACCAGCCAGAGTTTGCTCTTCTCCCAGTTGACCCGAAGGCCCAGCAGGCTGAGGTGCTGTAGCACCAAGTCCCTGTGTTTGCACAATTGAGCTCTGAACTGTGCTAGTATGAGCCAGTCGTCGAGGTAATTGAGGATGTGAACCCCTTTCTCTGTGTGCGGGGTCAGGGCGGCCTCCGCTAGTTTTTTAAACACACAAGGCGAACGCCAAAGGGCAGAACGTGGTACTGATATGCTCAACCTTCGAACGAGAACCTCAGGAACGGCCTGTGATGCGGGAGAATCGAAACATGAAAGTACGCGACCTTCAGGTCTATTGCTGCAAACCAATCCAGGGGGACGGACGCATTCGAAAATGTGTTTCGGCGTTAACATCTTGAAGGGCTTCTTGTGAAGAGCCCAATTCAAGACTCGAAGATCCAGGATCGGCCGTAACCCACCACCTTTCTTGGGCACTATGAAGGGCTGTAAAACCCCGTCTTGAGTGAGTGTGTAACAAACTCTTTCTATAGGCCTGTCCACAACACTCAGAGATAGAGAAAACGGCTCCTTCTGTCGAGATTTTAGATTTTTTTACCCGGCCCTCTACTGGGGGAGGGAGAGGTGAGCTCACCAGCTCCCGAAGAACAGTACCTTCTATTCCTGGGTCGCCCGTCCATAAGCCTCCTGCCCTTCTGTCTGCAGGGACCTGGGCTGGGCGGGAGCGTGTGCTCCACATCACGGAAGGAGAACGGGGATCCCACCACCTTCAAGATTGTGAAGCCTGGTCCACAGCTCCGAGACAGTCATGCTACTGCAAGCGGAACATGACTCATCCATGAACGCTGTCTTAGTGTGCTCGAGGCCCAGGCACGTTAGACAGCACTTGTAACCGTCCGCCGTGGCAGAAAACGGCCGCACCCAAGAACGCACGGGTGGTATGACATCCTGAAAAGGACGCGTCTTTATAAAGACGTGCCACCCGCCAGCCTGTCTCTTTTAGGCTTTGCTCTTCTAGTAAGACTGAACAAACACAAATAAAAATTATTTATTGATTAAACATGAACTAAAAAAAAAACTTCTCAGCTCTTATGACAGCTCTTATGATACTTGTCACGTCTAGGATTGCACTGATCCCAGTGCAGTCACCTACACACGCTCACAATCACCCGACTTCTAATCACCGCCAGCTGTTTGTAATCATTTAAGCCCAGTTCACCAGTCCCACTTTGGCTGTGATCGAGGTAACACTTCTCTTCTTACCTTATGCCTACCTGTTTAGATGTATCACGAACTACTGATTCCAAGTGATTGTTGATCCAGTATAACTTGTGTTATAACTTGTTTAAAGCTGTGTTGAGAGCCAACGGAACCACATTCGTCTGCACGTCATCGCAAAGAGCTTACCACGATCTACTCACCTGCCCACATCTCTATTCTAAGGTTCACCATCTGCCTAAAGGAGATCTTTGAGAGGTCTGTTTATGTTTAAAAGATATTGTTATATTCCCCCAGAATATCCACCAAGCTCGGTGTCAGCATATCACTCACCGGCATTACCCTGCTCATCAAGCCTTCACTCTGCGATCTCTCTATCAAACAGTAAGACCGTGAACGGGTATATCTATCTGTGAATTCATACCTGTGGTTACTCACCTGTCTCCTCAGAACACCAGGAGCGCTGCCACTCCTTTCCACTCATCACCTGTGGAAATAAAGAAGGATTAAAGACACAGTTTACATCACAGAATTCCTCTACAGTTGCTACACCAAAGAAAGGATTACTTACCTGGGACAGTTCCTATTGGAGTTGGGCTTCCCACCTTCAGCCTCTATTCTCCGTCTCCTCTGTGCAGAACATTACAATACTGATGGTTACTCATGACATTTAGCAGACTGATATTTCCTTATATTCTCCATAAATAGCTAAGCTAAATATCAGATTCATTATCCAGGTAACAAACACCAGGCATTTTAATATGTCTATATCATACCACACATTCTCACCCTCTTATTTAAGCATACACCGCAAAATAAATCACTATAAATCTGCATCGGTGCCCTGATCATGCTATTGGGGTTTATTTAGCACAAATGACCAACGGACTTCATTATATAGTTTAAATGGACCCTGTTTATTAGGACTTGTGTGCTACATGACAAGCTACATGATGTCTCTTACTGAAATATGGGGTAGAAAACAGATTAAAGATATACATAATAAAAAAATGTATAAGAATAATCCACATTGTTTTAACCATTGTTCCAAAAATAATGGCAGTCAATGTCAAATGGTTGCACTAGTGAGTTACAGGTGCCTAGATGTCGGTGATTGGCATTTGAAGAATGTAGCCATTTTTAATCAGAGCATGACTTGAAAAACAAAAAAATACTGATACAGTGTCATGCTGTGCCGCTTTTGGTTGTAATATTCAGTCAAATGGCAATAAGAAAAGCAAAACAGGTCTTCACTGCAGTAATGATAAGAAGAGGACAAAACAATAGAAAGATGTCTGCAAACAAATAGAACTTCCTAAAAACCTGCATTGTAGCTCTGATGCTGTTGACAACAGCTACTAAAAGCAACAGGGTCTAACTGCAGACATGGACTTGAATTTTCAGGCTTGAACTCTGTTTTTATTTAATTTCATTTATTATATATTTTGTTTAAATTGAATTACTCGTTTCACAACAATAACCAGTGAAGAAAAGATAAAAGAAACTAAATTACAATAACCAAGTTTCCATCCAATGTTTTGTTATCGACAAAGAATAAGCATTAAAAAAAAAAAAAAACTTGAATTTGCCATCTCAAGTGTAACGCTCAGTAGGAAGGGAGACTGAGATTGGAGGGAAGTTTAACAAAAGTATTTATTAAAAGAAGGTAAAGTGTAGGGGTGTTCGGTTCCGGTATTTTTGGAGTCGACTCCGACTCCCGACTCCTAATTTTGGAGTCGGTGGAATCGACTCCTCGACTCCATTTACTTTGA
>JAUMHP010000044.1:15131466-15142142 GCA_032361065.1 Enteromius trimaculatus | reverse complement strand
TATTTGACTACAAATCTTACCTCATCATACCTCCCAGTGATTATTCCCGGGATAAACTGAGATGCCCCCAAGCTGGCATCTTCAAACTGACTAAATATTTAAAAAGAGCCGTTCTTTTGAACCAAAAGCACTGAGCCCTGCTTAGCGCCGTCCTCGTGAGCGCGTTTTTGCACGATCATAGTGTTGTGTGCTCTAGCTGTGCAGAAATGCTTGCAAGAATGGTTTTCTGCGCGCGCATTCGCACACGTTTTGTTTTTATGTGCGCTAGATTTGAAACTAAGCTATTTTAAAGCCACAGTCACAGGTAGGCTATGATAGATAATACAAAACCGTTTAGGGGTGCAGATGATTTTTTCCCCCAATTAGTGCTTGTGCCCTCAATTGTGAATTGAGTTGTTCATGACAACAGGCAGTTTGACAGATCTCCAAATTATCAGACGACAGAGGACTGAAATGTCAGTGGAGGTGTGAATGTGCATGAGTCACCGGCTGTGGTCCACCAGAGTAAACTTGACCTTTACCTTCAAAGAGCCTGGAGTAAAAGCAGGACCCAGGGGTGCAGAGATCCACACGCCTGCTATTTGTGCTAGTTTACATTAAAGGGGATATCAGATAGTATGATTCTTTAGGGCCTTAATGAAATGTCTATATATACTTTGGTTAAAATTTTCTAAATGGTAGGGTATACAGAGCTGTTTTAACTAATTTAGCCAAAGAAATTTTAAGAAAAGCATATTATAGACTGCTCATTAAGCCCCTACAGCAGGGGTCACCAAGTTCGGTCCTGGAGGGCCGGTGTCCTGCAGAGTTTAGCTCCAACCCTAATCAAACACACCTGAAGCAGCTGATCAAGGTCTAACTAGGTATACTTGAAATATACAGGCAGGTGTATTGAGGCAAGTGAGAATTAAACTCTGCATGACACAGGACCTCCAGGATCAAGACTGATGACCCCTGCCAAGAATCATACCAACAAAATTAGCATCTGATGACTCCTTTAATATGTGAGTCATGGAATCATTCACTCAACTGTTTTGTTCAAAGGTGCTGATTCATTGAGGAGCTAAACAAATAGCTGCATTTATGACAAAGTGGTTTAATAATTCAATTTACTAAAAATACTAAATTATTCAAAAATAAAACACCATGAATGCAAGTATTTTTCATATTTCAAATTAGTTTGTAACTGATTTTCATTAGGTGGTGAAAGATGTCTCTATATAAAAGAGGGAAAATGGAAAGGAAAGTTGTTTCAGAAGTGGCATAATTAATAGTATTTTTATCAAATATTCTAAAGTAAAATGTTCTTTCTATTGTTCCAAAAATTATGATGGCTGTGATCTGACTACAAAAATAAAAATAGAAAACATACAATTTTAACCAAGAAACACAGAAATGTGTAATCATACAAACAGTGAAACATCCCAGTGCTGTTATACATAATATCAGCAGTCTGCTCAGAACAGCCAATCACGTGACCGGACCAGAGTGAACTTTTATGTAATTCTGATTACATAACATTTAAGAGCAGCTGATGTTCTATGCATCAGGGCAGACTGTCCCATGTCCAGCAGTGAAAGCAGGGCATGATGGCGTCTTCTGTGTTAATACTGAATGAAGTCTGACTCTGCAGTCTCTCCCTGTGTTTGTGTTCATTCACAAACTCCCTCCAGACAGAACAACGGATAAAAACAACGGAAGCAGTCTGACAGACAGGGTTTGGAGGCATGTTGTACTTCTTGTCTGACCAACACCACTATATGAAACCCTCTGAAACTGTTGAAAACCAGACTCCCTAAAACAGAAGCTGTCATCATTAGTTTTGAGTGAGGGACAGACAGATACTGAAGGGGTGAGTTACTCTAACTATTACACTGTTTCCACAAGATTTTGGAGTATTTCTGTGGAATTTCCAAAGGTATTAGTTTGGGTTGAGGGTGTTCTTCCATATCAAACTCATCTAACCATGTCTTTATGTAGCTTGCTTTGTGCCCTGAGGCTCAGACATGTTACAAAGGCCTTCCTCGAACTGATCCACACACAGTAGCTGCAGGCACAGCACTGTCTCCACCACAGTACAGATTTATCGGCTGCACATCCATGATGTGAATCTCCCGTTCCTCCACATCCCAAAGGTGCACTATTGGATGGAGATCTGGTGACTTTGGAGGCCATTTGAGTACAGTGAATTCATTACCATGTTCAAGAAACCAGTCTGAGATGATTGCATTGCAGCGATGATCAATTAGTACTAAGGGCCCAAAGTGTGGCAAGAAAATCCAGACTCATCAGAACAGGCAACATTTTTCCAATCTTCTATTGTCCAATTTCGGTGAGCCTGTGTGAATTGTAGCCTCAGTTTCCCGTTCTTATCTGACAGGAGTGTTACCCGGTGTGGTCTTCTGCTGCTGTAGCCCATCAGCCTCCAGGTTCAACGTGTTCAGAGATTCTCTTCTGCATACCTCGGTTGTAACGAGTGGTTACAGAATTGCCGCTCACTGGTTTTTTTTCGTTTTTCAGACCATTCTCTGTAAACCCTAGAGATGGTTGTGCGTGACAATCCCAGAAGATCAGCAGTTTCTGAAATACTCAGACCAGCCCGTCTGGCACCAACAACCACGTTCAAAGTCACTTAAATCAGCTTTCTTCCCCGTTCTGAAGCTCGGTTTGATCTGCAGCGGTTCGATTTGACCATGTCAACATGCCTAAATGCTTTGAGTTGGCACCATGTGATTGGCTGATCAGTAATTAGCATCAACGAGCATTTGGACAGGTGTGCCTAATAAAGTGGGCGGTGAGTGTATATATATATATATGTGTGTGTGTGTGTGTGTATTTATACTTTTTTTATACTTTATATCATTTTAAACTGGTATGTCAGGGGGGAAAAGCAATTGTAATTTAAAAGCATCTGGTCTGACAGCTCCTATGAGCAAACAGAAAACTGTTTTTCTTGAGTTTAGAAAAGAAAGAAATGTTCCACTGAGGAAGCGCTCAGTCAGGTTTAGGTGTCAAGACTGCCTGCAGGGTATGTTCCCTAGAGAGAAAGCAAGAAAAGTAGAGAAGAAGATGTATGTGAATGTAAGCAGCCGAACTACAGCAGAACCTCTGACCAGAGATGTTTCTCTGTTTCTCTGTGGTTGATGAAATGTGTTCTTACCCTCGCTGTGCTGGGGATGAATCTGGATTATTTTATATGAGTGAGTGTGTGTCAACAGAAACTAATAAAAACTCCAAACTGTCTCCATACAAAGAGTTTCTGCACGAGCTCCTGAGCAGCTGTTCATCTCTCTCTTCTGAAACACAATCAATACCTTAAATATAGCTAGACAAGACTCGTTATAGGGTCCCTAACTATTCACTCTCTAATAATAAAAAACTCTTATTTTTAGACATGCTGTAAGTCCTGCTCTATTTTTAAAAAAATGTGTTTATGTTAAAAATTGTTACACATAGAGTAAATCGTTTTGTCATAGCTTCAGATGGTCATGATATAGGTCTGGAGATCAAATATTGGCTCAATTTTTAAGTGTGTTAATAATGATTGTGTTTAGTATATGTGTATTGCTTTTTAGTAAAAATGTATTTAAAACAAGGTATGCTTACATAAGAAACCAGGCTAGTAAGACTTATCATGAAATGTTTTGTTAGATTTGTACATTTAGTTGACTATATTCTCTGTAAATGTGAAATGTTCTGTATTCCTTCTAAATACTAGAGGAAGAAGCCGAACACCTGCTGTGTGTCACACGTATGCATGTTAATTCATCATCAGTCTGTCACCAGCATCTATAGGCTCAATTATATGCAAAATCCTTTCCCCAGGGGTGGCAGTGCAGTGCCTTGTGGGAGTATCCTGTTAAATCACAGCCAAAATGAGTTTGAGATATAATGCCACGTTTATTTATAATGTGTTTTACACATTTAATGTCATAGAGACTTGGTTTACGTGGTTATTTATCACACATCACTAATATCTCAGTCGTTTCAGTGAAGCTGGATGGAGTTTCTCTGAAACAAAGAGCCCAGGGGCCAAAGCTATGCTCTACTAAATATATTTTAATCGCAGCATTAAATGCAGCTGAAACATAACTCTGCGTATGAATTAAATATTTTAGTCTGTGAAAAGGAATAGGTTGGAATAAGCAGATCAGCAGATTCATTGATTTATGCGGATGAAACTTTATCTGCTGAACTTGAAGTGAATGTATTTTCTGGTTTAGCTTGTGAATATCGTGTGTATGAAGCAGATTTGCTTTTCCGTTTGAAAGGAAACTTTGTGTCTGACTTCTCTGTGGCTTGTTAAACTTGTAACCTCTGCAGACGGTTTGTGTCTGAATGAAGGGTTTGTCATGGTTTGATGTGTGTTTCCCGGCGCTGAGGATGATGGAAGCGAGCGTAACTCAGAGAGCTGGCTGTGGGCTGATAGTGTGAACACATACGCTCCAGACACAGATCGATGTTTAATAGCAGCGCTGACATTGTTCCGTCAGGGGTTTGATGTGTCAGGTGTTGTGAGGGTCAGACTGATGTTACACAGCACTCTCTTGATGAGGTTAAATTGAGTTTGTCTGCAGCATTCAGAAGCGCCGTGAGCTGCAGATTGATGGAGTTTTCTGAGCTGATCCAGCATCACTATCACTTCAGTCCGTGTCAGGGAGAAATCTAGTGTTTCTGTACCTAGAACTGCATCGATAGGCTTGAACGACTGAATTACATTATATTTAATTGTTTTGGCTGCCTGGTCTCATGGCATAAACGTACCTTGGTGTGCTTTTTTGCGAGACACAAAATATGTACCAATAAGTACATATTACTGCAGTTCCCAAAAGAAGTGAACACTAGAGGCAGTAAAACACATTTTATTGAAATGACATGGCTACATCAACAAATGTGTTTTTATATCAGTTTTACATTTCTTAACCCTATCGGGTAGGTTTAGGGTTGGATTTGGTGTAGGGCATATTTCCAACATGATAGAGTGTTAACTTTTTGCAGCAGTTCACAGATATTTCAATTCTGAACCACAGCAATACATAGCTATATCAACGCCATACAAATGTGCCAGGCTTCACGTATTGAACCTGTGTTTTAGTGCTCCTCAGTAGAGATATTTCTTTGAAACTGCGGTGAAACGTGCAGTAGGGTACATAGAAACAGTGTTGCATAAAAAGTGCACAGAGCTACCTATTTTTATGTGACCAGGTTGGTTCTCTGCATTTTTAATGCCTCTTTTAGCTTAATTACAGTGACAGCTATAAGCCAGTCATTCAGAAGCTGATTCTCTGAGAAAATATTTCTCTATTCTCACTCTCTATCCTAAAAAAACAAAAGATGACTGATTTGTGTGGTAGCACTACACAACAACACTGACTCCACCAACTGCATTAAATCTCTTCTATTTAGCATCCCATTGCACATTACACACACACATTTACATAGCTTTCTGAAAATGTTAGCTGTTGGGAAAACCTAAACATTTCACATTTCAAACAGTAACACTAATGCTTTAATGATTGATGAATATGTTAGGGAAGAAATGCTTGGGCTTGTGAGTGAGGAGTGTGAACACCAGGTGTGAGACACACACACACACACACGCCGGTGTCAGCAGGTGTCACGTGTGCTGAATCATGTGTACTGTAAAAGTGCACAGCATACACACCTCTACGGTTATGTTGGCGTTACTGTAGTTATCCGTACAGTGGTGTTGGATTAGTGTGAGGCAGCACAGAAAATGTTTGCAAAAAATTATTTAACACAAGACTACTGAAGCGTTTTTATTTAATGAGTCTTGCCTGTGTTTTGCATAGTTCATAGTTTAGTTTTTATTTTAATGGGCTCATATGGTGCTATTTTAAAGATCATTATTTGGTGTGTTGTTATGCTTTAATGTTCAATACTGTACGTTATTTTATCCCTCGCCTCTTTCAAACATAAAGTTAATAATGTGCTTCGTTTTACCATCAGTTCAAGCCTGAAAGAGTACCTGTGTTTCTAATCAAGAGAGCCAATAGCAAATACTTTTACTAAAGCCGTCGACATTTGGGCAGCATTGTGGGAATGTTACCACTTCACGTGTTTTATCAAGGCGTTAAGCCCAGACTGGATCTTTTTTAGATAGAATGAATCCTTTTGTGGGAGACGTTAAGTTTTGTAACTCTGCAGATCTTATACACGTACAAACAGGAAACATAGGAAAAATAGAAGTCACACTGTAATTGTATGCATAAGACATTGATTATGTTATTAACTTTCCCCCTCCATTCACCAGACCGGATGATATACTCGCGTAAATCATTTACACAAGATACACTGGCTTACACAGGACTGTTTGGAGAACAGCATTTCTCACACTATCTGGTTTTGTGTTCAGCAGAAGAAAGGAGCTCAGACACGTGAGGGAGAGAGAATGAGGACGGAATTTTAATTCTACACTGAACTATCCCTTCAAGTCTTCTGGAGTCGTGAATTTCCCATCTTTATTGATAATCTTCTTCTCTGCAGCTCCTGAATCTCATCTGCATTACTATATTTATATTCAGATCTGCTGCGTGAGAGCTGTGACAGTAATGTGTGAATGAGATCTGGCTGTATTCCTGTATTATCGTGTGGGATCTGGGTTATTGCACATGTATTTGAAAACCCAGGCTGATTAGAAATCACTCATGACATGTCTGACTGAGCCGGAGGCGATAGCGACACGTATCAGGTGTGTGTTTAATAGACAGAAAGCTACAAAACCACCTTCAACTGTGCTTTGTATTGCTTCCTCGCTGTTTGACACAGAACTGTCTCAGAAGAGTCATTCAGACAGATTATGTAGTGTTTAGTGATGTATTTGTCTCTCTGGCAGTGATCATGTGAACGGTCTGAGTAACGTCTGCTCCTGTGTGTTTTCTCTGTCAGAAGTCATCGTTTTGAAGCAGGACACACTTCTCGGTATCATTCAGTCACTGATGTTCGTCTGATCACGATGATCTGATAATGAAGGCCTTGCTAAAGCAGAGAAGATTTGTCCTCATTCATTTCTGTGCTCCTTTAATCAATTCCTTTCATGTCCTGAGCTCTTTATTCATGAAGCGTCATGGGGAGAATCTGAAGCAGCTCTGAGATCAATAATCAATGAGAAGACCCACGGTGAACAACAGATCAATGAGGCTTCACCTCCAGAATAAATATGAAGGAGTTACAACACTGCTTTGCTTTCCTCCTGGTGAGGTTTGAAGCTGAGCGGTGATTGTATGTTTGCGTCCAGACAGTAAAAACACTGTTCATCACAGAGAAACAAACCTGTCAGCCTGCATCCAGTCTTCAGTTTAGTTTAGATCAACGTTACTGTGCGTCCTGCTTGACGTTTGTCAGTGGTGACATGAATGCATCCACATTAATATAACAAACATAGAATTACAAAATTGTAAACAATTAACTCAACATACACATATATACTGTATGCTGTTCAAAGACAGTGAGATCTAAAGAATTTCTGAAAAATGGTTTCATGTCCAGAGAAAGACATTAAATGTAAGTGTTTACTTTTAAGGTATCAATTGTCAAAAGGTTTTTGAAATAATGTTACACTGTTATTGAGTTATTCACTGCTCCGGGTGTGTGTGTGTGTGTGCGTGTGTGTGTGTGTGTGTGTGTGTGTGTGTGTGTGTGTGCACTTGGATGGGTTAAACACAGAGCACAAATTCCAAGTATGGGAAACCGTACCTGGCCACGTGTCACTTCCTTTTTCCGTTTGTATTAAAGGCCTATGCCACTTGAAATTGAAACTTGTTGCATGTTTTATTGTACATTCATTTAGTGTGCAACACTTTTAGCTTTAAATATTGAAAGGAAAACACATCTAAATATATTATACCATTTTATGATACGTACAACATTAATATGAATATGTACTTTTGAAACAAACTTACAGCATACCTGAGATGCACATCACTTGTTTTTGTTCAGAAAGATCAGCATCTGAACATGTTCTCGTGTGAAGTCTGTTGTGCTTCAGGAACAGTACGTCACTTATTTATTTATTTATCTGCTGGAATTTAATAGAATCCAAGATTCCTAAACAAGGCATCAGAAATACAGCAGTATATTTCATTGAACATGGGGAGTATTTTTATCCTGTTTGAACTAAACCCATGTAGAGTGCTTGCTGCTGAAAAGCTCATTTTTTAGTTCCAGTCGTGTCTGACAACTGAACATGCTGGAGATTATTTCTGGACGAGTGAGGAGAATTCTTCTTGAAACAACATTTTCTGCATTTTTTAAGGTTTTCTGATCCTGAGACTCTCCAGCTGTGGTCCTCGGAGAGTCTTATCAGAATTGTGAATATGAATGGGAATATACTTCAGAGATGTTTTACTTTTATAAGAATTTTTAGGGATGTCAACAACTGTGTCCGACGTGCATTTGAGAAAAACCTTTACTTCATCATATTTCCCCAGGCTGATGTCTGTGTGACTAATGCCGTGTGTTCTGATACGTGAGGAGCACACACTGCTGTATTGTGGCTCTGCTGCTTTTATTCCCGTCCATGTACAGCGCAGGGACTGTGTGTGACCGCTGTAACCCAGTCATCTGAGCAAGAGCTTTCACGCCTTTACGGAGAACAGAATCGGCCTCAGTGCTGCTCTTTCCCAGCATGCTGTGCTCCTCTGTGTGGTGTCTGGTCTGACAGATAATGGTGTGCTGATATTATGCTCTCACATCTCAGCCCCGGGGACAGAAGAGGCTCAGGCTGAGCGTCAAGGTTAGGAGAGCATCAGGAGAAGCGAGTGAGACTGACAGACGGACACTGCTTCACACAGACTCAAGCTGCTTTCATGATAGACATTAAACCATTCTGCTGGTGTTAGTGATGTTAGTGAGTGTTACAGAGCGCCGGAGCGGGCTTCTGGAAGGAAGAACGCCATTTACTTGTCACTTGTATTAACTGATTATATGTGCTTTTTAGGTAAAAAAAGGTAATAGCAAAATTAACTCATAATTCTGACTTTTTTCTTAGAACTGTATGATTTTGACATTTTCTTCTAATTGTGAGTGTATAGGTCAGACTTTTTTAGGAGCAAAAGAAATCTGAAATTTGTATTCATTGGCTTGAATAAGCTTCCATTGATCTTACCTCTTTCCTTCACTAAACTTGTTTTAGGTATCTTGCACTTTTGCTTTTTGTCTGATTTTCAAGTACTGTTACCATGATCTTTGTCAGACTGACGGTGTTTGAGTCTTCAGCATCAGCCTGTAGTGACCTGGGCCTGGTGGTTTGTTTAGTTGAGGTCAGTTCAGTGTCTAGTTCTGGTTTGATAGGTGGCAGCTGAACTCAGGGCAAGGAGCCTTTCGTCATCACTCTTTTATTCATCTCCTCTCTCTCTCTCTCTGGGGTTTCTTGCTTGACGACAGCAGCACATTTGATCTAGTGTGGATGATAGGAGGAGTGTGTACTCCTCCATCTGCCTCATGAGCTCAGCAGGAGTTCCCATCAGCCTGCTTCAGCACCAAAATCCTGTCAGCATCAAATCAACTCTAAACTTATTGTGAGCGCTTCTTCAGTCCACGTTAGTGATGCTTTCCTCCTGAAAATACGTCCTGGTCAAAAAAAGCTTTTAAATCTCTTATTATGCTATATTATCACCAGATCTTAGTCTTGTTGAACCGAGGAACATGATCAGATCAGTGAGAAACAAACCAGCTCCATAAACAAAGACAAAACCTGTGCTAGCTCAAAGATTCAACTAAAAAACCCAGATCTGATGATACTATAGCATACAGGCTGTTTTTAAAAGTTATTTTTGACCAAGGACATTACAAATGTAAGTAACGTGGAACACAAGTATTATCCAGTTTTCTGGGTGAAGTTATGATATATTATGTGAGTATAGACAGTAGGTTTTACTCCAGTGTTTAGTTTATATATATATATATAAATTCAGTCAAAGGTCTGTCATTTGAGTCAAAGGTCATATCTGGGCTGGTAGTGTAAATAGCCATCAGAGACCGGCTCATATAGCAACAGATGTGACAGAAACTCTCAACACACTGCCCAGAGACTGCTCGAGCTATTTTAAACACTCGACACACAACATTCAATACGAGACTGACTCAACTCTTCAGCGGGAGTCAGGTATGTGCATCTGTTGATCTGGCATTCGCTTGATCACGCAACAGTACAAGACGAACAATCTGTCATGTGCTTTTTCTCATACGCTGTCATATTTCTCCATACAGTATTAGTTTATGATGTCTAAACACAGCAGCTCTACTTCAGCTCTTCACGTGAGAAAAATAATATTAAACAAATCAATGCAAAAAACAATCTGGCGTGACACATCAACGCTTTCATGAGATCTCAGAGAGAACATTATTACTGAAATAGATGCAGCAGTAATGTGTTGACCTTAATATTAAATTGAATAAATGGTGTTTTCACGTCTTTAGATGTCATTTCATAATTATTAAGTTACTGATTTTATATATAACATTGGTAACACTGTCACAGCCAGCTGGATGGCACTCTAGCGCCCAGCAAACTGTGTCTGTGTGTGAGTGCGTGTGTGTGTGTGTGTGTGTGTGTGTTTGTGCACATGTTATTTATCTCCTTATGGGGACCAATTGTCTCCACAAAGATAGGAATAGCAGTAAATGTTGATCTTGTGGGACATTAGTTAGGTCTC
>JAUMHP010000044.1:15103230-15115338 GCA_032361065.1 Enteromius trimaculatus | reverse complement strand
AGCGAGCTCTAAGTATACTTAAGAGATTTAAGAAGGATGAAGAATTCTTATCAGACTACAGAGAGTTTATTGGAGACATTCTAAAGAAGGGCCATGCCGAGAAAGTACCTGAAGAGAAGCTTGACAGAAATGATGGTAGAGTGTGGTATATCCCCCATCATGGAGTTTACCATAAAAGGAAAAAGAAAATCAGAGTGGTATTTGACTGTGCCGCCTCATTTCAAGGTACTTCACTGAATTCAGAATTATTGCAGGGGCCAAATCTCACGAATACCCTCTTAGGTGTAATCCTTCGGTTTCAGCAAGAACCTATAGCTGTGATGGCGGATATTGAGGGTATGTTTCACCAAGTTAAGGTTCCTGAGGAGTTCCTTGACTTTTTGAGGTTCTTGTGGTGGCCCAATGGTGATATCAGTCAACCGTTGGAGGAGTTCAGAATTACTGTGCATATCTTTGGAGCTGTTTCTTCCCCTAGTTGTGCCAATGAAGGTAAGATTGATCCGGAAGTTTTGTCCACAATTCGTAACAACTTTTATGTGGATGATTGCCTTAAATCTGTCTTGAATGAAAAACAAGCCATCATGTTGGTGCAGGAGCTCATTGCAGTATTTGCTACGGGTGGATTTAAACTCACCAAATGGTTTAGTAATAACCGTAATGTACTAGTTTCAATTCCGGAGGAGGAGAGATCTAAAGAGGTGAGACATCTTGACTTGCGCAGAGATGAACTTCCTGTGGACAGCGCTCTGGGACTTCAGTGGGATACAGAGTCTGATATGTTTATCTTTAAAATGGCTTTGAAACAACAACAATTTACCAGAAGAGGCATTTTGTCAGTTACCAATTCAGTTTACGATCCACTTGGATTTCTTGCTCCAGTAATGTTGCTAGCTAAAAGGATTGGACAAGAGTTGTGCAGGATGAACATTGGATGGGATGAAGAAATTCCTGCATCCTTTGCACAGAAATGGAGCAGGTGGCTTGAGGAGCTCAAGGTACTTTCGAATTTACGCTTCAGTAGTTGCTTCATACCCAACGATTTTGGGAAAATATGTAGTGCTCAATTACATCACTTCTGTGACGCTAGCGAAATTGGCTATGGTACGGTTAGCTATTTACGTCTTGTGGACATCAGTGGTTCTGTCCAGGTTGCATTTGTGATGGGAAAGGCAAGAGTTGCCCCGCTAAAAGTGATTACCATCCCTAGACTGGAATTAGCAGCTGCAGTTCTTGCTGCTAAAGTTGACAGAATTTTGAAGAAAGTACTGGAGTTTATTCTGGATGATTCTGTGTTTTGGACGGACAGTACATCAGTCCTCAGGTATATATTGAATGACACCAGTAGATTTCAGACGTATGTAGCCAACAGAGTTTCAACTATCCGAAATTTGTCACTGAAGTTTCAGTGGCGTTATGTAAATTCTGCAGCCAATCCAGCTGATGACGCCTCTCGAGGTGTAAGGCCTAGCTCCCTTAAGAACGATGGAAGATGGCTAAGATGTCCAGAAAATTTGAAAGGTTCTGCTGCAGACTGGCCTAAATTACCTCAAGAGTCATTTTGTATTTCAGACCGTGATCCTGAGATAAAGAGAGCATCTGCTGTTTTTAGCAAGCTAGTAGAGCATTTTTCCTCATGGGAAACTTTGCGTAGAGCAACCGCATGGCTGTTAAGATTCAGAAATATGCTCCTGTATTTGAGTCAAGAGCGAAAAGCAGTAGTTGTTTTTCCACAATGTCCTAAAACTCAAGAAGTACTTGATGGTCATATGATTAAAGTCAAATCCCAGCTTGGTGCTCAAACTCTCTCAGTGGAAGATCTTGTACTTGCCGAGGAATCTCTTGTTCGCTGTGTTCAGCAGCAGAGCTTTCAGGATGAAATAACTCTGTTAAACAAAGGTCATGCTGTGAAAAGTAGTAGTAGGATATACAAGTTGGATCTGATTCCAGACAAAGGCATCTTAAGAGTCGGTGGAAGGCTGAGCAGGATGGCAATGCCAGAAGAGTTCAAGCATCCGGCTATTCTACCCAATGAAAGTCATTTGTGTAGACTATTAATGGATCATATTCATAAGATGTCAGGGCACTGTGGTAGAAGCCAACTGCTTGCTAAACTCCATAAAAGATACTGGATTACTAGAGGTAATGTTACTGCCAGAAAAGTCATCAGAGATTGTCTGTTTTGTAGACGTTGGCATGGGTCTGCACTTTAGCAAAAGATGGCAGACTTGCCCCTGAATCAAATTACTCCTGATTTACCACCCTTCAGTCATGTTGGAATCGATTACTTTGGTCCCATCGAGGTGAAGTGGGGGAGAACACATGTCAAAAGATACAGAGTGATATTTACCTGCTTTAATAGTAGAGCTGTTCATCTTGAAATGGCCTATTCGTTGAAAACGGATTCTTGTATTTGTGCTCTTAGAAGATTATGTGTAGAAGAGGTCAAGTTAAAGAATTCATTTCAGATAATGGAACCAACTTTATTGGAGCAGAGCGAGAATTGAGAGAGGCACTTTCTGACATCAACCAAGACAAAATACAGAAGGTAATGCTAAGGGAGAATGTAAAGTGGACTTTTAATCCACCTTTCGGTTCTCATCATGGAGGAGTATGGGAACGAATTATTCAAATTCTCAAAAAGATCCTATGCTCTGTCCTGAGACAACAGACCCTTGATGATGAGGGCCTACAGACTGCTCTATGTGAGGTGGAAGCCATACTTAATGATCGTCCAATTACTACCGTTTCAGAGGACTGCAAAGATCCAGAAGCTTTAACTCCAAATCATTTACTCCAGTTGAAAGGAATTCCTGTTATGCCTCCTGGGATTTTTCAGAAGGATGACATGTATTCCAGAAGAAGATGGAAGCAAGTACAGTACATCTGCGACCTCTTCTGGAAGCGGTGGGTGGCAGAGTACCTACCACTAATGCAGAAGAGACAGAAGTGGAATAAAAATAAACAAAACCTTAAAATTGGCGACATTGTTCTCATTATTGATGACTCTTCTCCACGGAATTCTTGGCCTTTGGGTCGAATTGTGGAAACATTTCCAGACAGCAAAGGGTTCGTACGTCGAGTTAAAGTAAGAACGAGGACAAGCATATTGGAGAGGCCGGTTACTAAATGATGCTTCTTAAAGGATATGTCATGATAATTGGAAGAAACCAACCAGAGGACTCTACGGTATTTTGGTTTATTTTTGCATTTTTTTTGTTACTTTTTTGTTAAATTATGGCTCCTTGTTTGAAATAATAATTAGAATTGTCACAAGATGACAATTAGGGGCCGGAACGTTGGAGCCATTTCTTTTTCTATTTTCATTTTTTGGATCGAATGGACTAATTTAATAATTTAAATTTAATTTGGTTTATGTTGATGGTTGTTATTTGGGTATTATTTGTTTATTATGAGTATTCGCTTTGAATGTTATGAATTTGTAAAGAGGACTTTTATTATTTCACTGCAATTACGCATTTAAGGTGGAAGGAAGTAGAGCCAGGGAGAAAGGGGGAAGCGGAGACAATTTTCAGATCGTGTGTTCGTGGGACAGGTGTTCACGTGCGGTGTTGATATTACAATGAAGCTGTTTTACATCTGTTGATTTCATGGAAATAAAGGACCAAAAAGGTTTACGTTTACGACGGACTCACGCGTCTATTTGTTCGCCCTTACCAAGATAGCGGCTTATTGCAAAAATGCCGCTACACGGGTGTGTGAATGCGTTTTGCACCATATTCACTGCAGCAACTGTACAAAAAATGTGTCTTCATGTGTGATTCGTAGAATAGGATTTGTGCACCTGCAGTGAAGAATGTGTGAAGGTGTAACTGTTGTGTTTGTAGGAGAGGAAAAAATCTACAAGTTTACAACTTCTAAAAAAATTTTCTCTATGACTTTAAATTTATTGATACACATGTGTGGGTATGCTCTACAGCTACAAATTCCACTCTCACGTGTGTTCAGTAGTTTTGCACCAAAAATACCTTCATACAGCAGCGTCATCACAGAATATTAAACATATGTTCAAAAAGACTGCCAAACAGTCTGCTAAACACAAAATAAGATATTTTGAGTAACCAAACAGTAGCTGGTCCTCAGTGAATTTAATACAATGTTCAAAAGAAAATAGAAACTCATTCAGATAAAAATGAGCTGAGAGAGAGTAAATGATGGACCTTTCATCACTGCTGAATACACCTACTCTTCCCGAAAAAGCACTGTTTGTTTTATTCATATTATGTTTATTTTTAATGTTTATCTATTCGAACAACAAAAATAATATGACAACAATTTTTATCTTTGCTCATTTTGGCCTAAATATCTGCCCTTCTTTATGTTATACTTTGATAACTTGAAAGGCTTTGTTTTAATACAAAAGACAAATAAGTGTGACTGTACTGCTCAGACAACTTGCAAAATAGTAAAATCAATGACAAAGATCATGATATAATCCTAATATTTTTTGACATATTGCCCACCCCTAGCCATGTATTTTGCAAAATAGTCTTAAAAACCAACTTAAAAAAGAATTGTGATTAAAATTGTGATTTTCGTGATAATATTTTTTCCATATCGCCCACCCCTATATGCATCTACTTAAATCAGGTTCAAGTCAAATAGTTAAAAAATCGTTTCACAACACAAATAACGAGGCAAAAAAAATTCACTGCACCGAGAAGGTTGAAGGCAGTCGGGTTGGCCGGCCCTGTCAGCGATGTGTCCCTTATTTATTTTTCAGGGAGTTGGCAACCCTAGTTAAGTGGTAGCTAATCGTCAACCCCACATCACACACAGAATAGTTCTCTTGTGCCTTTTCTTGAGCAGTCTGAATGGCTATGACAAGTCTGCAACATCTTAAATGAACATTAACAGACAGTAGCCTATCTGATGGATCTGTGAATTTATTATATTAAATAATGTTAATCCATCAAAAAAGAAAAAGAAAAGAAAGAACGACGAGTTCAATGCGTAAAAAAAACCTGCTTGACCATGCATAGTATTATGATTTATTAACATTTTATTTTTAATTAATAAATGATTATATTAAATTAGTAAATTTATTAAATTATTATATTAACCATAGGCGATGCTGTCTAGTGTAGTTGTAGTAAATATTTTTGGTGCATCAAAAGCATGCACATTATTATACCAGCAGACAAGCTAATCCAGCACGTCACTAAAATGCAGTATTTAAACCTCAAAATCAAATTCAAAATGAGTTAATACTCAAATACAAAATACTGAGAAAAAAGGTCCACTTTTTTAAAAAAGAACCCCCCCCTTGCACTAGGCTGGCTACGGGCCTGTACTATACTTCAATAAATATATTTGTTTGACAGGGAAGCTGTGCGCAAACAGGAATATATATTATTTTTTTAAAAAAAATAAAAAAATTCTCTTCAGGAATAAAAAAGGGCAGGTGCTCAAGCCCCGTTTGATATCTATGTGTGCACGTGCCTGCTGTGACGAGCTTTAGTCTATTGCGTGTATTTGAATGCAGAACTCTTCAGCTGTGCTGCTCTCTGTATTTTGGTGAAAGTAACTCAAAAGTAATACAGGAGTCATGTAACGCATTACAATTTTGAATCAGTAATATTGTAATTTAAGGCATTACTTTTAAATAGCAGTAACAAATATATAATATATTTCAGTTTGGAAATAACTTGCACAACACTGTATATAAAGAAAGAAGCACAAAATCATGTCCAGAACATTTTCATTCATTGTTCTTTGCTGGTGGAATTATTTCCTAATCCAGTCAAATTCCTAAAAGATTTACCTGAAAAGTAATCTCTTCTGTGAACACAACTGTTTCCTGCTTTTTTTAGTACACTTTCACTATCCATAACCCACCTATTCTAGCTTGTACTGTTATGCAAAATGCCTGAAACTTTTTATTAGCACTTCTCATATTTATTGGTTCATATTTAAGATAATGGTGAATTTCTTTGTTGTATTCTTCATTCTTCACAAGTGTATTTGGATAAAATAAAAAAAAAACTTTAATTTAAAACATTAAATTAATAAATGCAATGTTAAAAGTAAACGTCTGTAGTGTGTATTCGTTCTCATGACATTTTAAATAATAATAATTAATAATTTATTACATAAAATATTCTGGGCACTCAAAGAACATATAAGGGGGAATCTTCTTAACCACCACCAGTGTGCAGCATCCACTTTGATTATGTGATGACAGCCATATTGCACCAGAATGTCTACCACACACAGAGGAGACAGAATGATTAAGTCAGTCAGCAGATATGGGGATGGTTACGAGACCATGATGGTCAGAGGCCCAGTGGGTGAATTTGGATATTGGCCACAGAGGTCACATCTTGGATTTTTAATGACCACACAGAGTCAGGGCCTCGGTTTAATGTCTTATTTTAATGTCTTAAAAATAAAAACCACAGTATGAGCACCCCCTTCTGGCCTAACACCTTCTTCAGCAGAAAGTTTTTCCAGGAGGTCTCCCATCCAGGTACTGACCAGGCTCCACCCTGCTTACAGTAGCTTCAGTGGGTAACCAGTCTATTGAGCTGCAGGGTAATATGGCTGCTAGCATGAATAGATGAAATGTGGAAATACAAAACAAATAACTGCCCATAAATCTATATAAACCTATAAAAAATTTGACTCATTTTCAATTCAGTTTAAATACTAAAAACTGCCTTCTGCTGTATTCCAAAAAAAGTCCTCTCCCCGGTTTCAGAGACAAGGCTTAGCATAGTATTGACTAAAATTTAAATCTGAGCTGTTTCAGTTAAAAACACCATTAATGCTTTTTATAATAAGATATGTTTATACAAATTACTTAAATGTCCTAACTGAACGCCTAATGGCCAATGAATGTTTGGGCTAAGTCCTGACTGATTCCTGTCCATAGTTTCTCAGCACGACACAAGGAAGAAAAAAAACCCAAAAAAAACACTTTAAAGTTAATGTTTGTACAGATCAGTGATAAGGCAACAGTTAGATGATTAGCAATCACTGTAACTGCAAGGGGTTCATGAAACTTAACATTTGTCCTGAAAAATTTCAGCTATTACCTACACAAACCAAATGAGGGCGCTGCAATGCAGGAAACATTTCATTTATCCATCAATTCCTGTTATTTACATTTATGTCACGAAGCCTAATTGAAGTGTACAAATGTGTGATTAGTGTTTATTATACAAGTTAGTTAGCAACTGGAACTTGAATGCACATACTTTAAAGCTTCCATTATTTTAAAAGGTTCATACATTAACTCACTCTATTATTGTTCTATGCTCATGACAGCTCACCCAGAAACGAACATTTCATCATAACTTACTCATCCCGCAGATAGTTTTAACACGAAAAATAAGATAACATAAGGTATTTTTAAGAGAGTTAGTAACCAAATCAGGGCTCTAGACTAACTTTTTGCACTGGTTGCACCTAACTTTTTTTTTTCTTAGGTGCACCCAAATTTTTAACCGCATCACATTTAACACAGCAGTTTTACAAGTTCACTTTTTTTTTTAAATTAATGTTTTTTGTTTTGTTTTTAAATCGCTGTCCATATAGGCAATATTGACTTGTAAATGATTAACTAACCAAATGGTCAATATAAAGTTCTTTATTTGAAGCACAATTCTACAAGAAAGGTAACTTACTTACCATTTACTACCCAGATCAAGAGTTTATAATGCAGTCTATTTATTTATTTTTATTTTTTCATTTTTAAATATAAGAATATTATGGTTAATGCAGTAACGAGACGGTAGGCATATTACTGACATAGGCTCCATGACATGGCTTACATTGGGCATGAGCATGCTCGACCTCAATGTATCCAATAAGTATATTCACCGGTCTTCCTCTCCACAAGATACGACCGTACACAATGACGCATTCCTTTATGGCGATATCTGTGTCTCTTTGTTTTTCTGCGGAAAGGTTGGTTGCACCGATTGTTTTTTGTGGCATATCTCGGACCAGGCTGACCATAGAGACCAGAGTATGTGAGCGGAGTGGAGTAGGCTCATATAGCTACTGTTCTACTAAAGCACATTGATGTTTTTCTCAGAGTATTGTGTATTTGTTTGTCACTGAATGCAGAGAGGTTCGATATAAAAATAAATAATAAAAAAATTACAGTGGAGTGTTAATTAGAGACATTTTTTTCATGGAGCGAGGATCAAGTAAGGAGAGAGCGGGGAGGGAGCGAGGAGCGGGAAATAGTAAACCCTGAGCGGAGTGATCATGAAATGTTTTGAGCTCGGAGCGGAAATTCTTGCCATTCCACTCCGCTCACATACTCTGATAGAGAGTTTTTTTTCACAGCCGATTTATGGGGCAGGCAGCGAGCGGATCGTGAAGAAAGGTCAGCTGAATCTGACACTTTATGTTTCAGGCTTAATATCGCTGATACAACTTTTAAGAGTCACAGAGTTCCGTTTTTCCCCCCCTCTAACGGCTGGTCGCACCGGTGCAACTTTTGATTTTTTTTAGTCGCACCATTGAGAAATTAGGTCCCACTCTAGAGCCCTGCAAAAAGGAACACAATTTGATATCAGCAACTATTTGGTTGCCGTCATGTCACTTTTGTGTTCAATGAAGCAAACAAGTTTAAAACAAGTTGAGGGTAAGTAAATGATGACAATTTCATTTTTTGAGTGAACCATCCTTTTTATCGGCTGGAAATGCTCAACAATCTTGGGTGTTCACTTCTTAAAATTAACAGTGCATTACTCATAACAGATGGCATTTAAAAGTCAGTCCAGGTAACAACCAAAACTTCTGGAATATTTCTGCCAAGACTGAAATAATGACTCCAAACAACAGCATTTAATGGTTTTTATTGATGTCCTTAGCTGTATTTTTGGTGGAATCCTATTTGACATGTAACTTCACTCATAACGAACAATTACATGCCTGGAGAGATACAATATTATCCTGAGAAAAGCAGTTAGCCAGGAGGCCATCCCAGCTGACGACCTCCCAGCACATGGATGTGAACGTGGTAAACGGACTGACCCCCATCAGGACCCTCATTGAGCACCAGACGATATCCTCTGGGCAATCCCACCTGCTCGGCACACTTCTTAGCAACAATCATCAGGTGTCCAAGCAGCTGTGCCAATAATAAAGTTGACAAAATGAGACAATATTCATTTAAATAATAAAAATGGATTTTTATTAAAACATTTCAATTCTTTAACTAAATTACTGGTGAACATCTCAGGGTTCCCACACCTTGGTTAACTTTAAATTCAAAGACTTCCCTGGTCCAATACCATCAAATTCCAGGACATAATGAGGGTGTCTACAGCTATAAACAAGTTAGATTTAAGACTTTTTGCAGACCTTTTTAACACCACCTACCAGTCTTTCTTTAGCGATTTAAGACGGAATCTCTGATTTAAAATCACATATTATTTTACGTACGTATAATCTAATATTCAATTTGAAACAATATTTTACCTGTGTTCTATCAGCTTTTACTTGTATATACATTTATATTAACCTCAGGACATTTACTTTTTATAAAAGCCATTTTACCAAACCTTATTAAATGTATGCATCATATTTTATGTCAACTTCTTAGTGTAAGTTGAATCTATTGATCAATTCTAAGGCCGTAATAAAACAAATTAATTTACATTGCACAACTGTATTAGTTTTTTCAGTCGCTTACCCATACTTCAGATGCTTTTTCTAAACTCTTAACACAATTAGCACAGCATGGGTCTTTTGTGGCCATACCATTCACACATTTCATGTGGTTTTCACCCAATATGCAGTCAGTGAACACATTTCCACAATGCTTACATTTTCTTAACAGACAAGCTATACCTCCCAACAAAATTCTGGATTGTTTTTGTAGTATTTACAAATGTTAACACACAACATCCCACAATAGCAAAAACAATATTCCAAACCTTAGTTAGATACAGTATAAAAATAACTCTGCTTATGCAATGATATCAGTTCAAAACAATATCAATATCAAAAATATATCTCAGCTGATATTAAACAAACAATTGAATAATTTACACATCAAGGAGCAAGGCCAGGGGAGAAGAGCAAGCTCAAGGAGAAGACAAGGTAGAGGTGTAAGAATGAGTGGTGGTGGCATTCCAAGGCCTGCAAGAACAGTAGTCAGTGATGAAATTTGTGCCACTATCATAGACCGTGTAATCAACCACGGCCTTTTACTAAAAGAGGCTGGTGAAAAAGTGTCAGTCTCAAGAGGGGCAGCCCAATTTGAGGCAGGCAACGGCTGCCTCCATTATACGCATCTTTCAACAAACCAACAGGTAAGTATTGCATTTTATATGGATTGTTTCTATTCTCGCTTGACATGTCAAGATGGTCATACAGTAATGCACATGTTGAATTTTTTGTCCCTCTAAAGAATGCAACGTCTTCCACCCTCTGGGGGAAGAGGAAAGCTCCTCAGTAATGATTAAGAGCTTGCTATTGTAGAAATGGTTGTTGCAAATAATGCAATAAAACTGCATGAAATTCAAACTAGAATCACGGTGGACCATAAGATATTTGACAATATCGAAAGCATCAGCCTCACAACCATGTTTCATGGATATTTTGTTCACTAAGCAATACTGTAGTTTTTTTTTTTTTTCTGCTCTATCACACCGTGTTTCTACTGTACCTCCTGTAATAAACAGTAAAGGGAAACAACAACAACAACAACAACATTATTAGTTTTTTACTAGAATGCTTTTGAATGTGAACATGTGTACATGTGGACATACAGTTCCTAGCCAAGAAATTTAGCGTCAAACCGGTGGATGTTTCATGCAAATTGAAATTGAAAAATTGAAACATAAAAGTCTATGCAGTTTTTGTAATGTCAACATTAGCCAGTATTTTGAAACCTGGTGTACTTTGATTGACTGCATGTACCTGCATGTAACCAAATTTGCAATTTGAGTCAGTGTGTGCAGAAAAAGATGTCTTCTATTTTGGAATGAAGAGTTAGTATATAATTTAAAATATATATATATTTTTGAAAAGAAAATGATCTATTTGGCCAATTGTGTTTTGCAGTTGTGAGTCTTCGTTAAGAGTTTAGAAAAAGTATGTGTAGTATCGGTAAGCACTTGTTAGCGACTGAAAATTATTTTTATGAAATGAATGAATCAATCAATGAATGAATCAATCAATCACTTTTATTTATATAGCACTTTTAACAATACTTAATTATTCAGCCAGTTCACACGCTCCCACGCCACACCTTGTATTTCTCATGCTGAAAATTAAGAGATAATTATAACTTGTATATACAATTAATACACGAGGTGCAAGCATAAGATGTGCCAGCTTGCCAGCACGTTCGTTACTAGGCAACATGGCACACGCACACACGGAGTGGAATTTGAAAGAGAAATAATGATCAGGGCTCGCAAAATCGCTAGCCCGACGTCACGGGGCTATTGTGTCTTCCAGTCGGGCTAACAAAATCCATCTTAGCCCTGCCCGTCGGGCTATCATATAAGGAGGAAAATATATTTAAATGCTTTTGCATTCTTTCACAAATATGTTTGGGTAATTATGTAATTTTCGAGCATCGGGGAGCCACTGTCAATTAGGTTAAGTATTGAATTTGTGCTTGTTTTACTTTCACTTTGTGATCGCGCAAGCTGTGTATGGACGGTTTCATCAGGCGCACGCACCTGGACCGAAGTTGACTAGCCTGTTATGTTTGTTTATCGCTCTGGTTACAAACCAGCTACAAACGCTCCTAATGAAGAGTAATGCCGTTGGACTCTCAGGTTATTGTGCTGTGGGATCTGTTTCCCATATATTAATTTGTAGCGACCTGCCACCCTATCAAAATTTTCCATAAACAGAAAAATCTAAACATGAACACACATATTAAATATAGGCTAAATATAGGCTAATTATTTAAAAAGATAAACGCAGAGCAGTGTAAGCACATGTGACACGCGTTCCCGCATCTGCGCCAGCGTGCGCGCGCTCCCTCTCAACTATGTTTGCGATGTTTATAATCCTGTGAAACATCTTTGACTGACGTTAGTAGACTAATGTGTTTTGTCGCTGATTTCACCACCAACAACAACGCATTTGGACTTAACATTGCAGTTTCCA
>JAUMHP010000044.1:15067039-15079707 GCA_032361065.1 Enteromius trimaculatus | reverse complement strand
TGAAATAATAATTTAATATAACATAACATAACATAATATATAACTTAAATATAACTCATTTCAGAGCCAAAGTAAGTGTTAATTTCTTTAAAAAAAAAAAGATTTATAATAATAAATGGTTAAACAGTAGTACATAACATGAAGAGTGATAAAGGGAATTTTTTCAGGTGTAGGAACTGGAGGAGCAGGTGCTAATGGAGGTTCAGGATCTAAAGTCCCTGGTAATGACATTTAGAAGCAAAATTATTGTTCGAAATATGATCTTAAATATTTACAGCATTAGAGAAACACAATATGTTTGATGTGTTTCAGGCGCAGACGGGGGCGTCCATTCAGTGTCCATTACTGTTGGTAAGAGATCCCTCTGTTTATGTTAAGGCAACCGTGACTTATAATATGTATTTATATTATATACATAAAATAAAATACGTAGCACTCTTCACCATGAGAAATCTTTGCCATTCTCACAGTGTCATCAGGTCAAGGGTCATCAGGCCACATAGCAGCAGGTCATGGGTCCACAATGATATCCAGCCAGACGTTTGGCCGGCCTTCAGCAGGACAGACGTCAGACGGTGTGGGTGTAGTTTCCTCCGAGGTCCAATCACAGCCTGCAGGTATTTTAAGATGGAATAGTTCACCCAAAAATTTTAATTGACTGATCCTCAGGCCATCCAAGTTGTAGATTAACTTTTTTTAAGACATTTTGTTGTAGATGAGCTTGAAGATGTGCTTCTTCGCTGAAACTGATTTTCTTCACTTGTTCACCAGTGAATGGGTGCCGTCAGTCCAAACAGCAGATAAAAACTTTACAAGTGATCCACAAGTGATCCACACAACTTAACTTCTTGTAAAGCTGCATGTTCGCACAAAACAAATATATCGTTCATCAGTTTTTACCTTTAAACCGTTGCTTCTGGCCAAAATACAAAAATTCATAATGCTTCCTCCAGTAGAAAAAGTTCATCCCCTGTTGTCCTCTCACTTCAAAATCCACCAACATAATTGGAATGTTTTTGCTTGTAAACGGTGCTTGACCTGTGCATATTTCTCTCCTAAATATGACAATATTATGGACTGAGGATTTGAGATTGTTTTAGCTGTAAGTAGTGTGGTTTAAAGCTAAAAACATCTTAATGATAGCTTTGTTTCTTACAAACATACAGCTTTTCACTGTACAAGATATAAATTGACGTTCTGGAGTCATGTGGATTACTTGTGGATTATTGTGATGTTTTTATCAGCTGTTTGTACTCTCATTCTGACGGCACCCATTCATTGCAGAGGATTTATTGGTGAGCAAGTGATGAAACACTCAATTTCTCAAAATCTGTTTCAATGAAGAAACAAATGTATCTACTTATCTTGGGTGGCCTGACGGTAAGTCAATTTTCAGCAGCTTTTCAATCGGGTGAACTATTCCTTCAAAAATAATTTTAAATGCATTATATATAAGGCTTCAAGTAAAATATCTATGCAAAAGTAATACAATCATAATGCTCTCTGCATATGTGTTCAGGGTCAGATGGATTCGCTTCACATACAGATGGCTCACATTATGAAAATGGTATGTGTTTAACTGGATCTTGCTATTGTATATCAAGAAGTTAATTTCTCTCTTTTTAAATGCCTAACACAATTATCAAGAACAGTATTGTCCTCTCACATCAGGGGAAACAGCTCATGATGGATCTCAAATAGAGTCTCCAGGTGATGAACAATAAAGTTTACATAGTTAACAAAATGTTATAAATTATGTCATAATCATGTGATTATTTTTCTTGTACATTTAGAAATCCCTGAGATAGAATCTAACGGTGAGCGTGATAATGCATTCGAATATTGTGCGTCATATTAATCAGAATGAGTGATGTAGCCGTTTTAATCTGGCTCTTTTCATAGGCAATGGACACAAACAGCTTCTGAATGGAGAAGCAGGACTCACAGGTGAGGAAACAGTGAATATATGGTTTTAATTGACTGATTTCATATGACACAAAAGATTAAAAAAAATCTCTCATCGTCTCTGATGATGTTTTAGTTGCAGGCTTGGATCATTACATGGATGGCACGTCTCAGATACAAGGAACAGGTATAAAAACATAATTTAAATGGAATTTATTTTAAAAAGTGAACTTCTTTTCATGTGTTGATTGTTATATGTATGCTGAAGGTGGTTTTGATTCATTTGGCACAAGCCCTCACCTGGAAATTACAGGTAAACATCAGTTATGGACACTTAATGGAAGCTCATATAATGTTTAAAACCTTGGGGTCAGTCAGTAATATATATATATTTTTTTAATGTGCCCCTATTATGCGTTGACAGGTTATCAGGTTATTTTGGTTTTGTGAGTCGCTAATACTAGGTTGACATGCATGCAAGGTCAAAGAACATTTTAATTTTCCTACAAAATAAATGCATTTTTATTTGTTCAACGATTCCCAAACGATTCGTTTACCAATTCATTTTCCCAATCACCCGAGGGGGGTTCATTTCATTCGATTTCATTTCAAAGCAGTGTTTGTGAGCTTTTAATGCTCCAAAAGCAGCACCTAGTGGTGAAGAATGAATTTGCCTTTTCCTTCAGACCAACACAAAAACACAAAGTCGGCCATTCAATATGCTAAAGTATCATTTTAACTTCAACAGGAAGTGGCTTGGGACTCTTTTTAAAAAAAAACACTAGTTTTTTTTAATTTAGAGTCGACTCTTCCTTTTGAGAAACAAAAAACTTTATACACGGTGCACTTTGTCATGTTCAAAAATCCATAACGGGGGCACTTTAAAATGAAACTTTTTTAAACAGAATAAATTACATTATTAAAGTATTAAAATTAAAACTGTCATTTTAAATTGTAATATTTGACCATGTTATGCTTTTACTGATCAGACATCTTTTAAAAACATAAACATTTTTACTGACCCAAACTTTAAACAAAAGTATATTTAACATTAATAACACCTATATATATATATATATTCACTAAATAATAATGTACATTTCAATACAAATTTTCATTGCAGGCATAATAGATCAGTCAAGCCATGACTTCCTTGTTGGCTTAATGGGTGAGCATTTCATTGTTCTCATTAATTACTAGAAGGAATACGGAATGTGGATTCTCAATATGGACCAGAATGTCTCCCTCTACAGGTGGAATAGGAGAGAGCTATGGTCCAGACACCCAAACGGATGGGCTAGGTACGCTTTTAGACCTCTTAGACACTCCTCCAGACGTTCCGCCCACATGCCTAGTAACTGACGCTGTCTCAACAGATCACATGGGACTCGCATTTCAGGTGGATTCGGCAGGTAAGCGTCCACTTCATGTCATCCATTTTTCACTTAACCAGAGAGGTTTGATGTTTATGGCTTTTGGGCTGCGGTCATCAGAATTGCTTTCCACTGATCTCATTGGCCTTGTAGCAAACAGGACGTCCCACACTAGTTAAGCTCACTTGATTTACTTTTATGCCCATGCTGTGAAACGGCTCACATACGGCACTGAGAGCCTTCCCTCATTCTGTCCTGCTGTCAGGCTGCACTAATTATGGGCCGCGCTGACAGAATAAACCAGCCAAATTCTATTCTCTACCTAATAATTTATTGAAAGACGACTGGTGTGAATCAAAGCTGTCCTTTTTCTCTCGCTGGTTCTCCTTTCCAGGCGCTGGCCTGAGTCCAGGGCACCCGTCCAGTGGCGGTCCGGTTCTAGACGCTCCTCCAGGTAATGGCTGCTGGCTGCCGCTCCGCGCTCCATCAGGTCCTGTAAATTTAGAGTGCTTTTACCCCAGTAGCCGTGGGATTATCCCAGCACATGTCTAATAAACTCTGTCAGACTTTATCCAATCCTTACATTGGCTCCAAAGGGGGGGTGTAACGACAACTTTAGGAGACGTTTTTAGTGTCACGAGAGGTCACTGGGGTTTCCTGCATCCGTATGAATTACACAGACTGATCACTAAACTCATAACTCAGTTTACTGAATGAGTGTAGGAGCTAGAAGATGGATAGATAGAACGACTGACAGAATGTTAGTTAGACAGATAGATACCTTGCTAACCATCTCTTGTTCTGTATATTAGACTCTCCAGGATTGGATTACCTGTCTATTGACAATGGGAATGGTGATTATACTCATTCAATCGGTAAGTAAAGTATTAATATGTTTACTAGCATTAAAAAGAACATTATCCCGTCTTTTACTCACCTTTAAAGCATCCTAGGATTATGTGACTTTCTTCTTTCAGACAAATCCAATCAGAGTTATTCCAAGTTGTCCAGACACCCCCAAACCTTTGATTAATGACTCCCTGTAGCCACTCATGCATTTTTGTATAATAAATACCCATATTTCAAATGTAATAAACACTGTTCTCTCACGTCCGCTGTCTGTGAAAAACGGGAAGCAGTCCCTGCGGATGACGTAATACGTGATTAGTGACGATAGCGGAGAGAGAACAAAACAAAACACCAGTCGTGGATTAGATGCACAAAATGAGGATATGTAAAGAAAAATGTCGGAGGATTTTGATATAAGACAAGACTGGTTTCCTTTGCTAAAGTAACGGTTACTTCCTTTGAAATGACTATTTCCCAGAGACGCACGCGCGATGCAAACATCAGGAATCAGGAACGTCAGCAGACGTGAGAGAAAAGTGCTTATTAAGTTTGAAATATCGATATTTATCATACAAAAACATATGGATTCGCTTACAGGGGCTTTTATTCATCCCTGCAGCCGTGTGAGGGACATTTTATTACGAATACGCACATTTTATTTAATGTCTTCCGAAGTGTAATGGCTATTACCAGTTTAAGCCTATTCAAAGGCTCTGAGGGGTCTGGCCAATTTTTTATTTAACTCTGATTGGATTTGTCACATACACGTAGGATGCTTCAAAGGAGAGTAAAAGACAGGACAATTTTCATTTTTGGGTGAACTATCCATATAATATTTAGAATAATATCTTTCATAATAACTCCAGGCATGGCTGAAAATGGAGCCCAATCAAAATCACCAGCTGATACAACAGGTAAACTTATGTTAAACAACATGCTGATCAAACTTTCTGCATGGTCTGGTGGGAAGTGACATAAAATAAAATTGTGTCAAATCTGAATTCAAGTGTAATCTGATTTTTACAGACTCCTCAGTAGTCTTTGACACAATATCACATCCGGGTCATTCCTTCTTAGATTACTCAGGTAAGACAAATATTTTAGTACAACTCTGCAAAAAGGTCTCATTTGTTAAAGGAATTGTAAAGAAAAAAATACTGTTTTGAAAAAGAAAAAACATCCTGGAGTAAATTTAATGCGAATTTTTGGTGAACTATTCCCTTAACATTAGTTAATAGCTAACTAATTACAGACTTACAATTAACAATATATTTACTTAAGCTACGACATCTATTCATCTTTGTAAATGTTAATAAAAAGTTAATATTTTTTTAATAAATTGCTTTTCAAATGTATTAGTAAATGTTAAAAGAAAACAATGTACAATATTTCTACTGCATTTATTAAGCTAGCTTAATGTTAACTAATGTAAACAAAACATTTAATCAACTAATAGTCAACAATACTTATATAGCATTTATTATTTATATTTATTGTTAACTAATTTAGTTAACCAATGTTAATAAACTGATTTTTACAGAGATACAATATTATATTTAACAGTTTTGTTGTTCTCCTCAGATGGTGGAGCAGATAATAATGGTGCAGATTTACCTGAAACAAACGGTAAGTTACAGTCATCATGTAACCTCACTTTTCCTTGCTGGAAAATCCAGATTAAAGCAGTTGTTGGCTATTTTTCTGCGGTTTCTAGCTGGTCCAAGCCGTTTTAGGTAGTTGACCACATGCAGGGATTTCATCATACAGTATTATTTTGACACATAATTGATAACTGTATTACAGGAAATGGGAACGGTCGGCACAAACCTGTGGTAGACATACAGAAAGGTATGTTGAAATGCCTATTAAACCATGCAACCTATAAACAAGAGAGAACTACAGTGTGTGTGTGTGTTTGTTCACAGGTGACCTTCCAGGCGTTCATCTCGACATCAGTACGTATCTAGCAATTAAACAAACACAACTAATCAACACGCAATCACAACGTCATATTATTGACAGACTAATATCCTGGAATCTATGTAAATATTCCCAAATGTCTTTCCAAACAGGTGCAACAGGCCATCATGGCGCTGCAACGGAGATGCATCACACAGCTGGTACTACATCACCTGGTTGCATGACATCACTGAAAGCCAATTGATTTGTTAGCCATAATTCAATTTTTATGCGTCTTCTCTTGGCTAGTCTGTCTAGAATGGTGGGGTTGTGTGGGTTTACCAAATGCTTGTGCTCAATACGGAAAATATTTCTCACGGCAGGTTTAAAGCCATGAAATCAAATATCTTTTGGGTTTTGGGGATTTTAGTTCATATCTATATTCTAGTGTATTCCTGGGAGTCAGTGAACATGCACACTTTGAATGTACCAATCATGGTTTATTTCATATGCTTAGCTAAAGGGACATGCTTTAACAAAGAAATACATCAGATTACTCCGCTATGCTTATCAGATGACTTTATGCGTCCCTAACATAAATTTAATATCAACCAATATTTCTTATCAACCAATTTTGTCATTTCCTTCATAGAAAATCCAGCTGCAATTAACGAAAATAAAGTAACAAAGTTAATGATTTTTGAGCTATTTTGCTTTCATAACTTTCATAAACAACCCAAACTCATTTAAGAGTTTATTACATAAAGCTTTATGAATTTGATATATGTAGATTTCAATACATATCTTTAAAGGCCATTTTCACAATTAGTTTTTCCCCCTGTATTTCAGTAAGCACTTGTATATACCTATTCAAACTTGTTTATACATTATTTGCTGATTTATAAAACGTTTTATTCCTTTTTTTACAGTACTTTCTAATTTATGTAGGAGATGAAATTTAATGTGTCCACAAAAAAATTGTATCCAATGTTCAGACTTGCGTTCTGTAAACAATTTGGCGCCTATGTAATTAAATAACACCTCTTTTGTGCATTTCAAGAAATGTGGGAAACGTATTCACATGCAAAGTTTTCCTTAAATGAAATGTTGTCTACCTGGACACCATTAGTTTCCTCACACAGTGCTTGGTCAAAGAGGCAGGCAGCATTTTTTTTATGTTTATAAAGTTAGTTGATTTACCCAAAAATCTAAGTTATTGGGGGAAAACCCCAGAATGAATTTAGTGATTAAACATAATATTGGCCTACCTTTATTATGAATGCTGAAAATAATTGCTTAAATAGTTCAAGCGTGTGCTGTTTTACCAGCATGCTAACGTCAAGCTTCTGCGTTAAGTCTTCCAAATACTATTTTGAATCTAGAAAGCACCTGTTTATTTAGACAACAAGGTATCCGACTAGATTCTGGACTGGACAACAATAATAAGTCATTACTAATCATTTTACACGTATATTCATCAAATATTAATCTACTTAGCCCCTTAGAAATGATTTTTCTTGCTGTTGCTGTTATTTTCAGTTGGCGCTGTTGATCAAAGTGACCACACTCTCAGTCCTTACGCTGACACGACTGGTAAGGAACCATATATAGAAGCTGAAGAATTCTTACTGATCAATTGAATAACTTAAATAATAATTATTATAAAATTATTGACTTAATTTCAGTTAAATGCAACTTTATTTGCTTCTTTGTTTTTTTTTTAGATTTTTATTTTTTTTTTATTTTAAGAATTCTTTTCAAATTATTTGAATGTAAAACACTTTAAAATACTGTTCAGTGTCTGAAATGTGCTATATATATATATATATATATATATATATATATTTATATAAAAACTCGCCTTGCCTTCTCAAAGGATTTGACGGTGTCACCGGTGCAAGCATGCAGACAGATATGGCAGGTATTATCTTTAAAATTTTGCCAAACATACTATTTACAAAATACACGTGAGTGAATGTAAAAGCAGCATTGGTCTTTGTACACGTACCTGTAATAACAGAGCTGACATTGCGATTGATCAGGTGCAGCAGGTGATCCAGTGACAGACGGACAGACTCAAACAGACATGACAGGTGAGTATAACACATTCTGCACAGAATAAAAGTAATTCTGAAATATTTATGACATGCTGTTTCCTGTTATTCAGGACAGGGACACTTAGCTGTGACAGGCGGCGTGCCGAATTACACAGGTAACCACATCTCCTCAGCACATCCAAACACGTGTCAGTCTATCACTTATGCGAGGGTTTCATGTGTAGTGTGTGTTTCTAAAAAGCAGATTCTGTGCGTGCGACTGGGACTGGATTTACAGGTGGGTGGCCTTCAGATTACATTAATAAATCAGAATGACCAAGGTGCAGATGATATAAAGTTATAAAGTTTTTTACTTTGGAACTTCAAATGTTCTTGTCAAACTTTCAGATGCCTCAGAGACACATAGTAGCATGGTTCAGACAGACTTACCAGGTAAATTACGTTTGAAAACATCTGCCTCATCAGGTGGACTAACCATCCAGGTAAGCTGCCCTTATAAAAATGTACCATGGTAAACGTAGTTTCTGCAGAAAGAATGACAAAGAAGCCTGTTTGAAGGAAATTCTATCATTTTACAGTGCAATAACAATGTTATTTTAGTGGAAACTATGACTACCAAGGTCAATTTTTGCAAGGGTTTGCTTACAAAGCAGAAATTGTGTCAAATGTTTGTTATAAGTTAAAAATGAAACAAACCTTTCTTAAACTCAACTCCAGTCACAGGGGATCCATTCACAGGAGTTTCCTCACAGACAGATGCCATGGGCACAGGTGGGTGACACACACACACACACACAGGCATTCCTATCATTATGGGGACATTACATAGGCATGTTTTTTTACTGTACCAACTGTATTTTCTATCCTCTTACCCTAAACGTTACACCCACCTTATATAGAGCTTCATTCTATATGATTTCTAAGCTTGTTTCCTCATGGGGCCTAAAAAATGTCACCCGCAAGGTCAGAATCTACTGGGAGTGCTATCATTGTGGGGAGATAGGAAAAAGTATATTTGCAATTTTTCGTTTTTATTTTTAAGCTACAGCTGAACCTCAAGGGACTCTCGGGAGTCCAAGTAAGTTTTCACACATGCATGCATGCATACACTACTGCTCAAATTCTTTAAATAATATATTTTTAATGTCTTTTAATATTAAAAGTCTCTTAGACCACGTCAAAATGTCTTATCTCTAAATCTGAACTAATAACGAGGCAAATTCATCAAATCAGCTGTTTTGATGTAAACCTCTGGTTTGTTCTCCTCTAACAGGCCAACCTGGTGCTACGGAACAGACACAGCCAGCTGGTAAGCTTCATGGGAGTTCAGACCTCCTTCTCTTCTATCACATGATTTATGATTGACTCTGATGATCTGTATCTTGCTTTCACCTCAAAGCCATGTCAAACCTATCAAGGAAACATATCGTTCATAAAACTGAATGAAGAAAAGTTCTAGAGTAGAAATGAAATGGCGAATACCTAGTGAATAGATTCATGTTTATGTCTGATTGAGATGTCTCCTGCGCTGATAAACAGATGCTCAACAGCTCTTCTCTTTTCTCTGTTTTGCTTGTTCTGTCAAGTATCAGCAGGTGAACAGTACCACACATCTGGTCAGGGTCCTGAAGGTGGGTCTGAAATTCTCCACGCAGATCGCTCATGTTGAAATATCTATAGAATGCATGTATTCAGAACAAATGGCCCCCTCATCTCAGAAGTACTGGGAAAATACTTAATGAAATGTTAACACATTATGGCCCGGTTTCACAGATTGGGTTTAGTTTAGACCTCAGTTATGTTATTTAAGCAAATGTTCTTAAAAATGCCTTACAGGTGTGTAGCTCTAACATATTTTAAGATCAGAGGTCAAGAGCAAGATATTTATAGATATATATAAGCCTAATCTGTGAAAACTAGTTTAAACTTTGGGGTCAGTAGCCTACATCTTTTAAAGAAATGAAGCCTTTCAATGAGTAAGGATGCATTAAAATTGATCTGTTCTTTCTATTCCTCAAAGAGGAAGAAATGGGTGAAGGTTTCCACGTAATTATTAACCAGCACAGCTCTTTTAAACAATAATAAGAGGAAACTTAGCAGAAGAAAGTAGCAAATTAGCAAATGATTTCTGAAGTAGCGTGTTACAATAAAGACTGGAGTAATGAAATTCATCTTTGCATTAGAGAAATTAATTACATTACAGTATTTATATATTTTTAAAACGTTTTACTGTAGGCTCTTTTAATCTTACTGACCCCAACCTTTTAAACATAAGGCGAAATCTGAACGAATTTCGATCTGTTCTCCTTACGTTTCACTAAAGTTGCTCGATGAATGTAGACACTGGAGAACAACTCTGCTTGTAAGCGTCTGTTCAGCTACTTTGGCCTCGATGAACTGATCTGTGCGCCTTTTTGAAAGGTGCAGAAAATGTGGAACTGGAAGATACCTGCTGATTTCCACATGAAGCCGCGAGTGAGGTTTCTGCGCTACAGATTTCAGTGCACAGACCAGAACGCCTGGCAGAGGAACCCTGAACCCGCCCGCTAGACTTTAGCTCTCCTATGTGTGTGTGTGTCCGTCTGTTTTATTTTTGACTATTTAAACATTCAGATGATACTGTAACTTAACTTTTTATTGCGCCTGTTTATAAAAGTGCCCTGTAAGTATTTTATTCATTGGTACGACGAAAAAAAAAAAAATTAGTTAAATTTAAGAGAGAGAAAAATCAACATTTAAAACGTATTTGCTTTGTAAATTCAATGGTTGTTCCCCCATAAATGTCGCTACTGTATTTTCTTGCCTAGATGTTGAAGCAATATTCTTTACCAATGTCACAGATTGTATATTGCTGAATGTATGTCATTTGATGATAATCTTTACATTAAATTGAACATCTATTTTGAACATCAAATTCAAATATTTGTCATTTTACCTGTTTGTCGATAATACCCGAAACATCACTGTTTATTTGTCAGAAAAAGGTCGTGAGTACACGTAAACGCGTCATCGAGCGGGCTTTTGTGAAAACTACAGATAGCACTTCCGCGTTTTGTATCCACATTCACTAAGAGCCTAATCGAGCCAGATGCATTATGGGGGTTGAAGTTTTTCTCTTTCGTCGTCACAAAAATGTCATTGCGTAGCTTCCATTATAAAAAACAGAAAAAAGAGAACACTTTTACTGCAGAGACAAACAGCTTTTAGTAAGACATAATCTTGCCAGCAGTGATGGACTATATTAAGATTCATAAAAATAACCCAGGCTTATTTCAGTTAGTCTGACGTAACATTCAGACTGTTACTTGAAATACGCCTGCCTTTACGTTTTTTGGGAAACTTGTTTTATGAAAAGATGACCAACTCGAAACTACGAAAACCCGGCCAAGTTACAATAAAATAAAACACAAACTACATGCAAATACTTTCAAAATGTTAAGTAAATACAGTTTTGTTTTTTTTTAAACCTTAACATGTAAATTTCAGTGCAAAAATACTTATTTTTAGGTGGGGGGGTATTTATTTAGTGTAGGTTTTTTTTATATTTTAAAGGAGTCATATAATGCTAGATGCACTTTTACAAGTTGTTTAACCAGTGGCGCCTCCAGAAATTGTTCATAGGGGTGGCCAGATGGGGCCACTTAAAATCTTGGGGTGTAGTAAACTGGCCTGTAGAAAAGTATCAGAAAAAGACTTAAGGAAACGTCTACTGCTATACTTTGTTTCTACTGCTATACTTTGTTTTTTATTAATATATATATATATTTAACTTTACTAATGATCCAATAACAGTACAGTTAACATTTTGAGTTTCTCAATAATTCTGTTTTATTTTGCAGTTATATCTGGCATAAGGTGTACATTTATTTCAAACAAAACAGTTATTGATGAAAAATAGATAATGGCAGATAAATAAAAGCAAGCACAGAAACAATCTTATCTTTGCTTTACGTAACAGGACTTCCCAAACAGGGACTAATAGTCTGATTATGATTACCAGGCTATACAGAATAATGTTAAAGAAAAAAATTGACATCTTTGTTTAATGCAAAAAAAATAAAATAAAAATACTGTTACAAAAACAACTTCCAAACAGGGATTAATAGTCTGGTTGTGATTAGCATGCTTCAGAATAGCTTTACATCATAACATAGCTATATGAGCACCAGCTAATAACTTTAGCGAAGTAACGTACTCAAAACATGTGAAAAAAATAAGCTGCTGTAACAGTATAATGTAACCATTGGGCGCTTAAAAAGCCCTTGTTACTACACATATTCCCCCTCTTCTTTTACGTAAGAATATTTTATTTATTCGTTTACTTACGGGTAGTTTTCCACGTCTTCTTAATTTCTGTCAATATCGTAACCAGCAGGCACGCGCTGAGCCAGGGCCGGCCCGTGGCATAGGCAGTATAGGCAAATGCTAAGGGAGCTGTACATCTAGGGGGCGCCAGAAATGGAGGAAGAAAAAAAGTGTCACTTCCACTTAAAACTAGTTGGTATTATTCAAGGGGCAACCTCCCGCTCCCTCTAGTGAAACCAACACGGAAGTGATTAAAACTGCAATTCATCGACTAGCCGCT
>JAUMHP010000044.1:15033983-15044633 GCA_032361065.1 Enteromius trimaculatus | reverse complement strand
TGTGTGCTATCTGGGTCACAAATAACAAACACACGGTGTCATATATGTGAGAGAAAAAAAAAAACGGTCCGCTTCTAACTTTATGAAGATTTTAACACGTAGCTTAATGATGCTAAACTTCCTCTCCACACTTGAATATTATTCGATCATGTGTTTTTTGGGTTTTTTTTTTTTGTAAACCGTCCATGCTCATCCTTTAAACGTCATATTTTTAGGGTTTTTGAAAAACTGAAATTGAGTAGGGTTAGGGTAGGCGTGGTTACAGTTTATTTTGATGTCCACTTTAGTCAACTATCAGTAACTTTCTAACTACATGCCAACTAATTACCGTGAATTTTCAACTACATGTCTACTGTGTCATGTAATAAAACACATGTGATTAAACTGAACAAAGGACATCCAATCGTTTTCATATATGATATGTATAACTAAGCAAACAAAGTGAGAAAAGTTATAAATGTGTTCAGCATTAACTCTTAAAAGAAAAATTAGGTTTTTTCAATAAAGCCATTAAATGTAAAAATGCAGTGCTCTTCTGAAGAGTATTTTTTATTTGTATCAATATATAACCAAACATGGCTTATGAATGTTGTTTCATTGGATATATTGCATTATATTTTCAAACACACTTCCATTCTTGTTTCAGAAGGGAACACTGTTGACTTATTCATATTGATTACATTCACTGTATAGAGGAGGAGCGTCTGCAGGCGGGTGATGACTGGAAGAGCTGCTGAACACAGGTATCTACAAGACAAAACACACACTATATGATCAGCTTGATTGCTTATTTATTGATATATCCTGTAACAATCATTACACTCATTACTAAGTGCTTTACACGGACGATGACGAAGAAGTATAAGATAAATCTGACGTGTAGCCTACACTGTAAAGACTGGTCCAACCCAAAAATACAAATCAGAGTGTGTGTACGCTTAAATACACAACAAACCCTATTTGCGGTCTTATAAACGGTCTTAAAAGTGCTTATGTACACATGCACATGCAACTAATCTTAGGTTACAAGCTTCTCTTACCTCTGATCTGTTAAGATCCTGGAAACGAATGGGGCTGAAATCAGAGGACTGTAAAATCTGCGCATACTGCACCTTTGGAAAAAATACACGTGTAATGTTAGGATTAGCGATGCATAAGAAATTAGTTTAAACAACAGGGTGTTTTAACGACAAAAACCTGATAAATGTCTTGAAGTGAAATTAATAAGCAGAGCATAAGCATAATTAATGTGTCGTTTTAAAGCACATTTTGACATATTTCACTGTATAAACAACAACTTCGGAGAAAACACACTCCATCTCTACAAGCGCTGCAGGTGCTGTTCTGAGTTTATTAACATTCACATTTAAAACTCAGGAAAGTAACGCTGAACTCGAGAGAAGTTGTGCTCCTTACTCACCTGAGGAGTATAACTGCAGGCGTTGGCCTTACAGGCAAATACTGACAGACAGATGGAGATGAAGAACTCGAGTATGGCAAATACCAACAACACACCACTGACTCCCGAGAAGAGAGCCTGAGAGAAAAATCAACAAACAAAATCAATGATAATTGGATTGACACAGCAGTCCTGAATCAGCATTCTTGAAGTGCATATGATAATATAACACATTTAAGCATTACATTCTGGCACAAATATTTCACTGGTGCCACCCTTAATAAATCATATTACATAATTCATTTAATTATGTTTGTGTCTGAAATGGACACATATGCAGTAAGGTCAGCTGTTTTTTACATTGCTAATGTTTCACTGTGTCTTGGTTTTTAACACCAAAATGATTCTGAAATTGGCTTCTAATATACAGATAAATAACCGTTTGGGTCTTCATCTGTGAATTCTCGTACACATGCAACAAATTTAGGAGTGAGTTTTGATAATGGCCTCAGTAGTGAAGAATAGCTTTTATAATTTCAGATCTACAGTGAAACAGAAAGCATTCGAATCAGTAACTACTAAACTAATGAGAAGATTTTCACTCATGTTTTTGGACATTTGTCTCTTTTGACCAAAAACTGAAAATGTAATTTAGGTGCATCTCTATCAATATACAAGACAAGGACGAGCCTCATAATTTCTTACTGAATGATAACAGCCATAACTGCGACAGTTCATGTATGGACCTATAGACAAATCCATTGTAAGGAAACCAATGGCAATGGCTGCAGTTACAGCACTGAAAACGTTCGTTCCCAGTGAAGCTTTCACCTATAGGCAGAAAAACAACATCAAATATTAATACATTCGCAAGAACTTAAAAACATTGGGTTTTGCACAAAGAAAAGTGCCCAAAGTCTGATAAAACTACACTATTCTTCACATAAATAAATGAAACATTAAGCCATCAGGGTCCAAACACCAGTGGCTCATCTGGATAATGAAGGGAAACTTAAACCTCAGATGTTGTTTTTTAATGTAATGTGGTTTCTACCTCTCTAAAACCGAAACTGATGATGAATTGTACAACACTGTAAAAACTTCAAAATCACCAGCATAATTACAATGTCTTTTTTTAAAGAGATGCATGTCAAAGTCAGTGTAGCTACAGAAAACACACTCAGAAGATTCCCCAGCCATTGACAGGACAGAAAGAGAAGACATCAGATAATTAGGAACACTACAAAACTTATTTCTGAACCTTTAAAAGTAAAGTGTTGTGTAGTACATACCAAACACAAACTTGAGGGTGAATTATTTTTGTTTTCCGCAGCAATGCTGAGTGAGCCTGCGATGATGTACTGAGAAGAGAGAGAACGGGCAAAATTGAGATTTGAATTGGAAGATGTAGTTTGTAATAAAGAAAAGAAAGAACACTTAATTGTTGTTGACTCGTGCATAATAAATAAGACTGCCAAAATGGTTATACTGTGGGTTTATTGTCTACCACTTGCATCACACTGATACTCTCTCTCTCCTAGCTAGCAACTCCAGAGAGACAAGGGGCCGGGCCATACAGGGAGATCACACAATCACTTATGATTGGCTATACATAGCAATGTACTACAATTATATAACAGTTTCTTACGATGAGAGATCCCCAGAAAGGAACACCAGTTATAACAAAGAGCAGTATAGGCTGTGCTTGAACTGTGAGCACGATGCCTAACAGGAGAGTCATCACACCGATCATGACCTGCACCGTCTGTGAGAGACAAACACAGCACAGGAAGTGTGAGTATGACAAGAGAGTCTTTCATAAATATTAAATATACGTATATGTGCAAAGAAAACCAAAACAACATAATTTACTCAACTATTCTTTTCCCCTGACTTCTTCCGCCATTTTTTAGAGTATTACAATGCTCAATGCATGCATAAACGTTTAGGCGTAAGCAACCGCAGATTACGCACATGATTTCCAGCCTTGATATAAACAAGGCTGACTACGTCAAAAACGTTAAAGCTTGTGCATGTGTTGCGTTGTGATACTCTCTAAAATAATGAAAGTCGGGAGAAGAATGGTTGAGTAAATTACGTTATTTTTGTTTTCTTCGTGTAAAAACTACTTTCCTAGCGTTGCAAAATTGATGTTGAGCCACTGATGTCACATGGACGGATTTACCGAAGTATTAACTACTTTCTGGATCTGGATCATTTCAAGTTGGCTCTCTGATATCACCATAAGTAATTAATGACAGAATTCCTCACCCCAAGGGCTTTCGGTTGTCCTTTCAGAAATTTCTGAAGCCCTTGAAGAGGTGAAGATCCAGCCACCTGCTGCACATAAACAGGCGCAGGAGCATTGGTCAGCGTCGTAACAGGAGCTGTGTGTGTCGCTGGCTGCAGCTGGATGACGATTGTTGATGTTGGGTTCATGGGTATGACAGTCTGAGACATTCTGCTTTCTCAATCTCCAGCTGACCTGGACAAAGTCAATCAAAACATGTAGACAATATGATTATGAGACAAATCATCATTTAAAGCTTTGAGCAGATGCTTGTTTACAAAGACATTGCTGGCATATGACCTCTTTTATAATAGCTGATGAATTTACCACATTGTTTACAGATAAAATCAGAACAATCAGCCAGTCCTCAGCCTCTCACACGCAGGACCTCCATCCAATCACATCCACTGCTAACACTCCTTTCTCATTCTCCACTTCTGCTCTGCTCTCAGTCACAGAAGCCTTGCAGACTGCTAAAGCTAACTCCAAATCATCAGTGCTTATTCTGGTGAATCTATCTGTGGCCTTTGACACTGTCAATCATCAGACCCTACTGTCCACCCTCTTATCTCTGAAGATCACTGGGATTCCACTTCACAAGGGTTTTTCAGTGTGGTCTGGGGAGGAGAGGTTTCCAAAATGCATCAACTGGTCACTGGGGTTCCTCAGGGGTCGGTCCTTGGAGCCCTCCTCTTTTCCACCTACACTGGACCCATCATAAAAGCCCATGGCTTCTCCTACCACTGATGACACACAGCTCTATCTCTTTTTTTCAACCAGATAATCCAAAGATATCGGCACGGATGCCATTGTTTGGTTGCCGTACCCCTGGACTGGCCACTTGATGGCGCTCTCGGCTTTCACTGTTGCATGGCATGAACTCTATTTTCCATTGTACTTTGTTCAGTCTTTTCTGTTCTAATTATCGACAGCAGTAACTCTTTAGCATATCACTATTTATAACTATTTATCACTTTCATCGGTGCAGTATTGTTAAGTTGTGTTTTCTGTTACCCCGTTTTACCTTTTGACTGTTTCTTTGTTTTTGAATTCTAATTATGAGCCACTAAACTGGCATGTCGGTCCATAAATCCGGCTCCGGACCACGCGGACAGGAATCCGCAGGGATCTGGGCTCGCCTTTGGAGAGCTGGCACGAATTGAACCCCACACTGTGCCATTCTTTGGGGTACTGACACTGATTTGCCTCCATATTGTGAAGTTAATTGGGGTGCTGGCACTGATTGGCCACCATACGGTGCCGGTTTTGGCAGTGGAGTTCGCCGAATGGCCAGACGAGAGCCGGGCATGAGAGGATAGTCTCCCGGCTTGCCGGTTAAGTACAGGACATAATCAAAGCCAAAAGAGAACACCTGGAAACACACGGCTGGCAGGGAGTGAACACGAGGGAAACAGCATGAAAACAAACAGGAGCACATGGACAAGGTAAACAAACACACAGTACGCCGGCGTGACAGAATCAGTGATTCAGTGAACTATTTATAAGGGCTGTCACTTGCTTTGCTTCGTCATTTGAATGAATCGATTGAATGAATCATTAAATGACTCAACACAGGGATTTTCTACTACTTACTGGTGTGTTTACTTTTACATTTAGAGCAATGTTTCTTTTTAAAAATAATTATATATTTCACTATTTGTATATAAGTTTGTTGTATTGAATATTTCTTTCTAAAGCTACTAATTTCAGCTACGTTTTGTAATGTCTATTCATTTTTTTTGATTATCTTTAATTGTTACATGTACATGTTAATTCAGAAATCTCATTCATGTGAGATAAATTTGATTAATTGATTGCCACATTATGTAATTAAATTACAACAACGATCACTTGAAAAAAACATCCCCCTCCCTCTTGACTTGAACAAGTAACATACAAACTTGACTTGACTTCAAACATACAAACACACACTAAAATCGGGACAATTATATATTTTATGCTATTTTCAATATACATGTTGCCCCTTGTATATTATTAGAAAATACAGGATTAGTTTCCATTGCTATGTGGATGATACTCAACTATATATTCCAACAAGATCAGATGAAATTTCTAAATTATCTAAAAAATGTAAAAGATGACCAATAATTTTCTCCTATTAAACTCTGAAAAGACAGAGATATTACTTATTGGACTACGAAATTGTACACAGAATCTCTTGGATTACAAATTACAACTAGACAGTTGTACCGTTACTTCCTCTACAGTCAAAAATCTGGGTGTTATAATAGACATCAACTTCTCTCTTAAAAAACATCTTTCCCATGTTACAAAAACAGCATTCTTCCATCGTACAAACAGTAGTCAACATTCGAAGTGGATCAAATCCTTTCATCAAAGTTGTCCTAAAAAAACAAAACAAAAAAAAACAAAACCTATTGTTGTCTTGGATAAACTTTTATGATCCACTTCAAATGTTGACTCCTGTAGTGCTCTTTTTACACAAGCTTCAGGCTGGATCCAACCCTTAAATGATCTGAGATGACAGAAAACCTGAGAGAAGATGATGTCAACTCCTCGGAGGATACAAACCCTCAGACAACATACAGAATTACCAAAATCATATTGTAGACACTTAATTTCCTGTAAAGCTGCTTTGTAATGAATGTATCATAAAAAGCGCTGTATAAATAAACTTGAATTGAATTTTAAATTAAGAGAAGGTCATACTTACTGATAAATAAGACTCTATAGAATTTGCAGATGGACTGAAAGATCTTGGCTGGGTTTTGTCTCAAGTTTGAACTGAATTTAAGTTTCAGTGTAGCTGTGGAGAGAGCATTGTGGCAGCAGAATTCCTGATCATCACGTGACTTATGTAGACTTCAGAGTCTTCCGGGAAGTTCATAGGAGCCAAAGGCTGTTTCATAATTCCAACAATTCTTGGGCGCTTCTCAACAAGCGTACTTGTCTTTACTTGTGCAAACTTAATTCATGACTTAACCATGAATTCAGTTCACTCCAACGGACGTTCTGAAATAGCGAATGAAAAAACCTAAGTAATACGTTTTGGAAACCTTTGGAAAGCTGGTTTATCTGCCGATGGCAGCCCTGCCTCGGCAGTGTTGCTGTAGTAGTTAAACATAAGCTTCAATTTGTATTTAATGTCTATCTAATGAGCAATCATCAGACTCATGAATATATTTGTTCCCTCACAAATCATGTTCTTTGGCAAAAGGAACGGTTTCTAACTACTTATTGTCTTTTCTTAATCCTCCGCTGCATACTGACTCTTCTTTGAATGATTTGTTTCCTCAGTCAGCAAGTCCAGACTCTGTGTACTTGGTATTGAGAAACATTTCTTCAGTCTTGCCAAACTTCCTTGGAAGAATGAACTCAGAAGGACGCAAGCACACAGACCATGTAAAGGCTACCCAGCAAGCGATTTTGCATCTAAAAGATGCCCATTGGCCATTTAAACACAGCCCAGATATGTAGGCTAAAACAAGGCCAAATTTGGGCTGTCAGTGAAGATATAATAGACGTCTAACTTGATAGTAATCAAGACTAGTCAACAAATAGACAGGTAACAGATGCCTACGTATATCTAGGTGAGCATGATTTCATTAGGTGCAAGATGTTCCTGGAACAACATTCCAATCAACCAGTGCGATTTGAGGGATAATTTTTATATAAATCATAAAACTCAATTTAAAAAGCACCATCTCGCGGTGCCTAGTTTCTCAGTTGGAAATTGTAATTGAATTTTTATTTATAAAATTAAATATATTATTAATATGAGGATATATTGATGCATGACATCATATTATCAAATGCAAGTAATTAATATTTGAAACATTAATTTTTTTGGCATTATAAATAATGGTCACAATATTGAGGGAAATATTACCCTGATAGAACACGTTCATCTAGGAGACGTCTATTTGACATCTATATTTACATCTGCAAGACGTATCATTTTAGGTTGTTTGCTCATCTGCAATACGTCTACTGGATGTCTCCTTTTAGATGTCAAATAGACGTCTATTAGATGTCTTTAAGATGTTTATGATTTAGAATGAATGTAAAACTGACATCTGAAAGACGTCTGCAAGACGTTTGTAGACAGCAGATGCTTTCCAGATCAAGAGATCTTTAACAGACATCTTGCACGCGTATGTGCTATCTGGGTAGTGACTTGGTGGAAAAGCATTGTGGCCCAAAACAGGTCAAGTTGTCCCAATATCCCCAGCACAACTTTGGGTTAAAAAAAAAGCAATCTTTTAAATCAGAACTGGTTTGGAAGCTTTCCCTGGTTGGAATATTCTGTATCTAGTGATGCATCTTTTTGTTTTTCATACAGGATTTTTGGTAAAATATGAAAAATTACACCTTTGTTAAATGAACGGTGCTTACATCGGCGCATGTACTCTGACGTAACGTTAGGAGCTAGTGACAATGGATGATGACGTATAACAGTGTAGTAGTGGTGTCCCATTTCTTAGGGGAACATTTTTACCCCTCGCCCCTTTCCAGGGGTAGACAAAGAGGTAGAAAATAGAACTGGGATTGGGCCTAAATCTCCTAAAAACAGTTTAACAGTTTTTGCAATCCTATTCAGCCCCTTCACACAGTACTTACTTATCCCCTGCATTTCAAAATGTGTTATTGATTGTTGAGCTGAAGAGGTTACAGCTAATAAAGATCTTCAAAATAAGTTTTGTCCCATAATGTCATCTATTTAATAATTTGAATAATAATAATAATTATTATTAATAATTTAAAAAAATTTTCTTTAGGAGTTTAGAGACCCAGCAACAGGAAAAGATGTAGAGTGCTGCCACCTGTAATATGTACTATATAGATATACATGTGATAAAACACATTTAAACTCAAAATAATGTTAACATCATCCATAAGACCGTCCAACTGTCGAAAAATACAAAACTTTAATATTTGTTTTCAGAGAAGTTTTCTTTGATACATCACAAATATTTTCATATATGAAATGTGCAACTAAGCAAACAAAAATTTCAATTACAATACATATTCAATATGAGTTTTTACACTTTTTTTTGTGACCCATGAATATATCAAATAAAACAATATAAATGAAAAAAACTATATTGCAGTATATTGCATAATATTTCATGAGGGAATACTGTCCACTTATTCATATGGACTTCGGTATCTGTAAGAAGAAAAAAAAAACATGCTATATCGCCTTAATTGCAGTCTTTAGAGTGTGTGTACACTTAAATCCACACCAAAAGCTGTTTGCTAAAACTGTCTTAAAAGTGACAAAAAGTTTTTGTCCTGAAAAGTCTACAGGTTTCTAAAAATAGAAACTGTTCTTGCAGCTCTCTGTTCTCGATAAAAGGATTTGGACGATGCCTGGTAATCTTTTATATGTTAATGACATTAATTATGAGCAGTGTTGGGCATGCTACTTTTAAAAAGTAATTAATTATAGCTACTAGTAACTTCTTACAAATATTAACTGAGTTAGTAATTGAGTTACAACATTATACAAGTAACTAATTACCAGGGAGAGTTACTATTGATCAAAATGGCAAACTTGGACGCCCCCAATTTTAAACGTTAAATTAATAAAACTAACTGGTGGTGGTGCTTGTTTATTATTTAGTGTTTCTATAGAAAAACGGGGCAACACATTATAAGATAACAAAACTACTACAAATTCTACAACTAACAACAATATAAAACGCTCTAAGGATTAATGAGCTGTTGGGCTCATGAATATTAATCACTTAATATGTGTTCACTTAAATTGATTTGCTGAAATCAAAAAAAGGGACAATAATATGTGAGCACCAGCCAATAAGATTATCGTTAGCGCATTAGTTCTGCCCACTGCTGCAGAAACCAGCAGTTCTTAAAAGCTGAGGAATTCCAAATGAAGTCCGTTATTTTGACTGGAAAATACAACAAAGAATGTATCATGTCAAGTCTGCATGTTTTGAAAGCGTTGGCGATCCGTGCGCGTTCACGGAGTTTACTGCGCATCCATTTAGATGGAAAATAAAATGGTAATATTATAATAAATTATAGTAACGACACATTTTATTGTCAGTAACGGGAATGGCGTTGTAATGGGAGAAACAGTAATTCGTTTGATTACTCGTTACTTAAAAAAAAAAATGACGCAGTTAGTAACGTCGTTTATTTATAAAACCGTTATTCCCATCACAAGGCTGAGAGCTGAAAACATTCAGTTGCGCGCTAGTTCAAGTTAATTTACGATTCGTAGATTTGAATTCAAAAAAGAAAGGAATAAATGTGTTTTCTGTGCTTATGTTCATTCTGCGAATCGTACGCATATTTGAGATTGTAAGATCAGATTTACGATGGTTTCTGTGCGGCATTTTATAAATGAGGCCCGTGGATTCTCAACGCTAAATTTACATTAAAATGGGTTACAAGCTTCTCTTACCTCTAATGTTAGCATTAGGGATGCACAAAAATGTTTTTAAACAAAGGGGTGTTTTAACGAATTTAACTTTTTTGTAAAGTTCAGTACTATTTTACATGGAATGTTATGTTTTTATTTTATTTATTCTTTATCTAGTATCAGTAAAAACTATCAGTTCATTAATTGTTTATTGACAAGTGCGGTCCAACCTAGCTATCGGTAAAACTCAATATCGGTCGACCTCTAGTTTTAAAGAACATATTGACATATTAACAACAACTTTTGAGACACTGGAGACACACTAGACTAGACACTAATTTAGGGCAGCTCAGTCGACGGTAAAAATGCTTCTCAGAACTCCATCTCTACAAGCGCTGCAGGTGCTGTACTGAGTTTATTTACATTCACATTTAAAACTCAAGAATGTAACGCTGAACTTGAGAGAAGTTGGGTTCATTACTCACCTGACCACAACAGCAGGGGCTGGCTTTACAGGCAAATCCTGACAGACAGATGGAGATGATAAACTGAAGCACGGAGAACACCAACAACACACCACTGACTCCC
>JAUMHP010000044.1:15004673-15019023 GCA_032361065.1 Enteromius trimaculatus | reverse complement strand
ATTTTTAGTGACATATATTACTGTTTTAAGCAATGTACAACATGTATATATCTGTAAACAACTCAAAAAAAGTGTTTGTGGCCCTTTAAGGCCCCGTTTACACGAAGGGAAGACGCAGATATTTCCCTGCGGTTTGGGCTCGAAAACCCTGTTTTTATCACAGAAAACAATTATTTCTAAAAACTCCGGCCAAAGTGGAGATTTCTGGTTATGTGTTGCCATGTCAACTGGGAGAAACAGGGTTTTAGGTTCTCAAACATCACATTATGCCCCATAAAATGCTTAACGTCATGAGTTTTCTTTTAGCAAGCCACAAAAGGATTTACTCTACACAAGGGGGCCTCCTCCTGAAAACGCTTGAGATCTTACGGTGTTCAGGAGTGCTCAAAAATGGTTTAAAACTGAATTTCGAATCATTTCTCGTAAACTCAGAGATATGGATTATCTCTGAGTTTACAAGATAATAGTTTGATCTGACTTTGTGTACTGATTTCAGTTGTTTTTTAATAAAACTTTGTACATTCGTTGTGTTGATGGTGCCCAGTACTTTTGCCAGTAGAAACTCTTAATCTCTCATTAAGAGATTTCTTTAGATACATCTCCATTTCACCAAAAATGTCATTTACGCCCTTCTGGTTTTCACCCCTTTTTAAATTTACTGTCTGTGACTATATTGTCTTAATACAACATGGGAAGAATAGTATGAGTGGCCAAAGACTCTCCAAGGATAACTGCACACTCTTCACAGCCAGATAACTGCAGAAAATAATAGTGACTCGGGGTCAGAAAGCCTTATAAAGAGCCATGGCTGGATCTTCCAACAGAATAATGATTTAATAGGACCATCAAAATCAACACAAAAAAGGATCACTGAGCACAAATCGAAGGTTTGACAAAGGACCAGCATAAACCAGCATTTCCAGCATCAACACATACCGAACCTGTTTTTCTTGATATCTTGTATTTCGGAGCAGCTGAGGCTGTTTCTCATCGTGCTGTAAAAATTGAAAAACAGACGAACAGCAGCTTAGAGCAAATGAAATGCAACTACAGCTGTCGGCCAGATAAAGCAAGCCAATGTTGCCCTAGTAAGGTTTTGATAGATGACAGTTGCAATCAAGGTAAAGATCCTTACAGTCACATACATTGTACATTAGGTGCGTGTTTATCTATTATTTTTTGTAATAGATATATAATAGATGTGCAACCGAACCGTGTATATTAAAAAAGTTGTCAAAATAATGTACAGTGAGTGTTTTTTAATGGATGCTCACCAAAGAGGTATGTTTTCGAGAAATTTGTGAGGATCAATCGTTTTTTTGTACATATGGTCATCAGATCCAAACTCTGACACAATAGCTTGTTCTGACAACTTTTTCATCACTATTCAGTAATAATGTCGAGCCTCCTACAGATCGCTAAGTCTCGTCACAGCAGATTGTTTCCATTATTCATTTGTATTATCATGTGTTTACTCATACGTCTGCAAGATGTTTGTTAAAGATCTCTCGATCTGGAAAGCAGCTGCTGTCTACAAACGTCTTTCAGATGTCAGGTTTACATACATTTTAAATCAGGGCTGGGCAAATTCAGTCCTGGAGGGCCGGGCAATGACAACTTCAGCCATCTCAAGCTTGAAATAGTTTAAGGCATGCTTTATCTGAGCATTAAGTAATGGCGCAAATCCCAGTAAGTTGACGAGAGCAAATGTTAGTAAATCATGTCGCCTCATTCATTTGAATACTCTCATTAATTTTGTGTCTGAAAGGGAAACTCCTACAAGTGCATATTCAGTAAGATCAGGCACAAAAATAACTCTGTCCACACCTTCTCAGCACTAATTCTTCACTTCATCTGACAGCACTACTTTAATGCCAAAAGACATTTTGCGCTGGTTAGTAAAACTGGCCCTTACTACATACAGTAAAACGATATTTGAACTTACTAAAATACCACAAAGCTTCTTGTGGTCTGGACTGGAAATTGATCTCTTTTTTTAAAATAACGTGGGCAGCCATGCAGAGGCAGCTGCAACATGTAAAGGGATTCATCTTAGCCAGGAGTGACCAGAGAAGGGAGTTAAAAAAAACATCCCAAACCCACCTTCAGGCTACACTGTGCACTGCTTATGACATGGCTGTAAAGGAAAACAGACCAATTCATATAATTCCCCTGAAACACCATTTTGTTCTTTGCTGGTCACGTAATGGCAAACAACCAGCATAAACCAGCAAAGTACAGATGCATTAATGGATTTGGCAAATGCTTTTTATTCAGTGTGACTAACAATACATTCCAACTATATATTTGACTGCTTGGCGAAGAAAGCTTTTATTGAGATACTGAATAATGGCCAGTTTAAACACACACATGGCCCAACATAATTTTAATGAATGGTTAAAATTCTGCTAAGGTCCGCAGATTTTACCATGTTCGTTTGGTGGGCTGGGACCTTGTTTCATATAATGAACAGGCAAATACTTGTCACCAATCTTACCACAAGAAATAGTCACATAAAATACGTTGTCAACTAATCTATTAAGAGAACATTTTCCATTTGTCAAATGACTTCCAACAAGATAGACCCTGAACATTTTCTTACTGCAGCAATTGTTATCTATGTCAATGACGCCTTCTCCATTGCAGATGTTTATAATACCACTGGTGTCGGCACTACTGAGGAAGGACTGTTCAGGTTCTCTGCCACAAAGACCTCTATTTGTTAGTAATTCTAGCCAGCTGTTGTCATTGTTTGGAACAAAATTTTCTGGAAGAATATGTCTTTTTTTAAATGTATCAAATGCATTGTTTTTCCAAGATGTCTGACAGGATGCATCGTTAATATGTTCTGATTGGCTATAGCTGAACCCGATATCATCCAGTCCATCACTGAACAGCAGAGTCATGAAGAGCACAAGGAAAACCTCCGTTCTCATCCTGAAAACATACAAAGAACTGATGATTAGAGCTGCACAGATCCGTGAGATAATGATACAGCAATCACTGTATGCATCAAAACAATCAAGCAAAGTTTTTTTTTGCTCAGGGCATTCTGGTTTGGATGGATGACTCCTGCGAGGAAAGAGAAGCGGCAATAATTCTAGCTTGAGAACTTCAAAAATGTATAGCTTGGATTTGTCAAAAAACAAATGTATTCGATTTTGGTTTGTCAATGAAACATGGAATGAGCATAATGTAATGTCTGGAGTGGGTCGAGATAGCCAGAGGCCTGTTTCAGAAAGAAGTTTAAGCGAAAACCCTGAATATGTTAAGCATGAAATGAGGGTCAAGGTTTGTCAAACTCAGGAAGGCAGCACTCTGTTTCTGAATGAGAGGTAACATTTACTTAAGAGTCAGTTACTGTGGAATTAAGTTGAATGAACAAACACAACAGTTTTCCATCTCAGTAAGTCAATTCTGAGTTAAAGTTTTAAACTTTAAAGGAGTTGGCTGAACCTCCTTATTTAAACAAGTCCCAGAAAAATCACAGAATGGAAACAAAAATACTGTCAGAGAATTACAATCACACTCACAATTTTAAGCACTCGAGTGTGGTAAGATAACTTACCACACTCCAAACTGATGTTGAAACAGACAACAAAAACATGGAGCATATTTTTACCAGCACATCCTATGGATGATCCAATTCAAATTTGTTAAAGGTCAGATTGAAATGAGTTGTTTTCTTGCAGTATATGCTCAGCAAATTTGCATATTATTGTCAAAATAACTGAAGAAAAACAACACATTTACATCATTAATCAGATTCAGTACACTCTAAAACCATTATAACAAAATAGTGGCAGATTACTTTAGTTCACGAAAAAAAGTTTCACTTACCTCCCAAATATTTGTTAGATTTTTGTGTGCTGTGCACCAGCATTTGCTTCAATCTAATCTGGCATATGATTCAAACCTGATTTATGATAAAGTCAAATGAAATACACTTCCCTCCCTGATAGCACACGTACATATAGGAGATGCTTATTGGACATCTGCAAGACGTATTAAGTTGTTTGCTGATCTGCAATACGTCTGTTGAACGTCTCCTTTTAGATGTTAAATAGATGTTTACTAGATGTTTTTAAGATGTTTATGATCGAGAATCTATGTAAAACGGACACCTGTAAGACATTTGTAGACAGCAGATGCTTTCTAGATCAAGAGATCTTTAACAGAGATATTGCAGATGGCCGTGCGCTATCTGGCTATTTCTAATCTAACTCTTCCTCACACTTTTACATAAAGAAGCCAAATAATTTAATGTGAAGAATCTTAAAGACAAGTTGTACTAGATTAACTTTCAGATTAAGTTGATTCTTCAGTATCTGAACTTCAGGATTTATGTGTTAAACCATGTTTGTACTGTAAGCAGACTTACCTTGGTGTTTTTCTTGAGGTTATGCAAATGAAAGAGGCTCGTCGATTCTGAGCTGAAGATCAGAAAATGTCTGAGACACTGACTGGACTGGTTTTTATTATCTTGAAGAAAAGTGGGTGTGAACATGGCATGCTCTGCAAACACCGTCCTTCCTTCAAGCTAAATTTAGTTCAACCCCCAACAGTTTAACAGGGTGTTTTTTTCCTATTATATTTATTCAACAAAACACCCCTCTTTTTTAAGTTTAAAAGCACAAACAATCAATCACATGACCACTTCACTCGACAGCAACAACATTAACAGTCAATAATATACCTTTAAACCTGTTCTGTGTATTATGTATAAAGTTTTTGCTTTGGTTCCAAAGGATGTCAGACGTCTGGGATTGAGAACTGTAAAAAATTGACTGAAACGTTGGTGAAGTGACAGCATAATATTTGCTTATTTTCTAAATGTATACTAGATAATACACATAATAAGTATAGTTGATTACAGAAAAGTGGTGGTGGATGAACACCAGCAAAATTAAGAGAGTTCTTTTATTGAAGAGTGTGAACAAGTAATATGTTTGTAATTTGATTTAAGTAAAAGATATCAGTTCTATGAAATGTTAAAGTTCTATAAGATCTAACATAACCAAGGTTTCAAATAAGGTAAAATACATTTTTGAGTCTATTGAAATTTGCAAAAAAAATTCCGTATCACCAATGCAATCATAAAAATAACATTACATTAAGTAAATAAAGAAAGTCAAGCTCACTGAGGAGAAGAAATCGATCAGTGATGCAATATGAATCAGAAAATAATTACAAGCAGTAGGTCAAAAAAATAGAACAGAAAATCATAAATCTTTGAAGTAGTTCACAAGTTACCTGTAATGCTCAGAATGAGGAAGAGGAAACGCTGGGTAAGTTTTGAAAGGTTTATTGAGAAGTTAGTAAGAGTCTTTTGAATTGCTTGAAACCATGCAGATCCACAGCTGTTCACAGTCTCTCCGCTTGACTGGCTGGTACGTTAACAATGGTTCACAGTGTTGGAGATTCGGTAGACTTCCATTTGATTCATACGAGTTACTGAACACTCCTTTCCTTCACAGGTGTTTCCGTAGTTGGAGCGGATTTCGAGACAGAGGTCTGTGAAGACAGGTAAGTGCGGATGGTGAGTAAACACAGGTAAGTTGTTGATCCCTTTCAGTCGGTCATTTCGACGTCACGTCGGTGACCGACGAATAGGAATCTCGCTTCGCTTTTCACAACTCTGCCTGTACAAACACGCCAACGATTTTCATTGGCATACGCTGATTAGTATCAGCTGAACCCAATCGCCGTGCGAGTATAAGTAGGTCAGCAGATCTAGCGTTCATTAGCTTTTCGCTTCAGAGCCGAGCAGTTCATGCGAACGTTCTCTGCGGACGACGAAGAAAGGCTGGTGTGACGGCGTTGCAGCGAACAGTGGTTCCAGTCGAGTGGCGGTAACAATTGTATTGCACTATCTGCATTGTTTACCAAGCTACCATCTTCCCTGTTAGCTACGGTCTTTCACAAAAAAGCTAAAAGAGTACTCACGGGTGGTTCGTCTTTTTCAAGGCACTTCCTTCGGGATGTCGTACTATCCGTGCGTTGTCGGAAGTGGCCGTTACCTGGCGGCCGGCGGACAGTCACGAACACTGCTTGACATGCCTGGTCATTGAGCATGCTAGAGCGGCGTTCGTGGATGGTTCATGCTCTCATTGCGGGAAAATGGCCATCTCGGAGCTGCGCACCAGGCTGAATTACATGGCCGGTGGGGAAGTCCCTATTCCTCTCCCGCGTTCTGGAGCTTGCGCTGGCAGCGTCCGCAGAGCTTCCGGTTCCGGGGGAGACAGGGCCAGCCTGACGGTGACAGTGCGGAACTCCCCTCGGGGAGCGCCCCCTGTCTCGCGCGCTCTGACACTGCTGGAGTTTCCTTCGGGACAGCCTGGCTTTCCGGAAACGGAGTCAGATGTTTCCTTTGGAGCTCCCCCCGACGAACAGATGTCGGTCACTGCATCGGAAGGAGAGTATGGTTCAGGAGATGAAGCATCCGCTTCCGGAGCGGCGTCCAATGGGCGCTCAACCGTACCGGATACCGATCCTGAACTCATTGCTATGCTTGCCCGGGCCGCAAGGGGAGTTGGGATTGAGTGGGCTCCCCCACAACGTCCTGAACCCTCCCGGTTGGATGATTGGTATCTGGGCGTAGCTTGTGCTGGTGCACAGGGTCCTACTCCAGTGCCATTCTTCCCGGATGTGCATGATGAGCTGACTCAGTCGTGGAAGGCACCTTTCACTGCCAGGAAGCGATCGAACGGCTCATCCTCCTTCACCACCCTTGACGGGGGCGCAGCACGGGGGTATACGGGGCTCCCCCAGGTGGAGAGGTCTGTTGCGATGCAACTGTGTCCGCAGGCTTCTACTTCCTGGCAGGGTAACCCTTCACTTCCTTCCCGGGCCTGCAAGCATTCATCGGCTCTGATCGATAATGCCTATAAAGCTTGTGGAGATGCTGCCTTCTTCGTGCACGCTATGGCGTTGCTGCAGGTCCATCAGGCCAAGGCGGTGGAGACTTTTGCCCAGCAGTTCTCCGCTGCCCAGAAGCAGACTGAGGCCATTCGTCAGATCCTGCCGTGGCGTCCAGCTGCTGCCTCCACCCGGACCCCGCAGGCCCTGCCTCAGCCTGCTCGTCGCCGAGGGCGCCCCCCTGTGGCCGCCCCCACTCCTCCGCAGCCCCAGCAGCCATCACGCCGGTCGCGTCGAGGAGCCAGCCGCGGGGGTCCCGCCCAGCCTGTCCAACCACCTGCAGGACCTGGTGGCAAGAGGAAGTGCAAGCGGCCCTAGGACAGTCAGCCCAGGGATGGAAGGAGTTGCTCTTCAGGAAGTGGTAACATCACTCCCTCCTCCGGGGGAGGGCCGGAAGGAGGTTTCCTCGTCTGCTCGCAGACAGCCGCTAGCCTCCGGGCTAGTGGTACCCAAAATCTCGACAAAAGAGCAATTTTCTTTCTCCCTGGGCCCCGTGAGTGGACGAGGCGTTGTGGACAGGCCTGTAAAAGGAGCTCTGTTACACACGCACTCTCTTCTCATTTCAGGCAGCAGTCAGAGCTTGTGGAGGACGAACCAACGGACTTCCAGGCCAACTCCTGCAGGGACACAGGTAACTTCCACACACACACCTATGCAGGCCTCCCTCCGAACCGGCTCAGAGACGCTCGGACGGGACCCCTGTGCTCCCACTCGCTGCCCCACCACTGGTACGACGAGGGTTGCGATGGTGCCTCTTGCTCGGTTTCTGAATGCCTGGATAGGGCTCAGACCGTCTCGATGGCTCATCAAGACCATTCGGCTCGGTTATGCGATTCAGTTCGCCCGGCATCCGCCCAGATACAGCGGCGTTCGCTTCACTACGGTGAATGCTGTGACTGCCCCTGTTCTGCGCGCAGAAATTGCTACTCTCCTGATGAAGGTAGACCTGTTTGCATCCCCAGAAACCTCTCATTGCCAGTTGTTCTACGCTCTGACCAAGGTAACCTTAGGCAGAGACGCCCTGGCTCACAGCTGGCCTCAGGGGCTGCGCAAGTTCTCAGCCTACGTGTTGAACCTGTGTCTACCCGTGTTCTCACCTCCAATATTGCTGAAGAACCGGAGTAGGACCTGTTCTGTCGACTTGGTACTTCTGTCCAGTGTCCTTATCAGTAGACACTGTGAGTCCTCCGATCCCCTCGATGGTACGGATGTAGCGGAGCATCTGTACTAGGGTCCTTAGTGATGTATCCTTGAGAACCTCTTAGGGCTGGGAGCCCCTGAGTGTTACCATACAGGATCTCAGGTGGTATAGGTAAGACTACCTTCCCCAATTGAGGGTCAAATCTCCTCCTATATTCCATATGCATCTCCAGTTCTGTGTTTATCTTTATGAGAACAGATTCCGCACGTCCCTCGGGACGTCCCAGTTCCAGTTACTTATAGTGCGGTACTGGTCCATGTGCTGAGCCACCTTCTTTCAGACCAAACACAGGGGGTTGGTGGCTCCCACATGGGACTGGAAGGGACAGTCTCTATGGCGCTTTGGTAGGGATCCCTATTCGTCTGAAAGGGAACGTCTCGGTTACGTATGTACCCTCGTTCCCTGAAGAAGGGAAAGGAGATGTCACGTCCTGTCGCCATAGGGACTGTACCGCCGCTGGGGGCCGTAACACCGGCTCGGCTCTTCAGCGAAAAACTAATGAACGCTAGATCTGCTGACCTACTTATACTCGCACGGCGATTGGGTTCAGCTGATCCTAATCAGCGTATGCCAATGAAAATCATTGGCGTGTTTGTACACGCAGAGTTGTTTTGGCATCTCGAAGCGAGATTCCGTGACGTCTCCGTTCCCTTCTTCAGGGAACGAGGGTTACATACGTAACCGAGACGTTATAACTCACATGAATCTTTTCGGTGAACTGAGCGCTGTGGATTTCGGGATTCCTTGTGAAGGTAAGTGCAAATCAAGGTACGTGTTGAACCATTGGTGATTTCTAAGTAGGAAGCTGTGTAGCGATCTCAAGCCATCAAATGTCACATGTAACATAAACTTGACATCATGTTGAGTAACAAGGCAGATCATGAAGTAGAAAACGAGAAAGGCATGAAGGTAAATGTTAGGGTAAGTTACCTCACCAGCAACTCGATGGCTGTGATCAAGGTGAGTTTAAAAAGCCACTTGATGAGTGAGACTACAGGTGAAGGCAATCAGTAGTCAGGTGAATGTGAGTGGGCATACATGACTGTGCTGGGATCAGCTAAACTCGATGGCATGATTTCTTGTGATAGATCGGCTGTGTTAGGTTCAGCACAGCTCGATGGCGTGACATTACCAAAACCTCAAACACAGAACACTACATAGCACTTATCAGCATTTTAGAATGATTTCTGAAAGGTCTGAAAGTGACACTGAAGATAATGATGCTTTGTATCACAGGAATAAATTACATTTTAAAATATATTCACACAGAAAACAGTTATTTTTAATTGAAATAATATTTCACAATATTACAGTTTTTTCTGGATTTTTAATCTAATAAATGCAGCCTTGATAAGCAGAAGAAACATCTTTAAAAAACATTACATATCTTAATGTTCTAAAACTTTTGAACGGTAGTGTGTATATATATATATATTTTTTAAATGTATATGTTTATGTCACAAAGTTCATTCACAGGTCTTGTTTTTCCAGAAAGAAACCTGACCTGTTTCATCAGAAACGTTTAACAATCTATCAAGTGTGACATGGTACAGTATGTATACTGGAAAATATTACTTTTAGGAAAAATATGAAACTTAAGAAACTGAGACACAAGAGCAGTTTAACACAGTAAATATAAAGCTTTCTTTCTTTCTTTTTTTGCAACAATTTGTATTGTGAAATTTATTTTGCCTGTATGTCAATATAACAGTTGTAAGGATTTTATGTCACATTCACAGATTTTCTTGTTTTCTTGTTTTGTTCATTTAACAGGCGTGACACTGTACAGTATGTTCACTGGAAAATGTACCTTATGAAACTTAAGATACTGAGACACGAGTAGTTTTGAATCCTCATGTACAATTTTGGACTTTTTGTCTTAAATTCTTTATTTTATCGTTGTGATTATTATTATTTATGATTATTTTATTTCCTTTTATGTAAAGCACTTTGAATTACCACTGTGTATGAAATGTGCTATTTGAATAAATTTGCCTTGCCTTCCCTAAAATGTTGTTTTTCCTCTATATATTTTTTCTGCATATTTTCTTTTCATTCAATTGTAATTTTAATTTATTTATTGATATATCTGTTTACATTATGTCATCATACTTTGTTGTTATTCCTCCCTCACTATGTGTCATGTTTGTTGTTGTTTTGTAATATTTCTAAGTGAAAACATAAAAATAAATAAATTTAAAATAAGTATAAAAATGTTTAAAAATATATTTTGAGCATCGCATTGGGAACACTATTTACTCTGAGGGATTTCTATGTTGTTAGTAAATTAATACATGCATTTAGTATATATTTATCAAACAGAACATGTTTTAATGATCTTTTTGAAGATTGGAACAAAATGTTCCTTGAACAAAAAGTAAAAAATTGTAATTGTAATTGGGGTTTATTGGAAGACAAGATGGCGCTGATGTTTCTGGCATGCCGTCTGCACTCTCCCCTGCTGCTATTTTTTGCATTTGTTTCATTTTTATTTATGTGTCTTTCGTTTAGTTCTACAACTGGTGCAGAATGCAGCTGCTAGATTTCTCTCTGGCACATATAGGTACAAGTCAGTAACTCCAATCTTATGTTCATTGCATTGATTACCAATTAAATATAGGATTTTAAAATTATTTTATTTGTTTATAAAGCCCTTAATAATCTTGCCCCTCAGTATCTAACAGACTTGCTCCATCCATACACTCCTTCAAGAACGTTGAGATCTAGTGACCTCTACTTGTTGTGCCTAGATCTAGACTCAAAAACGTGGAGATTGAGCTTTTGCAACTGATGGTCCGAAACTTTGGAACAACTTACCACTCCATGTTAGATTAGCCCCCTCTATCTCTGCCTTCAAGTCTGTCCTAAAGAGACATTTCTTCATTCTATTGCTGTTGTTTTTATCTTGTGATATTTTTGTGCTATTTTTATGTCTGAGTTTTTTTTTTTATTATTATGTTCAACACTTTGGTCAACTCTGGTTGTTTTAAATGTGCTCTATAAATAAATATTGTTTTTGTTTTTAAAAAAAAATAAAAATTTCTCAGTATCTTTGGTTTTATATTTCTCTTGAAAGTGGCATTTTCCAGTGAACATACTGTACAGTGTCACGCTTGATGGATTGTTAAACGTTTCTGATGAAACTTCACAGAAAAAGGTTCAAACTGTAATTTTTGTTGTTTTTTTTACTGGAAAAACAAGAAAACCTGTGAATGAACTTTGTGACATAGAATCCATACAATTGTTATACTGACATATATATATATATATATATATATATATATATCAGTTAAATTCAAGTTTATCTGTATAGTGCTTTTATAGTGCATGATACTTTCCATTAAAACCATTAAATAAATGTTTGACAATAACATACTTTCGAGTGGATCGCTGGACGAATTGCCCGCAGCTGTTAGCAATCAGCTTATCAATTCCCCGGTTACGCTTACCCAATCAAACAGTTCCAAAGCACTATAAAACCTCCAGCTTCCCCATTCATCCTCATCTCACTTTGGCAAAGAATGCTTTCTGCTTCTAAACAAACGCTAAGATGTCTGATTCCGAGTCTTCCAACTACCAGCCCGCTCCCCGCCTGCCTCGCGCCAACACCCAGCCTAGCCAGCAAGCCGCAGCCCCACCGCCAACTCCACGAGAGTCCGAGGGGCCTGCCAGAGGCCGCAGGCCTACCAGGCCTCCCACCTCACCTAGAAGGCAAGCCCGATCCCGATCACCACTACCAGCCAGACCTTCTCACACTTCACACTTCTCCAGCACCGCCATCTTCCCTTTGCCGCTCGGGTCGCCTCAGGTCGTCTACAGACGCCGATCCAGCTGCCACCTCTTCTCCGCCCCGCTCCTATCGCCGACTTCTTCCAGCTGGCCGTCCACTCCAAACCCAAACTTTCAAAACACTAATAACTTCCCATTTTCTCTCCCCACAGACTTTAACCAGCCCGGGCCCTCCCGCATGGACTTCACCTGCTCTTCCCAGATCCCCTCCTCCTCTTCTCTCCAACCTGCTGCCGCTCTCCCCTCTACCTCTAACCCCTCCCTCCCCCCCTCTGCTTCTCGCTCTCCATTCTCCCTCTCCACTGTAAAAATGCCTCCTGTCCCATCCAATGCCCTCACCTCAGATCCTACAATCATCTCACCTCTTCTCCGCAGCCAAATCCTCGCCGGTAACAACGTCAATCTTTTTTGTCTCCTTTCCCCTTTTTCCCCTAGCCCTGCAAATCGCCAGGTTGATTGTGGCAACTTCACTCACGAGCTCTGTCCTTTCCCGAATTCACCACCGCATTCTCCCGTTACACTGATGTCATCTGTTCTGTTTTTTCCCATAGGAGACGCGGGGGGGAACTCATTTCACCTACCACAAAATGAAGGAACCAAGGCACCTATTGAGGAGCTCTAGACCTCGACCTCCATAACCGTGTCTTCACAGTTTTACCTGCGCGATCTGCAGGTCTACCACCCATCCCTCTTCCTCCTGTCCCCTGACCTCTCAATCTCCCCGTCCCCCCTTCTCTGACAGACCCAGATCCACCAGCTACATCCCCAAAATTCCCTCCCTGTTCCAGCTTCCCTCTACCTGCCCTCCCCATCCCGCTAACCAGTCAATCTGAATTTACTTCAATAACCACAAATGTCTTAAAACCTCATGCAAATTCCTCCATATATGCTCTTTCTGTGGGAGGGCCCATTCTAAGCTCATCTGTTCCTCCCTTAATAAAAACACAAGAAAGTATTTATCGACTCCTGTCAATATTTCCCACCTGTCTGCTCAATTATCAGGCCACCCTGACCCTACTTTCTCTCACTATTTATCCTCAGGTCTAAAGCACGGATTCCATCCCGGAGTTTCCTGCATTCCCACCCACTCTCATATCTGCCCCAATCTGCTGTCTGCTACAACCGAACCTGAGAACATGGACATCCTAATCAAAAAAGAATTAGATGCCACTTTTATGATCATGATTCCTAGTCATCTCACCTTACCACGCCCCACCTGTCAACAGTCCTCAAAGTTTTCAACCACCTCGGCATTCCCATTGCCCACGAAAAGACTCTAGGCCCCAGTACATGTGTCAAATTTCTAGGCATCAATCTTGACTCACAGAAGCCTCCCTCCCAAAAGAGAAACTGGACAGAATCATCACGATCTCTACCAATTTCCTAGCCCAACCTCAGTGCTCCAAACGTGAACTACTGTCTATTTTGGGGCACTTAAAATTCGCCATGCATATCATTCCCCAAGGCCGCCCTTTCATTTCCCATCTGCTAAACTTATCCTCCTCCGTCCCTTCCCTCAAAGATAACCTAACCCTACCCAACCCTTGTCTACGAGAACTCCAGCTCTGGATTTCTTTCCTTTCTCAATGGAACGGCCATTCTTTCTTTTACAAAGACTGTCTGGCCGACCCCGTAGACATCCAGCTATTCATTGATGCTGCCCTCTCAGTAGGCTTGGGAGGCCTCTATCGCAACCAATGGTTCGCCTCCTCATACCCTCCAGAACTAGCAGAAGTCCCGTTCCACCAAGCGTCAACTGCTCTGTACAAACTATATCCCATAGTCGTGGCCTAATGGTTAGGGAGTTGGGCTTGTAATTGAAAGGTTGCAGGTTCGAGTCCCAGGTCCGGCAGGGATTGAAGGTGGAGGGAGTGAATAACCAGCGCTGTCTCCACCTTCAATACCACGACATGCCCTTGCTCAGACGCCTTGTCTGGATTTCCAGTACAAATAAATAACCAGTAGATGGCAGTAATGAGCAAATCATTAGTCATTCATTCATACGGTGAATCATTGACTCTCTTAATTCATTTTAATCGTGGATTCAGACTATAACGAAACACCGAAGACACAAAACAGTTCTGCTGTAGCTTTGATTGAAATTTTGTCCGTGAACTTGACCAAAACCAGTTAAATTTGTATTAGCTTACAAATTGCAAACTTAATTGTGAGTCCAGCCTAACTGCCATGATACTGTAAGTAATGGCCATTGTAAACCAAAATGTGAAGTGTTTAGTACCGTTAATGTTTTTGCGTATAGCACTAGTGAGCAAAATTAATATATCATGGCAAAGATGAATGCACTTGTGGAAGTTGAATTTAAGGAAAATGTCATTCTGGAGTTTTTCTGTTGTAAAGTGATATTTGTGACGTAGTCAACTCAGAATCAGACATGTCAAGATCCATATGCGGCTTTTAATGAGAAACGTAGTCGTACAGGCA
>JAUMHP010000044.1:14964916-14976287 GCA_032361065.1 Enteromius trimaculatus | reverse complement strand
ATATGACAGAGCAGTTTCAGTTTTATTCTCTGACATCTGAAAAAAAGCCACTCGCTCCCGCCGGCGGGAGATCCGACTTCAGACGGTTAATGGTGATCTTGTTCAGTGACCGGTAGTCGATGCAGGGACGCAAGCCGCCGTCCTTCTTCTTCACAAAGAAGAAGCCCGCTGAAGCTGGTGAGGTAGAGGGACGAATGAAGCCCTTAGCTAGCTCCTCCTTGATGTACTGCTCCATGCTGGCAGACTCTGGCTGAGAAAGAGGGAAGACCCTGCCTCGGGTAGGTTGGAGACCTGGGATTAGGTCTATGGCGCAGTCTGTGGGTCGATGTGGAGGTAGACGGGTGGCTTGGGTCTGGCTGAAGGCAATCTGGAGATTGTGGCAGGCCGAGGGCAGGTCAGTGAGGTCGATCTCCTCGGTGGTGGAGCTGGAGGATGGACGGGCTTGACGAGTGGCTTGACGATAGCAGTGCAGGTGACAGAACTGGGACCAATGAGTGATCCTGACGGGTTTGCCAGCAGATGGTGGGGTTGTGCAGCTCCAGCCAGGGCAGTCCTAGTATCAGGGGGTGCTCGGGTGAGTGAATGACATGAAGTGAAATCTCTTTGGACTGCAGTGAGCTGGTGCAGAGGGTGAGTATGGCCGTCTGGTTGGTTATGCGTCCAGTGCCTAGGGGCCGGCCATTGAGGGCTGCCACCGCCATGGTGGGGGAACAAGGAAGAAAAGGGAGATTGTGTTTAGAAACAAAGTCCTCATCAATGAAGTTGCCGGCAGCGTCTGAATCCACCAGGGCCCTGGCCTTGATTTCACAGTCATTGGTTAATAGAAGAACATCCACTTTCATAGCTGGATTGACAGAGACAGCACTCACCCGGTAGACTCGAGGCAGCTGTGGTCGCGTGGGACAGAAGGCACGAAGATGACCGGCCAAGCCTCGATAGGGCGAGAACGACATATTACGGCCTTTCAAAAGCGCCGTTACCCAGTCGAGCGCCTTTCCAGTGAGCAGCGAACAGATCAGAGAAACTTTGCTTTCGTCAGTGGTAAAACAAAGCGGCTGCTGCGTCATATAGATGTCACATTGCAGAAGAAAACCTTCGCACTTGCCTGCAGCTCCGTCGTATTTCTCCGGGAGCGAAAGTCGAGCGGGGGTGGCTGTAGCGGTGACCGCGGCTGGAGCTGGTTGAGCGGCAGGGGGGCTGGGCGCGGGCGCCACGGCTTGAGTCAAGGCCGCGGTGGCGAGAGCCTGTATAGACCGAACGAACTCATCCGTTAGTCCCGTGAGCTTCTCCAGCTGGGCCTGATGGGTGGATAGCATGGAAGCTTGACGGCCCATCTCACCCATCATGTGGTATAAAGCCGCTGGATTCGGTTGCGGCGAAGTTTTCTGTGACGTACTGGCAGAGTCGGATGGATCCATTAGCAGGATTTCTAGAGAGCGTGGTTAAACAGGCATTGGTCGAAATCACAGGCAGTCAGAAACAAACAGGGAAATCCAAAATCACAACGATAGTCCAGGCAAAAGGTCGGGGCAGGCAGCGAAATATCCAAGTCCAGAAAACAGTCCAAAAAACACAGAGAAATCAATGGGGAAAACGCTCGGGATTGTCTGCAAGGCAAAACAAAACTTCGCATCGAGCAAGCGTCCGACTGCCGATTAAATAGTCTAAACAATGGCGGGAGATTGGGGCTGCAGCAGCCAATGTACGTATATATTGCTGCATTTGTATAGTTTTTCATTCATTTTCATTAATATTAATTTAGCTCTGAGCCTCTTAAATGTTTTGGTCTAAATAGGTTATTTAAATATGTGCTTTTATTTATTCATTTGAGGGAATTTTATCATGCTTGAAATTTTTTCTTGAAAATAATCTCTGAGCTTCTTCATTTCTGGATTGGTACTTGAAATGTACTTTGTTTGTTTTTTTCTCTCTCTGTTTTTTTATATCTGTTCAATATTTATTATTATTATTATTATTAAGAAGTTTGAGTTTTTTTATAGTACTATGCAATATTTATACAATTTATAATAGCTATTTTTTCATTAAAATGAATTAAGCTCTAAGCCTCTTCCTTTTTGGTACTTAAAATATATGATTCAAAAATATTTTTTGATCAATATTATGAAAATTTAAAACAGTCCAAAAAATTATATGTATTATAAAATATCTTCAAAATTCTTAATCATTATAAAAAAAACATATTATTAAACAAGAATATTAATATTATCCAGTCTCTGCTTGTACATATCTGCTATAAGTGCACTTATAACTTATACCTATATCCTGTACCTGCTGCTTATTGCACTGCTGGTTAGACCTAAACTGCATTTTGTTGCCTTGTACATGTGTAATGACAATAAAGTTCTACTCTAATCTAATCTAAGAATATATGAATTTCTCTGAGAGAGAGAGAGAGAGAGAGAAAAAAAACCCAAAACAAACCTTAATTAGCAAGAGGTTTCTTCAAATACGAATAGTGTGCATATTTTACACAAACAATAGTATTAGTCTGGTTGTATTTCTGGTTTTGGAGTCTCTCTGACTGGAGAAACATCTTCAGGTCTGAGGACACTCAGACAAACTGTGTATTTTTTGTCTTAAAAGAGCAACCTTTGTGCTGTGTTTTATTTGTATTTGTAATTTTATTCATTTATTCATATAATTACACAAGCATTTATAAGCATTAGTCATTAGCCATTTATAAAATGCATTCATGACTTGCAATGCTTTATTGGGTGGTTGTTCTGTACACTTGATAAACTTCAGCTGGTCCAAAACGCAGCAGCTAGAGTCCTTACCAGAACCAGGAAGGTGCATATTAGCATATTAGTCCGGTTCTGTCAACACTGCAATAGCTCCCTATCAAACATCATATAGATTTTAAATTCTTGTTAATTACTTATAAAGCCCTAAATGGCTTAGCTCCTCAATACTTGAGGTGAGCTCTTATCCTATTATAGTCCTCCATGTCCGCTGCGTTCTAAAAAACTCGGGCCGTTTGATAATACCTACACACTAAAAACTCCTGGGTCAAAAATAACCCATAATGGGACCAACTAATCTCTGGGTTATTTCAACCCAGAAAAATGGGTTATTGTTTTTGACCCAACTTCTGGGTTAAATACCTGACCCAAATGCTGGGTTACAATAACCCAACATTGTAGTTAATATAACCCAACTTCTGGGTCAAAAGAACAACCCCAATATCTGGGTTAAAATAACCCAGAAATTAGTAGGCCCCTTTTTAACCAAAGGTCAAAAATAACCTTGTAGCTAGTAACTTGGGTTACTATGCCAGTATGACTTATTTCAGAAAATAAAACTTCAGGCACTTACACACTTCAATCACTTTTACATTTTTATTGCATTAAATTAAACTCTATATAAAAAACACACTTGGACCTATTTATTTTAGGTCACACTGTAATAACATTAAACATTACAAAAATAAATAAACAACTCATTCTCTCTCAAACATTTGACAACATTCAATAACTGGATTGAACTTGAGGCCTAAAAGTCTTCAAACATTGGTTGTGTCATTTACTGCAGCTTAACACAATGAAACAGTTCTGCAATTAAGCAAGGCAGTCTTAAGAAATGTCACAGATTTTGATTCAGATCCCTCAATCTGATATACAACTTGCTGCAGAAACTCCCATGCGGGAGCACACTGCTTGGGGTAGTTGATATCAAGAACATAAAATGCCTTGAAACACACGTCAACTGCCCGAAGCAGTGTGCTCTGAGGGAGTGCCTGACCAGCTAATATCACAAATGCCTGAGAAGCACATTGCTGGGGATCTCCCAGCGCCAGGACACAGGGGAATGGCTTTGATTGCAAGAGGTATTCCACCATATTTGTTCCAACCTAAAACAGACAGAGACAGAAAGATACACAAAAGAATGTGAATATTGTGTAGAAGGTGAATAAGCAAGATAATAGACTACCAGTTTGTGTTATAATGCTGATACTAACTGTAAGGAAGCCAAATGAACTGTGGTTCTTAATTGGTGTGTTCATTTTGAGTGGATCATGAATGTGGAAAATAACATGTGGATTGAGAACCACTTAGAGTAATAAAACTTAACATCTTCAACTTCACTTTCTAGCTACCATAGATGGCATCACTCAAAACTGAATTACAACTGCAAGGAACCTTAAAAATCAGTATTCACCCATTAGCTTTCACATGAAACATGTCACTTGGATTGCCTTCTTTCACCTGTATGGTATAGTATAGTTAGAATTAAGAATATTCTCTCTCAGAGTGGTGCTGAGAAAATGGTCTATTGTACTTACGGGCATTTGGTGTATGAACGCTGTCCGGGACTCTTCAATGGAGTGCCGGATAGTCTTCTTCCCAACCCTGTAGACGGCCTGTGGCACCATGGTGGGTAGCAGTGTTAGCGCTAGTTCCCCTTTGGCATCTGTAGGTTAACAATATTCTAGGTATCAGTATGTGTGTGAAAATATAAAACGACTATATGTAAATTAACAGATATTTGAGTCTAAACATACAGACAAATGTGACCAAAAGGAAAAGAATCACAGGACCCACAAAAGGTCAGTTTTAACTTACCCAATGTCATGTCCTCAACAGAAAGTGAAGGGAGTTTATTGTCCTGCTTGGCCAAGTACAAGACCTTTTCAGCATATTCAGGGATCCAGGTCTCAAATAATTTAGGTGCAGCCTCACCATGCAGCACCTGGAAGTCCTGTGCTATCTAAAAAAACACAGGAAACAAAGGAAAAAATGTGACATCTGCTCCTTTGATACAAAATGTAAATAAAATATTGCTACTATATGTTCTAGTGGAACCATACCATGCCTGGACTGGTGAGATGAGGGTACTCTGTGAGGAGTTCCAGTATGTCCTTGGAGCTATTAGCCCGAATCCAGTTGGCTCTGCACAACACTGTGTCCTTCATGTAGGACTGCACTTGGGTGAAAGGCTCTGAATTGTGTTTCAGCCATTCCTTCTGTTGGAGGGCCCTTTCTTCTGGAATGGTTGATTCTCCAGAGAAACACAAGTAATTACAAATAAGTTTATGAGTTTTCTTCCTGTAGCACGTGTTCAGACAGGGAAGCCAGCGATGTTTTTCAATTCATTGCAGTGCGGGTCATGCATTTCACTGTTTCACTACAAACTGATACATGGTATTGGTTCAATATGATAACTTTGAAAACCTTTTTAATATGCATAAGGGGGGAGTGACAAAAAATGCAAAGTGCCTGTTGTAGTGGCATCAGCTTTTTTCACTTTTTCTTTATCAGCCAAAATCAAGAAACATACAGAGACGAACATACAAATCTGATCCTTTCACTCCTACATTGCATACATTTTCTGTCATTGATAATGTAAATAAAAGACTTTTGGGAGTCTGTGTCACCTGGTATGTATGCCCTTCGTGACTGTGTGGCTTCAGGCATTTGTTGGGTGCACCCACGGTTGGACCTCTTTCTAACGTTCCGTAGTCTTTCTTCGAGGAAGCCCGTGGCTGGGTAGTGGAACAGTCCTCCATCCTTTATTACCTTCCTGGCTTTTGTGTACCATATGTCCTGGAAAAAAAGATAGAACTTTTCTTATCCAAGAAGGACATTTTTTATCTTTTACAAAGTTTTACACAAATCAGGTACAGATAAGGAACAATTAGGGGGTTAAAAGGGCTAAAAGCAAAATAAACGGAAATGATACATGTACACATACAATATGTATGACCCACTCATCTCATTAAAAACCATTGCTTATTAAGTGCATTCACATCTTTGTAAAAAAAAAATAAATAAAGTTTACATCTGCCACAGTTTCCATATGAATCAAGATAATTAAACTCACATAGCCACTGTCTGATCCATTATTCATGGTCGGGAATGTCTGCACCAATGATAGCGCCATGGCTTCTTTTATGTTTGTGGATGGCCTATAAAAAACAACAAAAAAAAAAAAAACACTTGCAGTAAACAAGGGACACACAAATGTACAGCCTATACATTTAAATATTTCCAGAAGTAAAATAATCTGAAAATATCAGTGACATTGAACTTCAAATACTCAACCTAATACTTTTGCAAGCACAGAGAACCTGAACACAAAACACTTATGGTTAAGTCTGTTGCCTAGCTTTAAATGGGACCTATTTTGCTTTTCCTGTTTTCAGACTTATAAATATGTTTAAAATGTTGGATGCTTATTCTAGAGGACCTGCTAAAACTCAGTCTCACGTAGGGCTGCCACTAACAACTATTTTTATATCGATTAATCTATCGACTGATTTATCACAATATTTTTCAACAATTTTACTAAAAAACATATAATTTAACTTGCAACTTTGGCGTTCAGTAGTGTACTATTAAAAAGTATACATGTAAACAAGCCCTTGAAATTTGTACATTTGTAAACCAACATAAAAAAGAGAATATCAGCAAATACTTTTTATATACAATAGTGTTGTCACGATACCACAATTATGACTTTGATAAAATACCAGACTAAAATACCTCGATACTAAATCGATATCATGGCAAAAAACTATAAAAGTAATTGTATAATATGACAGAACTTATTATTATTATTTGTTGTTTTACGAATAAAAACCTCACTTGGCCAGCATGTTCCTGCCCTGCTCTTTGACCATCCCCTCCTTTATTTAAAAAAAATATATAATAATAATAAGAAGAAAAAAATAACTATACATGCCAGTGTGAACATCCTTGCAGAGATGTTTGCAACAATCACATTTTTATCAATCATGTTAACATTCACTAACCTTTCACTATTCTCAACAGGTTGGGATGACCGAAATTAGACTTCATGATATGAGTAATTTAATATTTTCTAAATGTAATTTTATAATTACAATTATAGATATTTAAATTTTAGTTTATTTTTTTAAATAAGCCAAAATGACAAAAACAGTTCTTTCATTTTCATCTACAGTTGCTCTAATTAGCAGTAGCATTCAATAAAGAAATTAAATAATAAAATGTAAAAACAAAAATGCATAGTCTGCATAGTCACTTTGTAAATGAACTATACACTGATTCTTAATAAACATGTTAAAGTTATTCAGTCAAGCATGGGGTGATTTTCTATTTTATTTTGTTGTTTGATCAGCATTAAATCACACAGAATATTATGCCCGGCCCTTTAAGACCTGCACAGACCAAATTTATTGTAACACACAATTTCTAACTCTGTATACGTTCACTAAAGACATACATGACTGTGTTTACCTGAATACTCGCTAGGATGTGCATTCTTTCTTTTCTTTCATTTCATTCTTTTTTTCATTCAAACTCAATAATTCACGAAATTGACAATGCGATCTGTCTAAAAGGTGTGTGCGCTTCAGGTCAGAGTCCGGCAGCGCAAGCACGTCCAGGCCGTGTTGCACTTATCTAATGCAAGCATTTCTGTTGTTTTTACTGAACGGTGGAAAAAGAGCTTACACACACGTCTTCACTCCTGCTGTCACATGTCAATGCAAATTAAGAAATACTGCTCTTATTAGTGCGTTGTCATTTTTAAAGTACGGTACTACTAAATTTCATATCATACCCAACCAGTCGATTAAAAAATATTGACGTTGACTAATTATCAGCGTTGACACAGTCGATTATATTGACCAATCGCGACAGGCCTAGTTTCAGGCTGTGTGTTTTGTTGTCTGGGTCAGTTTCCGGGTTCAAGATGTACTGTTGTATGGATTAAGTTGACATTTTTAATAGTAAACAAGACAATTTCTGTACTTTTCATTTACTGGGTGTGACAACTTCCTTGAATGTGAGCAGAAGCATCTCTCCCACCTCCCCCTGGGCTGCTGCATGCAGGGGTAAAGCACTAGATCTGAGTGCAAAGCAGGAAAGAGCCAGAATGGAGGAATAGTAACAGAGTTTTTTGTTGATGTAAACTTTCATATGTGCTTCACTGAGGTCCAATACCATACTAAAAGCCCCTGAAATGAGCATAGTAGGGCCTCTAGTTATACTAGATGCATCCCACATTTAACATACCTCTCTCCAAACCTCTCAATCAAGAAAGACACCAGAATTTGGATTAGAGTGATCCTTTGTTTTCTATTGATGACTCCAGTGTCTTGAAGGTTGTTCATTATTTCTCTGCCACTGGACACTGCAGAAAGAACCTGTCGAATATCCTAAAATAAATGAAAAGAATAGTTGTTGAGAATTCATTGCAATTTACCAATTTATCCCATACCAATTTTGGACAAACTCACAAATATAAATGTGAATATTTGATATACTGACCTAAAGTTTCATAGTCAAATATTAGTAAAAGGAAAAGGGGAACAAGTACTAAAAAGACTTGTAATGTATGTATTAATAATGTATTCGTGCTTCATTCCATCCACCAACTTCAACTTGATCTGCAGTAAGGGCACATATTTTCCTTTCCCCAGAACAACTAGCTACTGTGAGTGCCAAGGTGTACACAGAGGAAAAAAAACACTTACAAGTGGTGGAACTGCTTCTAACACCAACACCTGATTTGCCTCCGATTCTTCCAGGGGGCATATGGGGTCAGCATCATGGCTTCTGGATTCATTAGAAGTCGAAGGTTGAGGTGATGCAGCAGCTGGCGGAGAATTAGAACCCTTCTGAAGAAAAGAAAATATATTAATAATATTTTGAGTTTACATTCAATGGGTTTGGCTACTTATTTACAGGCACAAAGTAAAAAATATTACTTTGTCAGTAGACTCTTGTCTTAAGTGACCAGTGCATCATAGATCAAGGTGAGTGGCATAGGGTTGTGTGTTTAGTTATAAAAAACAAACAAACAAACAACCATACCCACTTTTACTTGCAGTCCAAGTTCTCAGTAGTCCAAGTAGTGTCCCCTCCAAGTTTGCCAAATATTTATGGTATTCATTAAGTGGTTGGGCTGATACTGATCCTCTTCTATTGAGGCAGAATTACTTAAGACTAACTAAATTTGGTTGGTGTGTTCTCATGTCAACAAAGCAGTGTAAATAGTGGCAGTGGCTGTTTACTTGCTTAACTGCAGTCTAAAAAAGTCTGTAGCGCAGAGAGATGTAAGACGTGTCGTCATGTTCTCTGTATGACTTGACTGCATGTAATGGGAGATGATCAAGTAGCTCTTCCACATCAATAGCTAACAAATTCTTAGTGGGGTTCACACTGTACGCAAAGAGATGTTTTTCAAACCCCAGTGTTTCCCACTTCTGCACAACAAGCTTTATTCTTGACCTGCCCATTTGCTCCAGAACTAAAATGGTTTTTATAAGCCCAAACTGAGGGTCCCCATCTTTGTCATAGGACATAAACACCATTATGCCTGATCTGTAAGTGGTACCCTTAACCGTGACTCTGGCTGGTACGTACAGCTCTGTGAAAAGTGGGAGCCCAATCAGACCACTTTGGATGTCTTTATAGCCTTCAAGGTTGGCTAGAAATGTTGTGTATCCTGGACCAATTTCTGTGTTGTGACTTAACAAAGACCCACACATGAAACTGTAGCACTGCATAATCTGGTGTCTATATGCCATTGTTTTACAGATGTTTCGGAAGTTGCAGGTGACATGACTGACACGTTTGAAGAACCCATGTTTGCCTTCAAAACGCATTGACCACAGGTGTATCAAGGGTCCGAGTTTTTGAAACACCTTTGGATAATGGAGCATAAAATGATGTTTTGGCCGCAGATGTAAATGGGGATAGAGCTCCAAGAAAAGAGAGTGGTGGTCTTCAATGATTTTGCTCAGGTAGCGTGTTGCTGCAAGAGTAACAGATGGTGAGAAAATGATCTCCATGGACATGAGTAAAAGTAGGAGAAGCTCCCATTCCTTGCTATCAGTGGGGATCAGGTCACCTATCATTAAAGGCAGTAAACGAAGTAGGCACCACATCTGAGCTGCAGACTGTCGCAGAGGGCTGTCAATATTCTTGAGGTCACTCTTGCTTATTACTGATGGCTTGTTTCTCACATCAGAAAAGCCATAATCAAAGCTTGTTATGCGATAGTTAAGCTTATCTAGTGACATGTGCTTTTGCTCAATTAATGATTTTAACACAAGCTTGACTTCGTATGCCCCTACCCCTTCCAGAATGTCATGCATTACATCCACAGCTACATTGTCTGTCACGTGGAAGAAAGACAGGCTGTTTAGGACACTGTCCCTTTTAAGGCCTGTCTTAGAGGGGTTGTCTGTCTCCAAATCTGCCCTGTGAGTATTGGCATCACGCAAAAGGGCAGGATCTTCCTGTGTTTGTGCTCTCAAGACATCTCTGTGTACTCTACACAGCCGACACACATGATTTCCACTGAAACTTTCACTATACCCAAGAATAGCATTTAAACCCAAATTGTCCCCGACTACCTGGACAACTGTGAATTTCACTACTCCTTGAAAGTCACAGGTGTTAACAGTGATGCCATCTTTCTCAAGACACTTTAATTCATCCACGATTGGGCGCAAAACTGCATCAATGCCGTAGGTCTTTGCATCGTCGGATTTATAAACTGCTAGCAGGAAGTGCTCCTGTAGATTGGACAGGAGATCTGGTGGCAAACTCTTCAGGATGAAATATATAAATCCTAACTTGTGAACTACAGTCTTGGACCCAAGAGGATTAACGGTTTCACAATCATCATTGTACAACAACAATGGCACGGACACCTCTTTCGAAAAGAGTGGATGTGATTTACAAAATTCTCTGTCAAACACATCCTGAAGAAAATCCCTCTTTTTCCTTTGCCATTCCATCATTGCCTGTAAAATGCCAGGAAGTTCCAGAATCTTGACTAGAAGAGGCTTAAGCGGAATACGCTGATAGGTATCAGCCACAGCTACTTGTCGGACACTGCCAGTGACTGAATCCCTCTGCTGAACATATGAGACGCTTGGTAAGACCTCCTCAACTGGCTGAATGAAGTTTCCAGAGTTTGTGAAATACTTTATTTGTTTGTAGTCTGTCTCCAGTCCTTTGAAAGGCTCGGCTGCGTCTGAAAACTCCTGCCGGAGCTCTTCTACGTGTGGGCTCTGCTCATGACCTAACCGACTAAACAGTGACATTGTCTTGGTTTTTAGTCTGTTTACAATGTCACCAATTAAACTTGAGGTGTGTTTAACCACATAGTTTATGTTAGTACATGTCTGGGAAGATCTAGATCTTAGATGAGCTAGAAAAAGGGCTACTCTGTCTGTAATTCCCTCTTGCTCCAATTCATCCCAAACATCGTCTAACTGCTCTGCTTGTACACCTTCAACTTGTTCTTGATTATCATCTTTATCAACATTAAAAGCATTAAGTCAAGTCAAGTCAAGTCAAGTCACTTTTATTTATATAGCGCTTTTAACAATACAGATTGTAGCAAAGCACTG
>JAUMHP010000044.1:14937158-14953484 GCA_032361065.1 Enteromius trimaculatus | reverse complement strand
TTTCCGTTTGAAAATGTCAGGTTTGTCAAACCCGAGAAAGCAGGGTAACTCAAGCCTGTTTCTGAAAGAGAGGTAACCATTACTGGTAACTTACTCTCTGAACCTATCCTGGTTGGGAGCAGGTTTTATTCTCTAAACTCTGAGTTTCTGTCGGTCTCCTGCCCTTTTTTAAAGACGAAGCGGTATTTCTTGCCGTAACCTTAGTCATTTAATGCCCACATTTCAGACACAAACAGAGAAGAAAGTTACGAGAATGGCTTTTCCTTTTTTGGAGGATCCCATAGATGAGGAGGCTGTATTAATCCGAAGAGAATTACATTTACGTTGGGCAAGGATTTCGAGACCCAGAGTGTATCTTTTTGTCTTTTCTCTTGTAACGGTGGTATTGTGTGGTTGAGCTATCCGGGATAATTGTTAAAAATCTGTGACAAGTAGAAACTTTTCTAGCTCTCGTACATTAATAACTAATTGTGTGTTTTTTTGTTTTTTTGAGGGGGGGGGGCTCAAATTTCATTGTTTAATGTTCTTTTAATACCTGCAGGATTGCACCTACATGACAATTACAATTAGATTCAGTAGCATAGTGTTATGTTTTACCTTTGATATTACTGCAAAAAATAATAATAAATAATATTAATATTAGCTTCAAATAATTAGCCCACTGACCTTCAACCGGGACATGTACTGTAACTAGATTGTGAAAAAGTCAATAAACGTCACACATTACATTACTTATTTTTTATTATACTTAAATATGTGCTCATATTTGCTGTAACTTTGCATGAGCACATCAAGTTCAGCTGGAGAAAAAAAGGCCAACCTCTTTTTTTCAGCTTTTTAGACACGCTTAACTCGGAGTTAGTCTACTCAGAGTTGATTGATCTTACTCAGATCACCTGTTCTGAAACCGAAAACTCTGTGAGTTTTTAATCTCTGGGTTGATTAAATCAGAGTTCAAGTTTAAACTGAGTTGTTTGAACCTCCTTTTTGAGCTCTCTGCCTCCACGTGTATGAACCAAATGTTCTCCTCATTCATTTGTATAAATCAATAAACTGATTAACATTGTAAACTGGCATTTTATTTGCAGCTTTTCAGTATTTACAATTCTGTTTTAAAGCATACACTTTGACACACGTCTGCAGTCATGAAGACTTACAGAGAGAGTGAGTGGATCACTCCACGCGCAGCATACATCATGTCACACATTATACATGCGCATAAAAAAAAAATAGACCCTTTTTTCAACATTGTAGAAAAACTAAATTAAAATAAAATACAAACATATGAGATGAGAACACATAATCCAACACCCCCACTTGTTCTCATCATATGAAATCACCTCTCAGTGGCATTATACATCTCTATTCACTTCCAAAAAGAAAACCTTTGAACTTCAACATTCTTACTTTTGATACAGGTTTTGTCAACATGTCAGCAACCATCTCTTCTGATGAACAATATTCAATACTTATTTTTCTTTCATTTACTGCATCGCGAATGAAATGGTATTTAACGTCAATGTGCTTTGATCGCTTTCTGTTCACAGGATTCCTTGTTAGTACAATTGCTCCCTGATTGTCACCATACATTTTAGTACAGGTGTACACCTTGTTATCCATACCACTCAGCAACTGACTTAGATACATGCTTTCTTGGGTAGCATTTGCTAGGCCTATATATTCGGCCTCACATGTGGACAATGCGACGACTGGTTGCTTCTTTGACTTACAGGAAATTACCGGACCTTGTTCTGTCAGGCTAAAACAATACCCTGAAGTACTACGTCTGTCGTTGAGAGATGATGCCCAATCAGAGTCACTGAAAGCTAGTAGACTCGGATCACAATTTGTTTTCTGAAAACACAACTCGTAATCACTTGTGCCCTTTAGATACCTTAGCACGTGTTTGGCTGTCACAAAGTCCCGTGCTTTTGCACTTGATATGGTTTGTTATAGTTTGCTTACAATCCAACTAATATCTGGCCTGGTACATGTCATGGCATAGATGAGACTGCCCACATTCTCTCGATATTCTCTGGGATTTTGGACCTCCCTGCTGCTATTTTGATCATTCTTGCCATTCTTGTCTGACATTCCAAAACGTTCTAGCATTTTCATCACATATCCCTTTTGACTCATTTTGATTTTCCCTTTTGTTTGTTCAAATCCAATACCTAAGAAATGTGAAATACTCCCCAGATCTTTCATATTGAATTTATTTTTCATGCTATTCTTGAATCTGTTAAGTTCTTCGTTACTTCTTGCTGTGATGATTAGGTCATCTACCCAAATGATGACTACGATAATATCTTGCTTCCTATATATACAGTGATCTGACAGATTTCTCTCAAAACCAATTTGTCCAAGGTGATCATTTAGTAGCTTATGCCAGTTCCGACCAGATTGTTGCAAACCGTACAGGGATTTTTTTAGTTTATACACCAACTTTTCCCCTGCCACAGAAGTTGATTCAAAACCCTCAGGTTGCTCCAAGTAAATGTCTTCATCTATAGGTGCATGTAAGTATGCCGTCTTGACATCCATTTGATGAACTATAAGGTCATTCTGGACAGCTATCTGCATAAATGCTCGCACTGACGTCAGATCTGCTGTGGGTCCAAAAGTCTCATGATAATCTATACCTTCAGTCTGGCTATAGCCCTTTGCCACATATCTTGCTTTTAAGAGCTTTCCCATCTCACCATGTCTTTAATGGTGTTGACCCATTTTCCTCCAACAATATTCCTATCCTCAGGTAATGTAGTCAATTCGAAAGTGTCATTTTCTTTGAGTGAATCTATTTCTTCCTGCATTGCACGCTTCCACCAAGGTGCATCAGGTGACATCAAAGCCTCTCTATACGTCTGGGGAACACCAAATACTGCCCTGTAACAATAATCAATGTTCACATATGTTACATCACTCTTGTTTTGATCTGATACGTAATCCTCTAAATATTTTGGAGGTCTCTTCTCTCTCTGTGATAACCGTTGTTTTTGGTTTGGGATGAGTTCTGCATCTGTTTTGTTTTCATTCTCATCTGAGACTTCCCCCCTCATCACCTCATTACCCTCTTGCTCATCTTTGATCTCATTCTCATTCAGTGTATGTTCATCTGTGCCGTCTTCACCATGTGAACCTTTAACCTCCTCCCCACCAGCACTGTTGTCTCCACCGGCAACTATTTCTAGATCATCCTCGTCTGTTTGTGTTGTTTGTTCACTACGTTCTTAGTGAATTTTACCAATCTGTGCTTGGTCACTTTTCTTGTCTGACGGTTATAAACCAAATATGCAGGGCTATTTTTACTGTACCCCACAAAGACTCCTTTATCACACCTAGGATCTAATTTCTTCTGGTCATGCCTGTATGCATAACAGTCTGAGCCAAATATCCACATTTTCGAGAGGTCTGGCCTCTTTCCGGTGAGCATGAAGTAAGGTGTGTTTTGCGTTCTGTCATTATAGCAACAATTTCTAATATGGGCAGCCGTTTGAACAGCATATGGCCATAACACCTTCGGTAACTCTTTCTCTAACAGTAGGCATCTTGCCATCTCAAAAATGGTCCTCCACTGTCTCTCAGCTGTGCCATTTTGATGCAGAGAGTACGGGCATGATTGGCTTTTGCATCTGCCTTTCTTCTCCTACAGTTTGTGAACTTCCCTTTTGTGCATGTTACAATTTACTTTAGTCGAGGGTATGCAGATAAATGATAAAACTAGTTTAGGTAATTTCAACAAGTCATCAAAGTTACAGTGCCCCATGATTTCATGCCATGTTTTAACATCACATGCTAATTTTACTTTGTCCCTGGCACACATATCATTTGCATATTCATAATCACATTGATCTGGTTCATTTACCGTTTTCAAGTAGAATAGTCTCTCATGCTCTTTGATTGGAAACACAGTCCCGTTTTCACCTATGAGTTCGTTTTGGCCCTTTTGGAAGATCAGTGGCAGCTTGAACGGAGATGATGCTCTGTGGATATGACGGTATGAAGAGGGCTCTCATTAAAATGGTCTTGACCGTTTTTCCTTCCCCGTCTTGTAAGAACACCTCTTCTTCTCCGCGCTTTAAGGCTACGTTATTCATTCTCGTTCCATCCGCCAACTCCATGTAATGCAATGCAGGGTTGAAAGATTCATCGAACCGCGTGAATCTTGCTTTCTCTGTAATGATGTGAGATGTTGCTCCGCAGTCCACTTAGATTAGTCCTCTTCCTTTAATACTTTCGGGAAGTAAACGTTGGCTAACTTTAAAAATGAAAGTTTGCTCGTCGTCATCCTGCTTTTCGGCTGTCTGTTTGGCGTCACCTCTTTGTCTGTTGCCCTTTCTCCTGCACCTCTCGTCGCTGTGTGTTGAGCTTCGATGGTTGTTACACCACTTCGATGATGCTTTCTGGTGGCAATCTCTGGCTATGTGACCTCGATTACCACAACCATAGCATGTCACAGTCGATGCTTCTGCTTTCATCACGTTGTCCAATTTCATCTTGGGATCAAACTTTTCTGTCTCCCCGTAGCTTCGTAGTAGACTCCAGTTGTACGAACGTCAGTTCTTCGCTGCTTTGTGTGATGTGGATGGCAAAGGGTTTGTATGATTCTGGCAGGCACTTCAAAATCATAGCTATTGTCAGTCCATCACTTAACATTTCTTTAGCATTTCTGAGAGACATTATCGCTCTTTCGGCTCGGATAATATAGTCTGTAATGCTTTCTTCTGGATCCTTCTTCAGAGAAGTTAGCTCTGTATATAAGGCAATGATTCTCGGCTTACCCTGGCTGGCGTAGTGATTTCTTAGGATTTTTAATGCTTTCCTTCCTTTCCTTCCGTCAGTTGCTTCTCTCATCACTAACGACAGGCTTTTGTCATCGAGTAACTGAATTAGCTCTGTGTAGCATTCTTCATTCTTCTCTCGGCCGTCATTGTCGTCAGCGGATAGCATTGTTATCTTTAGGCCAAGCATTCTCATGTGGCCTAAAATTTTTACTTCCCATAGTTCGTACTTCTGTTCGTCGCCATCAAAAACCAGCCTCTGCCATGCTCCTGCACTTCTCCTGGGCCCATAACCTGTTAGCTCTCTGCCTCCATGTGTATGAACCAAATGTTCTCCTCATTCATTTGTATAAATCAATAAACTGATTAACATTGTAAACTGGCATTTTATTTGCAGCTTTTCAGTATTTACAATTCTGTTTTAAAGCATACACTTTGACACACGTCTACACACGTCTGCAGTCATGAAGACTTATAGAGAGAGTGAGTGGATCACTCCACGCGCAGCATACATCATGTCACACATTATACATGTGCATAAAAAAAATAAAATAGACCCTTTTTTCAACATCGTAGAAAAACTACATTAAAATAAAATACAAACATATGAGATGAGAACACATAATCCAACACTCCTTTCTGAAAAAGGCCCCTGCAGAGTCCTGACTCCTCTCTTCGAGCTGTTTTCCTCTGCTGTTACCAACATCAGATGTTTGACTAGACTGAGATTCTCTGGTAAAACAAGCTTTTATTTTTCTTAGAAAACAGCAGCAAACACTTAAATATCAGGTATTATGTAGAGGTTTGACTTGTTGAACAGAATCTGTTTTCAGAATTGACTCAAAGTCTGGTCAGCGTGTTCAATATTGTGTCTTTGACCTTCATTATGTATATTTAAATTATACTGTGCTTTAAATAAAATACAAATCATTTAAAAAAAAAAAAAAAACTATTTTTCTCATTTCTCATTAATTGTTACCTGTCACATTAATGAGCACTATTTAAAGGGGAGACTTTTAATTCTGATAGGATAATCAGATAATAGACTGATTGGGAAATGAGAGTCAGCTGTGGTTAGCCGATCTACGGTTACCTCCCGAAATTAGTTTAATACTTAAAAATCATTTCCCCTACTCAGAAATAACAACATTCTTAGAAATGGAGTGTGTGGGGGAAGGCTGCGCGACTGAGAATGATTACTAAATACGATTTAGCACAAAGTTCACTTTTTGCTGTACAAATCAGCGCAAATGTAACACAAACAAATTGCATAGTTTAGTGATCATTTATTTGTAACGGGTGCCAAATTATGAAGCAGCAGTAGTATTATGATGTATGTAGTGTGGTGAAATATATGTTATTTTATGAACACTTTATTTGTATAAATCATAAATTTCAAGCATTTTCCATTTATGACAATTTGGACACAATATAACCCCACTCATTGAATTCATTGGTGTAATTTGTATGTAACAAGAGGGTGATGCTAAACATGATCAAAAATATTAATTTATTAATCTGATTTACCACAGATACAGAAGTGGGAGATGTGGAATCCCAGCATGACACAGAGACTTCAGAAAGACAAAGACACTTAGAATCTGAACCTATATATGAGGACATAGGCACACATGAAACCACAACTTTAGAAAGACAAAGACACTTGGACCCAGAACAGACACATGAGGACGAAGACACTGATTCAGAGAGTGTAAGGAATACACATACGGCCATGAATGTACAGGAGGGAGAGCAGGATTTCAGACAATGTCCAAAAGTAAAAAAATCATTTTTTATCTCTATGGCAAACAAATTGTGGGCTAGGATCAGGCCACAAAAAGGGTACTCAAAATTAAGAGGACCTTGGACTGACCATGTGTATGACAGCTTCAAAGCAAAAAATCCATGTTGCACTCTCTCATTCAAATATCAACATATCAAAGCTCCCTTCAGCCGAAAAAAAAATCTTCCATATTTAAAATTGAAAGCAGTCTGCACATTCCCCTCTTGCCAAGCGAAATACTGTTTCACAATGCAAAATAATCCTGCTGGAGTGAGCGAAGTGAAACTGTTAGTCCGTCAAACTGGAGAAATACTACACAAGCTTTCAGAGGAAAAGGCTAGGCCAGCAACCAACCTAAAAAGGGGAAGAATAGCAAAAGCCCTTACGCATGGACCCAGTCAGTATTTTTACAGTGCACTTCGTTCAACACCAAAAGAGCAACTCCTAGCTGGGAACATGAGTGAATGTCTCAGTAAAAAAGTGCTGAAAGTAATTCGATCAGAAATGAGGAAAAAGGAATCTATTCACTCTGATGTCTTCATGGAAATACACCTACTGCAGACACTACTCAAGGAATGTGCCACAAAATACTACAAAATACCAGGCTACATACAGCTTTTTGGTATGAATCCCTTCATCGTTCATTTGTACACGGAGTGTGGGCTCAGCATTCTTGTGCATCATTTGCGAAGCAGGGGTCCTGTGTCCCTCTATCTTGATGCCACTGGAGGAGTTGTGTCAAAAATACCAGAACAGCCAAAGTGTGTGTTGTACTATGCTCTCGTTCTTCCAGGAAAGGATCGAGATGCACCATCGCTTCCTGTATGTGAATTGCTCACCAATGATCACTCAGTACCTCCAATCACGTTTTGGCTGATGCAGTTTGCACTGCATGTGTCAAAATACACACAAATAAAAATTCACAAGGTTGAGACTGATTACAGCTGGGCTTTGATACAGAGTGTGATGCTTGCTTTCAACAAAGAGGACATCAGCTGTTACCTCAACAGAGCATATGAGTTGTGCATGGGCCAAAAATCATGGGATGATATGAAGTCATACACTATCCTGCACATTTGCTCTGCACACATTTTGAAAGCTGTCAGACAGGCAATCTGTAGGCAAACAGATGATGAAGGACTGAGAGACTTTGTCACATTTGCTTTCGCAAGACTCCAAAATGCCAGCAACATGACTGAATCAAGAATTGTGTTCCGTGCATTATGTGCCCTGCTCACAACAACACGAAACACAAACCTTGTCAAAGAAAGTGTGCATGTTTTGGAAAGTGTAATTTCAAGATGCAACAAGGATACACCTGAAGAAAATATTCAGTCTAAAGGCTGGACAATGTGTGAAAGCGAAGACAGAAGATATGCAACGACAATCACTGCCAGATCACCATTCTCAGCTTATTTTCAGCAGATCATGCAAGAGGTGAAGGAAGAAGTGGCAGGTGATAAGACAAGGTCAGTAAAAGAGGACAACCCCTACTTCTGTCCAGGCATCATCACTTTCCTCTTTGATACCTACCTTGCCATTTTTCCTCTTTGGAGTGGCTTGCTGTTGGGAGACATAAGGAAGTATGAATCTCATGAACAAGACTTGGTGACAACAAAACAGCAAACAAAAACAAGAGATACCAACTGCCATGTAGAAAACTGGTTTGGAATTGTCAAGCATTCCATACTGCAGAAAGAAAAAAAACTAAAACCAGGAACCTTCATAAGAAAAATGCACCAGACTCTGCAAGCAAGATATACAGAGCATATCATTAAGCATAAGCTTCCTCAAAATCCATTGCTACATCGTGAGACACCTGTGAACCTTGATCAGTCTAAAGAAAGTTGGATGAAGAAGGAAGATCGTTTCCCATCCACCAAATCTAAATACTACTCTGTACCATTGGAAATACCTGTTCCCAAAAAAAGAAGGATGACACAGAGCAAGAAATGCTCAAGTCAGCTTCCTGCAGATGAACTTCTAGATAAAGAGGTAATGAACTGATAAGTCCAAAAACGCAAAAGCAAAAAAAAAAAAAAAAAAAATTATATATATATATATATATATACAGTATAGACCAAAAGTTTAGACACACCTTGTGTTTTCTTTATTTTCATGACCATTTACATTGAAAGATTCTCACTGAAGGCATCACAATTATGAATGAACACATGTGGAGTTATGTACTTAACAAAAAAAATAGCTAAAATAGCTGAAAACATCTTTTATATTCTAGTTTCTTCAAAATAGCCACCCATTGCTCTAATTACTGCTTTGCACACTCGCGGCACACACACACACTTATAAGTCTTTTACACAATCTGACATTTGTTTAAAATTGAACTGGAAATTAGGTGCTGGGTGTCTGGCCAGAGGAGAACTGGCCCCAAGTAAGTCTGGTTCTCCCAAGGTTTTTTTCCCAATTTTCTAATGGATGGGGTTTTGGTTCATTGCCGCTGTCTCCTCTGGCTTGCTTAGTTGGGGACATCTGATTTCTAGTGATTATCGTCGTCTTGACTACAGAAACCATCTTTGCATTTGATAAATAAACTGTTTTATCTCGTCATTATACATTAGCATCATTCGGTTCTCCTACTTGATAATGTTCAGTGCTTTGCTACAATCTGTATTGTTACAAGAGCTATATAAATAAAAGTGACTTGACTTGGCATATTCTCGATGAGCTTCAAAAGGTAGTCACCTGAAATGGCTTTCACTTCACTGGTGTGACTTATCAGGGTTAATTAGTGCAATTTCCTGCTTTATCAATGGGGTTGGGACCATCAGTTGTCCAGAAGTCAGATTACTACACAGCTGACAGCCCTATCGGACAACTGTTAAAATTCATATTATGGCAAGAACCAATCAGCTAACTAAAGAAAAACAAGTTGCAATCATTACTTTAAGAAATTAAGATCCGTCAGTTCGGAAAATTGCAAAAACTTTAACTGTGTCCCCAAGTAGAGTTGCAAAAACCATCAAGCGCTACAATGAAACTGGCACACATGAGGACTGACCCAGGAAAAGAAGACCAAGAGTAACCTCTGTTTGTTAGCCCATGCAAACACTATATTCTGCCCGATGATACACACACTCTCTGTGTAGCTTGCATGGGAGCGGAGCACGCTGATGCAGCCTTCAGCAGACTGATAGGGAGGGATGCAGATATTGTGAAAGAATGCACCTGCGTGTGCTCCGCTCCTGGAAAGCTCTGTTTAGTGATAATGGAGCTTTCATAAGCGATCCTCGCGGCGCTGGTGGGGATCGCAACTCGACCTCCGTGATGCTGAACAATATGAGGCGGAATCCGAGACGGGTGAGACCCTATGTCAATCCACAAAAACGGGGTAGAGTGCCAGCCGGGCGAGGGAGGAAGCAAAGTAGAGTTGAAAAAACCATCAAGCGCTACAATGAAACTGGCACACATGAGGACTGACCCAGGAAAAGAAGACCAAGAGTAACCTCTGCTTCTGAAGACAAGTTCATTCGAGTCAGCAGCCTCAGAAATCACAAGTTAGCAGCAGCTCAGATCAGAGATCAGATAAATGCCACACAGAATTCTAGAATTCCAGACCCATCTCTAGAACAACTGTTAAGAGGAGAGAGGCCTTCATGGTCAAATAGCTGCCAGGAAACCACTGCTAAGGAGAGGCAACAAGCAGAAGAGATTTGTTTGGGCCAAGAAACACAAGGAATGGACATTAGACCAGTATAAATCTGTGCTTTGGTCTGATGAGTCCAAATTTGAGATCTTTGCTTCCAACCACCGTGTCTTTGTGAGACGCAGAAAAGGTGAACGGATGGATTCCACTTGCCTGGTTCCCACTGTGAAGCATGAAGGAGGAGGTGTGATAGTGTATGGGTGTTTTTCTGGTGACACTATTGGGGATTTATTCTAAATTAAAGGCACACTGAACCAGCATGGCTACCACAGCATCCTGCAGCGACATGCCCTCCCATCCGGTTTGCGTTTAGTTGGACGATCATTTATTTTTCAACAGGACAATGACCCAAAACACACCTCCAGGCTGTGTAAGGGCTATATGACCAAGAAAGAGAGTGATTGAATTGCTGCGGCAGATGACCTGGCCTTCACAGTCACCGGACCTGAACCCAATCGAGATGGTTTGGGGTGAGCTGGGCCGCAGAGTGAAGGCAAAGGGGCCAACAAGTGCTAAAGACCTCTGGGAACTCCTTCAAGACTGTTGGAAAAACCATTTCAGGTGACTACCTCTTGAAGCTCATCGAGAGAATGCCAAAAGTGTGCAAAGCGGTAATCAGAGTAAAGGGTGGCTATTTTGAAGAAACAAGAATATAAAAGATGTTTTCAGTTAAGTACATAACTCCACATGTGTTCATTCATAGTTTTGATGCCTTCAGTGAGAATCTACCAATGTAAATGGTCATGAAAATAAAGAAAACACATTGAATGAGAAGGTATGTTCAAACGTTTGGCTTGTACTGTGTATATATATGTATATATATATATATATATATATATATAGTGCCCTCCACTAATATTGGCAAATCTTGGTAAATCTGAGCAAAGGTGGCTGTGAAAATAAGTCTGCATTGTTTATCCTTTTGATATTTTATTTTAAAAATCACAAAATTCTAACCTATCATTGAAGCAAAACAATTGAAAATGGGGAGAAAACTCATTCCTTTTCAGGAAATCGAGCTGTGTTGACGAGACTCTATGGGAACACCCTCAGTGTGACAGCTCTGAATTGTGTGCTGAATCAGCCAATGATGAGTTGGGACGTCATAGGCGGGTGACGTCACTGGCCAAGAAGCAAATACACACATGGAAAGTGACCGGCAAACCAGCTTTTAGTCATTCAGCAAAGAGCTCTGTGTGTGTGATTGTGAATTGTCCTAGAGTTAAAAAGTCTGTTTGAACGAATCGTGAAAGAATGTCTAAATCAAAAGAGAAAACTAGAAAGACCGAATGCAGCTCACAGTACAGAGTGTTTGTTAGCCCATGCAAACACTATATTCGGCCCGATGATACACAAACTCTCTGTGTAGCTTGCATGGGAGCGGAGCACGCTGATGCAGCCTTTCAGCAGACTGATAGGGAGGGATACAGATATTGTGAAAGAATGCACCTGCGTGTGCTCCGCTCCTGGAAAGCTCTGTTTAGTGATAATGGAGCTTTCATAAGCGATCCTCGCGGCGCTGGTGGGGATCGCAACTCGACCTCCGTGATGCTGAACAATATGAGGAGAAATCCGAGACGGGTGAGACCCTATCTCAATCCACAAAAACGGGGTAGAGTGCCAGCCGGGCGAGGAAGGAAGCGCATACTGCTACTTCCCCTCGTCAGGGCGGCAAGAAAGCAAGCGGCGGCGTTTCAGCGGTTCCTCCCTTGCAGCTCTCCAGCTCAAGGGGCTGCTGGGCGGGAGCAACCCCACCTGAGTACTGGCTCTTCATACTGTGAATACAGAGACACACAAGAGCAGAGTGTCGCTATGTGGCGGGGCCTTCTAGATCTCAGAAAGACCAGAGTTATTCTCCAAGAGAAAAAGAAGGCCCTGCAGGGCAGAAAGAGGAAGTCCTTATATGCGTGGCACAGGACTTCTGAGGGAAGTCCCCTCTGGGAAAGAATGGTTAACCCCGCATTACACAGGTCCCATCTCTCCTCAGTGCCCTCGGGAGATTGTTTCACTAACCTCGCCAGTGTTACGAGGCGTGAGCGTCACCCGCGAACATCGGTTTCAGTTTTGTCCGAGATTTTCGCCACTGAGCTCTCACGAAGGGACCAAGCACAGCGTCACACAAGGGCGGGCTGTGTCCAGAAAACATCATCCCTCAAATATCATCAGAGACCAGCCTCGAGAGACTGGTTCCCTTAGTAGACTATTTGACAGCATGGAAACTACTGCCAAATGTGTCTCAATGGGTCCTGCGTACTGTAGAAAGTGGATACAGAATCCAGTTTGGACGAGCTCCGCCACAATTTGCGGGCATCAATCGAATGATAGTCCGTTCAGAGCAGGCTCTGGTGATGGAACAAGAAGTCGAAACTCTTCTGAGGAAGGAGGCCATTGAGGTGGTCCCTCCTCACCAAATCGAGTGCGGGTTCTACAGCCGCTACTTCATATTTCCTAAGAAGAATGGAGGGCTGAGGCCCATATTAGATCTCAGTTTTGAACCTCTCAGTTATGAAGCTGAAGTTCAGAATGCTTACAGTGAAGCAAGTGGTTGCACAAATCAGGTTCGAGGACTGGTTCGTCACAATAGATCTAAAAGATGCGTACTTCCATGTATCGATCCATCCTTCGCACAGGAAGTTCCTGAGGTTTGCTTTCTGGAGCAAAGCATACCAATATCGGGTACTACCCTTTGGCCTTGCATTCTCACCATGTACGTTTAAGAAATGTGTGGATGCAGCTCTTGCTCCTCTGCGACTCCAGGGCATCCGTATTATAAATTATATCGATGACTGGCTGATACTAGCATCATCTAGATGTTGAGATGTCGTCCTCGTTTACATGAAACGTTTGGGGTTGAGACTGAACGCCAAGAACTTTCTGCTCTGTACTTTCTCCAGAACAGACAACCACCGTCGCAATAGTAAAAGAAGGCCGGTCACTCACTGTCAAGCAGTTTCAAAAGCTGCTGGGCCTTATGGCCAATAGATCCTCCACCCCACCGCAGCAGCAGCACATTAATAAGTGAGCTCACCACTGATGCTGGCGAGCGCGGTAAATCATTTCCGCGAGAGGAAAACAGATGTATATGCGAAGAAACGGGGCCCGCAAGTTCATTCTCGATCTTCTTTCACCTGCTCACGCGAGGGGCGTGGCTTGGTGTTTTAGTTAACTAAACGATGCCATCGTCCATCTCAATGTTTCACATTAGACATCGCATGATGCCAAATTGGTCGGCATCGGCCAACCCTAGTGTGTCACGACGAGCTGTACGTGTTAATAGATATGTGGACGAAACCTTCGTTCCTAAATCAGGGCCCAGTGTTGGGATATCCAGGTCACCGCAGAATGCTAGCGACTGATGCATCCCTCACTGGTTGGGGAGCGATCCCGGTCTGTGGAGAAGTCGCTATCTAGAGTGGCATATCAACTGTCTAGAGATGTTAGCAGTTTTTCGAACACTCAAACACTTCTTCACAGATGTAAGAAATGAACATGTGTTGGTGCGCACCGACAACACCTCTGTTGTCTCTTACATCAACCACCAAGGAGGTCTGCGATCGTGCCCCTTGTACAAGCTGGCACACCAGACCCGGTCTACCACTCCTCTTTAGGTGGACATACAGTGGTTAAAGAACCCCTGGTCATACGCTTCCTCCGCGGTGCGCTGAGGTTGAGGCCACCAGTACGATCCCGGGTGCCCTCCTGGGACTTGGCTGTTGTGTTAGAAGCCCTTTGTGGGCCACTTTTTGAGCCCATAGAGGAGATCTCAGATTGTTTGTTAACAAAAAAGACCACACTACTGCTAGCGTTGTGTTCTCTGAGGAGAGTAGGTGATCTTCAGGCCCTCTCAGTGGCCCCTACACATCTCGACTTTGCGCCGGGCATGGCCAAAGCCTTCCTGTACCCGTGAGCGGGTTACAGTCCCAAGGTACCTACGGTCACACCTCAGCCAGTCATACTACAGGCCTTTAACCCACCTCCCTTCAGGGAGCCTGGTCAGCAAAAGCTAAATTGCATGTGTCCAATGCGAGCTCTAGACACATACGTCCACATAGCTGCCCTGTGGATAAGGTTAAGAAGGGGCTCCCAGCAACCAAACAGACTTTAAGCCGTTGGATTGTGAATGTCATCAATTTGTCATATGAGTCCTCTGGACGCCCACCGAGGCTAGGAGTCAGAGGCCTTGCTAGCAGGGGTTTCCATGGCCAATATTTGCAATGCTGCTGGGTGGTCAACCCCCCACACATTTGTCCGATTTTATGGACTGGACTTGCGAGCTACTACAAGCTCTTATGTTCTCTCGCCCTAGCTGTGAATAACCACACACTGGGCGGGGATTTAAAGTCTGGAGGCCTGGGCATCTCATTCCCATAGCGTCTCGTCGACGCAGCTCAAGATCCTGAAAAGGAACGTCTCAAGGTTATGTATATAACCCTGTTCCTTGAAGGAACGAGACGCTGTGCTTTGAAACCACACTTTTGGCATCCTCTGCCGGTGCTCCGCTGCATGACAGGAGCTAGTTTGCCGGTCATTTTCCACGTGCTTATATGCTTCCTGGCCAGTGACGTCACCCGCCTATGACGTCTCAACTCATCATTGGCTGATTCAACACACAATTCAGAGTCGTCACGCTGAGGGCGTTCCCATAGCGTTTCGTCGACGCAGTGTCTCGTTCCTTCAAGGAAAAGAGTTATATACATAACCTTGAGACGTTGTTCTCCCATACATGTTGGACACAATTATTGCCACCCAATTATTGCTACGTCCTGTCCCAAGATAACAGCTCTGAGTTTTCTCCTGTAATGCCTGAAGAGTTTGGAGAACACCTGATAAGAGAAGATTTCTAACAGTCAGTTTTAGATTTGTTATATGTTGGTATTTGATAGAATCCATGATGCCATGTGTCATGACAAGATGTCCAGGACCTCCAGCAGAAATCTAAGCCCACAAAATCAAAAACACAGCAGTATACTTCCTTGTACACATGGAGTACTTTTTATCCTTGTGTTCACAAAAAATCTTGAGTGTTTGATGCTAAAAAGCTGATCTTTTAGTTTCATTTAATCATAGAAGCCAGTCTCATTTGTAGTTCCAGTCCTGTCTGACATCTGAACATGCTGGATATTGTTTTTGAATAAGTGAGGAGAATTTTTCTTAAACCCTCCTGAACAGCACATGCTGATGTAGGGGCTGTTTGACAATTTTTTTTTAAAGGTTTTCTGACCCTGAGACCCTGCGATTTTCTGCAATTCTCCAGCTGTGGTCCTTGAAGAGTCTTTAGCCACTCAAACTCTACTCCTCGCCGTGTATTAGGAATATATGGACACACATCCTCTTCCAGGCAGCTTCCTCACATTTTATGTTGATTGGAAATTCTTAATTATTTCCCTGATGGTGAAAATGGTTATTTTCACTGCTCTAGCTCTTCTTAAAGCCACTTCACTAATTGGTGAAGCTCAATTATCTTTTGCTGCACATCATAAATATATTATTTGTTTTTTCTCGTTGTGTTGATGATTAAAGAAATTTCGGCTTTGTTTTCCCTCCTATATATATTTCTGTGAAACAGGAAGCCAGGGCTGGATGTTTTCATGTTCATAATCACCCTGGAGTGCTCAAAATTGTGAATATGAATGGGAATATACTTTAGAGATATTTTACTCATAAAAAATTCTAGGGGTGCCAATAATTGTGGCCAACGTGTATTGGAAAAAAACAAACATTTATTTCATCACAAGGATTTCTTCTCTATAAAAAATTTATCTAATTAATTAAAGGCTTTGTAATTAAATAATTGAAATTAATCGCATATAAATATTTGACCTGAGAACAGTGAGAAGTAAGTTTTTTCAGGTTTTTTGGATTTTTAGTATACCATTGAATAATGACTGAATACATGAGCTTAAGCAACAAAATATTGTTTATTTTTGTTCAGCCAAGTCCAACAGACCAGTGCAATATTGCCATTAAATGTAGCAATAGGATATTTAGAAATATAGTAGCCAACATTTCAGAAATTCAGGAACCCTATAGGTAGGTAGACCTTCTGTAAACTGTTTTTTTTTTTTTTTTTTTTTTTTTTTTAAGTAAAAACAAAAAA
>JAUMHP010000044.1:14878693-14891718 GCA_032361065.1 Enteromius trimaculatus | reverse complement strand
AAAAGGACACAGTCTGCACACGCCACGCTGAGCACCGCCACCAAGATCACCACAGTATTGTTTCACTTACCGCACTCTGTCAATAAATCCACCCTTCGGGGGTTTTTGTGTTCAACAACTCTGTGTCTGTCGTGCTCTCTAGCGCCAGGGATCACAATATATATATATATATATATATTTATTTATTTATTATGTTCCAAATGTATGTTTTAATATGTTTTTTATTATGTTTGGAGTTTTACAGTGCCTTCATTAGGGAGACAAATAAACCCTGCAATGAGAACTGGAAGCTTTTGCCTCTCCTTTTGAAGAACTGTTTATCTTTCCGCCAAACTGAGCATCAACGTACAGGGAGGGCAGAATAAGAGGCATGCGGATCCACTTGCAAACATTTTTTAAACAAACACACAGTACAGTAAGCAGGGTCTTGGAACAGCGAACAGGAATATATCCCATATTAGGGACTGACATGCTTAATATCCTGAGTGAGAGTAAAAGAGGTACTTATTTTTCCCAACTTGTCAGGCACCGACGAGACGTCGGAGTCAGGTTCTTCCTCTTTCAGCTCTCCCACAGTGAGAGCAGATCCACAATACAAAAGCCAGTCAATCAGTTCAGCCAAAGACCAGTCCGGATTTTCCTCGGGTAGAGAATAGAGAATTTCCTGATCTAAACCCAGCAGAAAACAGTCCTTAATTATCTCCTCCTTCTCCTGTACGAGGTGACTGTAAGTGATGAACTCCTCAGTGTATTTCTATGCTGGGTCTTGAAACAGTGAACAGGAATATAAGAGGCAGAGACAATTGAATAATCCAATAGCGCAGCGGTCAGGGTCAATTATAAATCCAGAACGGGGAACATACAAGAAACATAGGAACACGAATGGGTTTACGAAGGGATTACACACACGGTACATCCAAACAATGACGAGCAAATTCACAGAATACAAACGGGACTTTATACACATGAAGACAAGGATAGGGGTGCAGGAACGAATGAGTCGCTATGGCGACAGACAAAGTGGGTGGAGACAACTGTTCATAATAAGAGTCCTGAAAGGAGCACAGAGACAAGACACACAGTACACAAAGTCCGGGCTGGAGTGACCTCTGGCGGAGCCCGCTGGCACTTCCAGCTGGCATTGTTACACTTTGATTAATGTCAAGTTTATAATGTCAGAAACTCCTTTCAGCCTTTATTCAGTTGATATTCATGCTACAAACGTAAAATAGAATAAATCAAATTAATAAAGAAAGAAAACATGCACTAACCCTTTTCACAAGCATTTTGTTTAGACAGATATTGTGATGATCATTAGTATAGGACTTTCTAGTACTATACTGATTTTCGCATTATTGTGGTATCATTATCGCAAGTTTATTATATCTTGAGGTACCCTGTGATTCCCTCCCCTATTCTGTGTTCTGCAGATACTGAAGAAGTTCAGCTTCAGTATTGAATGTCATGAAGAGAAAAGAAGAGTCTCAATAACAAATCACGCAACAGGCAGAATCTGCCATCAGTCGAGTGATTTGTCAACACAATTTCACTGATGATCCAGTACAAACAGCAAACCCAAGATAGAGAGGCTGCGTGAATGTGGTCTGAACTGTGTGGATGAGGCTAATTGTGTCAGATACACTGTAGAAGGACAGTTCCTGCACTGTGATCCACATACAGTACACTCCTATTTTACTGCTGATGGGCTTCACAGTGAGATCAGTCTCAATGCTGTTGTGTCTGATGGTGTAATTGGAGTGAGAGCAGAATAAACTCCAGGACTGATCATTAGATCCAAACAAACATTCATCAGTCTCTCCCTTCCTGCTAATGCTCTTATATGACACTGCTGAGAACACATATTTCCCACTCCACTCAATCTCACAGTAACAGCGTCCACAGACACTCTCTCTACACAACACCTGTCTTCAAATCTGTCTGGATTGTCAGGATATGGCTGTTTCTCTTGCACACGTGTCACTTTTCTGTTCTTTTCAGACAGAATAAGCCGCTTATTTGCTGTGTTTGGATCCAGTGTGAGAATACTGGCATCTGAATACAAGAGCAGAGACATTTAGAACACAACAACAATCACTATAGCTGTGTGTGTGTGTGTGTGTGTGTGTAGACATACATTTCTTTAGTCCTGCTGTAATCCTGGTTTCTCCTCCATGATCCACACTATAAAATACAGTCACATTCAGTCAGTGAATCAAATACTGTTGCTATACAAGGTACTAGGGATGCCACAATTCTCAATATAATATCGAACGATTTGGTACAACATCCACGATTCAATATGTGCTGGTGAACTGCATTTCTTTGTTTTTTTGTTTAAACTTTTGTGTACTATTTCTCTCAGAATTGGCTATGTGCTCAAGATTTCACATGCAGAGATGAAACACCTCCCCACTTAACCAGTGCTCTCTCAAATGTTTTCCTTTCTGAGCAAAACACAGGAACTAGTGGATTAGATGGTTGCAAATAACAGATAGCAGACTATGAGGACATACACTTGAAGATGCTGGTCCAATGCACTGCTCCAACCCTGATAAAAACTCCCCTACCTGTGATTTTTTAATGATCCTTAAGACACTGGTTAATATGTTCAAGTGTGTTTAATTAGGGTTAGAGCTAAACTCTGCAGTCCACTGGACCTCTTGGGTAAGACGGAAACCCTGGTCTTAAAATAGAAATACTTCTGTTCCTAAAGTAAAATATTTGTAAATGTAGTTCATTATTTTCCATAAATGTGTGTTGTGGTAGTTGAGTGACTAACCTTTTGTTATGGATTGTATATTATTGTAATGCATACTAGCTTGAAATAATTTCAATCTACTAAAGCAAAACTAAAACGGGAAAGCGTCCAACTTTTACGCCGTCACTGTTAACAGTCAAGGAAGACTTCGAGATGAAAAGAAGAATTTTAACCAGGGTGGGGACATTGGAGAGGCAAGTTTGTGAAAACGTCCTGAGATAACTGTCTTGAAAGTCTGACAATCTCAGACTTATTGAATATTAAGTCTATTGTACAAAACAGTTTACAGGGTACAGAGGTAGCTCATTTGGCACTTTTGCCTTTTTATTAGGATAGGACAGTATTTTAGAAGTGAAGGGAAGGGAGGGTGGTCGTGTAAGTTCCATGAGGCAGGACTTGAACTTGCAGTGGCTAGAGCACAACAAAACTATATTTTGGAATAAGGTACCAAATAAATTCAAATTCAAAACATTAAAGTAAACAAACTTAGTAAAAAAGTTTAAATAAAAAAAAAGTAAATAAAAAAAAAAAAAAATATATATATATATATATATATATGGGTGGCAGAGTGCTATTGGCAAAAAGAAAAATGTAAAATTGGCACTTCATGCCCAAAAGGTTGCAGACCCCTGGATTAAAAAACTATAGCTCAACATACTTGAATTTTTTCAATGAGCAGTGGGGATCCTCCAGTTTTTCAGAAAGCAGTTTGACTCCTGAATCTCCTGGGTGATTGTAGCTCAGATCTAACTCTCTCAGGTGTGAGGGGTTGGAACTCAAAGCTAAAGACACATAACCACAGCCTTCCTCTGTCACCATGCAGCCAGACAATCTACAGACACACATCAACAAGTTACGTCACATTAGTTTGTTTGTTGTTCCTTTTTTGTATTGAACTGATTATTCAATAAAAATAATTGTTCACAAAAAGATAATCTTGTGCCCATTTACTATTATCAGGAAGAAAGAAATATTCTTACACTTTTTAGCACTAAAAGCGCATACATTATAATCAATGAAGTGTAAACAACATACATTAAAGTGAAGTAAAAAATGTTTTTAGTACACCTAGCTTATACAAAACACATTAATACAACTGAAATCAGGCCCACTCATGTTTGAGAAGAGATATTTTCTAAATACTTAGAAATAACTATAAATAATTTTTATTTATTCAGGTTGTTACCACTTTATTTCCCAATCTTCAGACTTTATTTCCTCATACCTGCATAGAGGTAATGAATAGGTACGCTTAAAAGAGTTAAGCTGTTCATTTAGGGGTTTTTTTACGCTGTAAATTAGGGTGTCACACACATTGTTTGTCATTATGTTCAGCCATGTCTTATTGTAACATGTAGGAATGTTTTTGTGTCTTTTCCCCATGTGCTCTTTGTTTTTCCCAGTGACCTAGTTTCAGTTAATTAGTTAATCTTGTCAGGTGTGTCTTGTCTATTATCACTTATTGTCTCCCCTTTATAAGTTGCCTTCAGCCCTTCAGTCAATGTCAATGTCAAGTGTGTTTTTCTGCTCCTTCGTATTATACTTGGTGAAGATTAAATTATGTTTATTTGCAATGTCGACTCTCTCCGTGCTTTGCCACTGCACAACCGCGACACTTATCCTTGTCTGGTAGTGTATTTAAGTTCCTGTCTGTTCAGTTGGTATTTTTAAATTTTTAGTTGGTAAATTAATAATTCCTTTAAAAGTGTCCTGCACACAGCTGGCGGGTAATGCTTCAAGCTGATTCAGTGCTGTCAGAAGCTGTCTTTGAAAATTGTTCAGGCCATTTTGATCTTAGTACAATCCACAAACATCTTTAATAATTTGAAAAAAAATTTATGCATTTTATAGTTATTATATAGAAAACCATTTACCTCATTATCTCCAGATGACAGTTAGGATTCATCAGTCCATCAGAAAGAAGCTTCACTCCAGAATCCTGCAGGTCATTGTTACTCAGATCCAGCTCTCTCAGGACAGAGTTTGACGATTGTAAAACTGATGACAAACTCTCACAAGACTGAGCAGTGAGATTACATATGGAGAATCTAAACAAGAAGCACATAGTAATGACATACAAAATAAATGACAACTGGGGTTATTATTATTATTATTATTATTATTATTATTATTATTTTAACTTGGAAAAAATGTAAGAATTTTTACCACAAACCTCAGAACCTCTAGCTGACAGTTAGGGCTCTTCAGTCCACCAGAAAGAGACTTCACTCCTATATCCTGCAGGTCATTTTTACTCAGATCCAGCTCTTTCAGGACCGAGTTTGAGGATTGTAGAGCAGAAGACAAACTCTCACAAGACTGAGCAGTAAGATTGCATATAGAAAATCTATAAATATAGAAAATAAATACATATATAGATTAATTCATAGAAGTGTGAATTATCAAAATAATTAATCTAACATTTCAAAGTCAAACCTCATTATCTCCAGATGACAATTTGGACTCTTCAGTCCATCACAAAGAAGCTTCACTCCAGAATCCTGCAGGTCATTGTTACTCAGATCCAGATTCATCAGAGTTTGAAGACTGTACAGCTGAAGACAAACTTTGACAAGACTGACTTGTGAGTTTACAGCCACATAACCTGTGTAAACAAAACAAACCATATTAATGTACATTTATCAAATTGAAATTACTCCGCAATGCATGTTTGTGACGAGGGATAGTTTTTAATTATTTTAAATGAAATGCTCTTTGTGTGCTTTCCAGACTATACATTTTTTTTCCAGAATTTTTATAAATCTTTTATTTTCTGGCCACAATGCTGCAAGATTCCTACTTGAAAAAGCAATGGACGAGACAACGAATATGTGCATTATGTGCATTGACGGTAGAGCACACTTTCTAAAGCATCCTCAGTACTTAGGTCTTAACTGGGCCTGGATAAAACTATAGATAGAACAGAGTAGATTTACTCTGCGTGTATAGAAACACGGCAATGAAATTGGCATACGCTGATTAACATCCAGCTGCATCTGATCACAGCGCGAGTGTAAGTAGGCAGCAGATTAAGCGTTCATTAACTTTTTGCTTCGAGGCCGTGCTGAATGCAGATTTTCCTGAGCCATTCTACTCACCTGACGGAGAAAGGCAGGTGTCACGACGGAGCTTCCACTTCCGGAGTGGGGAGGGCTGGTCATACGAAGACAGTCAGGAACTCTCCCCGGAGAGCGCCTCCTGTCGCCCGCACTCCGACACCGCTGGACCTGGTTCACCGAACTCATGCTCCTTGTGACAGCCCCTCCTTGGCCGATTCCTCTGAGGAAGGATCTACTGACTCAGAGACGGGGCACCCTGTGGCACCCGCGCCCAGACCTCTGGAGACTCCACGTCTGGCCCCTGGACTGGACGTTGAGGTTCTAAGTGACCTAAGAACGCCTTCTACAAGAGCAGCTTACGCTTTGAAATGGAACCTGTTTGTCGAGTGGTGTTCTTCTCAACAAGAAGACCCCCGGATCAGAGTTTTACAGCCCGATCAGAGTTGTACTTCTCTTTTTGCAGGAAGGTTTGGAGTGAAGGCTGTCTCCCTCCACCCTTAAAGTCTATGTGGCTGCCATCGCTGCAAACCATGACCCCATTGATGGAAGGTCCGTTGGTAAGCACGACCTGGTCATCAGGTTCCTCAGGGGGGCCAGAAGGTTAAATCCTCCACGGCCCTTTACTGTACCCTTTTGGGACCTGTTCTTGTTCTAAGAGCATTGAACAACAGGTCCCCTTTGAGCCTTTGCCAGCAGTCGAGCTGAAGTTTCTATCAATGAAAACATTGCTCCTGCTCGCATTGGCCTCCATCAAGAGGGTAGGGGACCTCCAGACATTTCCGTTCGACGATTCATGCCTAGAGTTCAGGCCAGAGGATTCCAAGTTAACACTGAGGCCCAGCTACGTGCCCAAGGCCCAGACCCAACCCTGCTATTGCTGTGTCCTGTCCGAGCACTCAGATGTTACGTTGACCAGACACAGAGCTTCAGGACCTCAGACCAGCTCTTTGTTTGTCACGGTGGATAGCAGAAGGGGAATGCCGTCTCCAAGCAGAGAGTGGCCTACTGAATAGTGGATGCCATCACCCTTGCCTATCAAGCACAGGGTGTGCCCTGCCACCTCAGTGTAAGGGCTCACTCAACAAGAAGTGTAGCTTTGTCCTGGGCGTTGGCACGTGGCACCTCGCTTGCAGACATTTGCAGAGCTGCGGATTGGGCGACCCCTAACACATTTGCTAGGTTCTATAGCCTTCGAGTGGAACTTGTTTCCTCCTGTGTTCTCACCTCAAACAGGTAGTGACACGGAGTGGCCCGGTTCGGTCGGCTTGGTTACTATATTCTCCAGAGTGTCCAGAATCTGTAGACCCTGTTGAGTTCCTCCGCTCCCCTCGGCAGCCGGATGTTGCGGTTATGCAGGAGAGACGTTCCCGAATCCAGTTCATAGTTTATGGCCAGTAGAGCCATCCCCGATCCCAGTCCTCAGTTTACGGCCGGGAGTGCCGATCCCGATTCCAGTCCCCAGATTACGGCCGGGAGTGCCGATCCCGATTCCAGCCCCTAGATTATGGCCAGGAGTGTCAATCTCGATCCCTGTTCCAGAGTTTCAGTCAGGAATGCTAGTCCAGATTCCAGAGTCTGCGCTGCAAGAGCGACTCCGAAGGCTGCCCCTAAGTCACCACGGCCACAGGCAGCCCTCGAGTCACCACAGCCGCAGGAGGCTCCAAATCCGCCACTGCCTCATGTAGATTCTGATCTGCCATGGCCACCCAAGGCCCCTGATCCACCATGACCACAGCCAGCTCCCGATCCACCCTGGCCCCATGCTGATTCCGATCCACCACGGGCAGCTCCCAATCCGTGCTAAACATCTGGTTAGATGTTTGATTTCTGTGAATGCGATCCGGAGATTGCCCACTAAGAGGCTCACCTGTTTAGCGATCAGGAGATTGCTTTGTTTAAAAGAGTTGCGTTGCGGAATACCTTTGACTGCCTCAGCTTTATGCTCATTGATGTTTACTTGAAACCATCTGTGTAAATAAAACTCTTGATTTCAACTGAACACCTCTCCTAGTGTCTTGAAGGAGTGTTACAAATTAAGCATTGAATCTGCATGAGTTCACTTTATATGGGGGTAGAATCCACAGCTCAGCATCCCTTTTCAATACTCATGAGTATTTAAATAAGCTACTCTTACTCAAGTAGTTCTTTCTCTTACTCAGGTAGTTTTTTGCTTTTCACTCTACTAACTTTTTCTACTGGTACTTTTAATTGAGTATATTTATTCAGTACTCTATCCACCTCTGATTAACTGTTTGGAAAGTACTTTATTACACTATATTATAAAATGTTACCATATCTTCATAATAATGCAATACAAGTTGGTGAGGACATCCTGAATGTGTCTAATCAGCATTGTCTGCCCTGCGTTCTTAGAGAAAATGCCACTGATACAAACCTTAAAAACTGGAGAAAATATCTGCCATCTACAGTTGTGAAACACCTAATCATCTATATAATTGAACATAGCGATTCAGTGAATTTGAATGTCAAACCTCAGTATGTTTAGTTGACAGTGTGGACTCTTTAGTCCATCAGAAAGCAGCTTCACTCCTGAATCCAGCAGATGATTACTTCTCAGGTCCAGCTCAGTCAGATGGGAGTTTGATGATTTTAGAGCAGAAGACACAGTTTCACAGCATGTTTCATTAAAACCACAGCTGTCAAATCTAACAAACCAGAATGTTTTAGCCAGATTATTTTTTTGATATTCAGGTTTTCAACAAATGGAAAAATATTTCACAATGCATTTTTGACATTTAATTGTTTAGTGTTATAGAACAAAACATTTAATTGAACTGCAGTCTGTGAAATTACTCACAGTGCTTTTCTGCAGCATCTTACAGCTGGAATGAGTCTTGTGTAGTTTGAAGGTGACTATGTGAACCTCTTTGGGCTGAACTCATCCAGCACCTTCTCTGACATCAACAGTACACAGGTTAGCATTGAACACATTGAAGATGAGAGGTCTCTTCCTGGATGATCTGAATTGAGGTAACTTTGGACTTTCTCATACAATGAATGATCTCTGAGCTCAATTAAGCAGTAAAATGGGTTGACTGAAGCTTCATCTGAGATATCCTTCTTTTATAATTCTTTTATGTGTTCACATATTTGTGTAATGCTCTCTGTGGTGTCTTCAGTGTGTGTGATCAGACCTTTGAGCAGATTTTGACTGGATTCCAGTGAAATTCCCATGAGATACTGCAGAAACAAGTCCAGATGTCCTCTTTTACTCTGCATTGCTTTATCAATGGCACTCTTTGTTAAGTCGTGAAATTTGACGTTTCTGAAAAAAATCTGAAGCTTTTGTCTGGCTGTTTTTTGTGAATCTTCAAAGAAAAACTGCAGCTTGTGTGTGCTCTTGTTCAGGTAGCAGATGAACACATGCAATGCAGCAAGGAACTCTTGAACACTCAGATGCACAAAGCAGAAGACCTTTGTCTTATAAGTCTATCTTCCTTCTTAAAGATCTCAACGATCATTCCTGTAAACTCAGCTCCTTTACTCAGATCAATACCACATGCTTTCAAATCTTTCTCATAGAACACAATGTTTTCCTTCTTCAGCTGGTCAAATGCCAATTTGGCCAACTTCAAAATCATCTTTCTATTTAATTGTAAGTGCTCTGTACGTTCTCTTTCTTCATGTTCATCATATTTCTGACTCTTCATATTCAGTTGGATCAGCAGGAAGTGAATGTACATTTCAGTGAGCGTTGTGCTGATGTTCTCTGCATTGTTCTCAATGAGAATATCTTGAAGTACTGTGGCTGTGATCCAGCAGAACACAGGAATGTGGCACATGATGTAGAGACTACGAGACGTCTTAATGTGTGAAATAATTCTGGTGGCCAGACTCTCATCTGTGATTCTCTTTCTGAAATACTCCTCCCTCTGTTGGTCAGTGAATCCTCGCACCTCTGTGAACAAACCCACATTCCGACGAGGAATCTGATCGGCTGCTGCTGGTCGTGAGGTCACCCAGACAAGAGCTGATGGAAGCAGAGTCCCTTTCACCAGACTTGTGAACAGCACATCTACAGATGATCTTTCCTCAACAGTGTTTAATGTGACGTTTTTAAAGTTCAATGGCAGTCGACTCTCATCAAGTCCATCAAATATAAATGCTAGCTTACATCCCTTATAAAACTTTGATTTCTCCAGGTCCTTCAATTCAGGATAGAATTTCAGCAGAAACTCATGTAGATTGATCTCTCCATCTTTAATAATGTTGATCTCTCTGAATGGAAGCAGGAACACACAATCCATATCCTTATTTTTTTTTCCTTCTGCCCAGTCCAGGATAAATTTGTGTACAGAGACAGTTTTTCCGATGCCAGCAACTCCCTTGGTCAACACAATCTTCTCCTCATTGTTTTTTCTCAGCTCAGTAAATATATCAATGCATTTGATTGATTTGTCCTGTGTTTTTTTGTATCTGCTTTTTCCATTTCAGACTTTGACATACACTCATGATATGCATTCTTTAAGTGCCACTGAAACTCCTTTAGTTCTACTTCTACCAGCTCCTTTAGTGATTTCACGAGCAGCTCTTCAACAGAAGCCATAGACTGACACCACCTGACTGGCTGCAGGTCAAGAAAAAGAAAACACAATACATGATGATTTAAATCAATAAATCTCAGTATCTTATAAAATTGTGAAGTGTGAAGTATTAGATTTATATTTTTATATGATAATGGTTGTTCTTGTCTATTTACTAATGCTTCACCACCAAAGGTCATTAATCACCACATAGACTTACACACTACACAGAATGTTACCCTTACCCTGGACTTCAGTTCCCACAATCCATTTCACTCTGATTACACATCAGCTATAACAATCCACTCACTCTACATAAGCCATGGACTTCCTCTTCCACTCTGCTGAGTATTGTTTACATTTAATAATAATAATAATTCCAAGTTCAGTCTAGTTTAGATTTGCTTTGCCTGTGTATTTTGGATTGTATTCTAGTCTTGTTCATTTAAAATCATTTGTAATTATCATTATAGTTACTTAAATACCTATTTCATTCATTTATTAACTCATTAGTCATTTATACTATATTATATAATATTGTTGCCTACTCCTGCCATTCAATGAAGACTCTCCTTTGGGACAGTGACCTTCAGAGAAATTTTTTCGCCATGCTTAATGCTACCAGTCAACTGGGCAACTGCCTCACAAACAGTTACTTCTCAACTTTGTCCCCTTAATTTGTTCATGGACAATAATCCAATGCCAAGCTCAACCCAAACAATCCAGGGGTAACAGACCGCTATCTTCTCCGAGACAAGCTAAAAGATTTTCTCCTCCTTCTTCCCCTTGTTTGAATGCATGAGTAATATCTATGATTTTATTACATATTACTTGTGACATTTTTTACGTTTACATTTTATATTACTATTAAGCGTAAAACAACCTATTGGGTAACAACAGAAGGCTACTTTAAAACTTTCATTAAATCAATGACATTAAATTTTGAAAACACGATTACCTAACATTAGAGTGAAACATGTAACCACTATTTTCCGATATTTAATCTATTTGTTTCATGATTAAGTTTGTATTTTATGCTTACTTACATTAATGAGGAAGTGCATTTGCGCTCCACAGCTGAAGATTTGCTTTGTTCAAAATGTTCTGCTACTAGACAAGTTCTCCAAATGTCTTTGCTTTCCCATTACATAAACAGGTGTTATGGACAGGTGTTAACACAGTCTGCTTCACTATTGTTAATGATTAACTAATTGTTTAAACATTAACATACATTTGTAGATTATTTCAAGAGTTCACGTTTACTGGTAATCGTTTTAGTAGAATGGAGTGAAGCGCAAATTTGGCGAGCTGTCTGGGGAGCAAGCCGGGAGAACGGCGGACTCCGAACCCTAGGGAATATAACCCTAGCGCGGGTGAGGGTTCGGCTCTTGGCTCGTCCGCTGACTGTCCCCCGGGCGTGAGGTGATAAGGGATAAGGAGGAGAAGGGGAGGAGGAGGAATGCGATCAAGGCTGGATGTGGGAAAATGAAAATAGGGGTATTTTATAGTAAAGGGAAGCGGTGTGATTGGATGTGCTTGATTAGGAAATCGGCGGCCAGCCGTGGGTGATTACTGCGTGCCCGATCCTCTCGAAACCATGTTTTTTGCAAAACATATACTTTCAAGAGTTCCCGTTTACTGGTAATCATTTTAGTAGAATGGAATGCAAATTTGGCGAGCTGTCTGGGGAGCGAGCCAGGAGAACGGCTCTTGGCTCGTTCGCTGACAGCCCCCAAAAAGAGCTTTTAGAGACAGCAGACGAATTTGAGCGGCCAAAATATGCGTTGAGAGAGGATGCTTTTTGCAGTGGAGCCTACGCGGGGGCTGGGGGATAACCTTCGCGGAGGTATTTGGGAACCTCGGTGGAGGTAGGGGAAGGAGTTCTTTAGGTAAGAGGATAGACGGGGAGGCCAATGCGTAGGCTGAGGGAGAATACCTTCGCGGAGATACTGCGACCAAGGCGGAGGTAGGTAGGGCAAGGAAGATTTCAAGATTTGAAGGATAGGTAGTAGAGCCTACGCGGAGGCTGAGAGATAACCTTCGTGGAGGTATGAGGAACCTCAGCGGAGGTGAGATAAGGAGATACTTTGGTTGAAAAGGGGAGGTGGGGACAGGGAAGCCTACGCGGAGGCTATGAGAAAAACCTTCGCAGAGGTATGAGGAACCTCAGCGGAGGTGAGATAAGGAGATACTTTGGTTGAAAAGGGGAGGTGGGGACGGGGAAGCCTGCGCGGAGGCTATGAGAGAAACCTTCGCGGAGGTATGAGGAACCTCAGCGGAGGTGGGAAGGGGAATGACTGAGACAGGGAGTAAGGAAGCCTGCGCGGAGGCTGTGAGTGAGGTCTTTGTGGTGGTATGAGGAACCTCGTCCGAGGTGGAATAGGGGGTATTTGAACTGGGAGAGGAAATAGAGATTTGGGAAGCCTACGCGGATGCTGGGAGTAAGACCTTCGCGGGGGTATAAGGAGCTTTAGTGGAGGTGGGAAGTGACTGAGGCAAGGAGTTGGGAAGCCTGCGTGGGCTGGGAGTGAAACCTTCGCGGAGGTTTGGGGAACCTCGGCGGAGGTGGGATAGAGAAGAGAAAGCCCTTCGTTGAGGTAAGGGGATGAGCGGGGAAGCCTGCGCGGAGGCTGGGAATGAGTACCTTCGTGGAGTTATGAGGAA
>JAUMHP010000044.1:14820048-14834404 GCA_032361065.1 Enteromius trimaculatus | reverse complement strand
TTACATTCAACATTTAAACTTCAGGATGAGCATCAGAATGAGAAGAACATTATAGCATTAAAGTATTTTACCCACAGGCATGACAAATGCAATAAAAACACATGCTGATTTCTGTGATGGTGAGGTGTAAGTAATTTTGATATTCAAATAATTAATTTTCATTGAAGATAGCTTTGCATGTTGACACTGGTCAGAACATCTCACTCTAATCTTAACCAACACGTTCTCTCTCCCAACTTATCACATATTGAAGCTTGGTCAGGACCACTTGATGTTTCTCTTTGATCCCTTTGTTTTCTGTTGTTTGTGTTCATTTAATGGTTTGCATGTATTTGGGTAACATTTTATGGTAACAGTACATGAACTAGATAAAAAAAAGTTTGTCTAGACAAACTTTAAGTTGGCCTGAGAAGCCGGAGATAGAAGTTTGAAAAAGTTTGAAAAGTTTAAGAAGTTAAAACAATTAAAGAGATTGTAGATAGATAGATAGATTTAAATAATCAGATACATAAGTAGATTGATAGAAATAGTCATATGATAGATAGATAACATTATGCTGGCATGATTAGTAATTTATTAGCATATTGCTAGCATGTTTCTAGCATGATTGGCAAGTTCCTAGCATGGTTCTAGCATATTAGCAAGTTACTAGCATAGTTCTAGCACGATTAGCCACTTACTAGAATGTTGTTAGTATGACTAGCAAGTTAATAGCATTTTGCTAGGATGATTAGCATGTTACTAGCATGATAAGCGAGTTACTAGCATGTTTCTACCATGTCTGAGTCCACTGCCATGAGGATGTCTTTCTCGGTGATCATCAACAAACATCTCTGTGGTTTTGGAGATTAGGGTGATCCTCTACCACTTATTCCACTGGACTGGTGTAACTTACTGTTCTTTTCAATGCAATCATCAAGATGCTCTTTTAGGCAGACATCATATTTTCTTAATAAAAGGAAGAGTTCCATAAAGCTCCCAGTGGTTTGTGGTATTGAGTATATAATATTCTGCCTCATTCTCTATACCTATATCTCAGCCCCCTCTTCCCAAGCACGTTCACCACATCCACAACATGCTCCAATACCTGGCATCTCTTCCTCACTTGATCCCTATGAGCAAACATCCGTCTACTAGCAAAGATGCTAATATCTGTATTTGAGCATCTTAGAAAAAAACATTTATTTTTAACAGGCATGGTGTCAAATTTTCCTCTTTGTTGTGGACAGGAGTTGACAAATTTCTGGATTTCTTTCCTCCCCTTCTGATGCAGTTTTCACCTGTGATCACAATTACTTAAAGAATGTTAATGTACTGTATGTCTAGTTTGCATAATGTAAAGAAATGTTGAACAAATTTAACAAAATATAAAAATGAAGAACCTTTATGAGGACTCTGTGTCACAGCAGTTTTTCCAAGCATTGCTACGGTCTAGTTATCTGGGATAGAATTACCTGTTGAATCAGGGTGGCTTAATATGTGAGTTTGAAAGTGTGACAGATTAATGACGGCGTTCTCACAGTAACAGCAGTGAAAGTGGGCCCTCTCTCTGCACTGACTGCTACATTTCACAATGATGAAATCTAAAAATGCATGAATTACAAAGAAGCAAAATGAATATAGCTACAAGTGAATATAAATTAATTAAAACAAATCATCAATTTAGAGAAACAAACCTTTGTACTTTACAGCAGCATCCATGTGTCTACTCACATGGATTTGCACCATGTGAGTAAGAGAATTTGTAAAATTACAAAATGGGCATTAACAAAAACATCTTGTTCTCCTTTACTTAAAATGGTGTGGTGCCTCGAAGGAACAGATATAATAGATTTGTCTAAAGGGGAAAAACAAAGTTCAGATTAATTTTATTATTTGAATGACACCAGGATATGCTTGTTCTTGTACAACACGTTAAAAGCAAATTACTAGGACTGGGTATTACAATCAATTTGGCAATTAGATTATTTTTATTTATATGAATTTAATTCAATATTAATTAGTTATCAATTTTTCCCTTAAAATGTTTATTTTGCAGAGATGGAATCCATACATTTTAATATAAATGTTGGTAACTGAAAACCTAATTTTTAGCTGCATTACTGAAATACACTCTTTGAAACGGAGATGGTTAGGTGTATATTAATTTAGATTAATATACAATGCAAAATGCAAAACACAGAAGGCAGTCGGTCAGAACTGCATGAGATACTTTTATAGGTGAAGAAAAACCCTCTGCAGAGTGGTTCTGGTACAAATATAAGAGGAAATCAACTTAATGATGGCAACTAATAAACTTTCATTAAAACGTAAAAATCATTTTAATTGAATTTTATAACTATAAAGGCAAAAACAGTATTAGTACAATGTATTAGTACAGGGATCTCCAACTCTGCTCCTGGAGAGCTACCGTCCGGCAGACTTTGGTTCCAACACACCTGTCTTTAATTACCATGCAATCCTGAACACCTTGATTAAAAGGTCTAGGTGCAATTGACCGATGTTGGAACTGAAAACTGCTGAATGGTGGCTCTTTAAGAGCATGGTTAGAGATACTTGTATTAGTAATGTTAGTTTACAATAACCCACACATCTAATAACAAACGCAATATACAGCAGTTAAATATCGGCATTTCAAATCAAATGATATATAAATAGGAGTGCTTTGAATCAAGCCAGTAATATGAGCTGTGCATTGCTTATCGGCAACTTCCATGAGCATGACAGTATAACAGACATTCCCTTATCATAAGGCAAAATATACATACAATATTCACCTACTTGACACTCACGCAGACATTACAATTGATACAAATTAGTACTCAGTATAAATAAAACCGTAATGGACAGATTAAAGTGAAGCTGCTGAACTATCGCGGGCGCTGCTCTCGAATGTGATTTGCCGTTGAGTTTTGCCTTGTGTTTTCCTTAAAGTAAATATTTTTGATTTCTCGAATCAGTATTGTTTCGTTAATTGAAGATCGATTAAAATAGGAGAATCGATATTTTACCCAGCCTTTATTCCTATAAATTGACAGAACTATTTTACTCACCCCGTGCTGCCATTGTTGTAAACGTATCCCATTACCGTTTAGCTTGTTTCAGTGCAAGCTGCCCCCTGCTGCGGCGGAGAAAAAATTCAAAGGCGGAAAACACGTGTCGCCCTGCCCCATCGTCCAGACTGCACTCTGGAGTTACTCCATTGCGACGGCTTTTGCAGGACAGTGCTCATTATATAGAGCGAAAATAATGAAAACAAAGTCTGTGAAACATGATCAGCTGCCCTTTTGGCGGTCACTTGTTTACACTTTTTTTAGGCCAAGTCGTTTAAAAGTTATTGGCGTTTTTTGCTGAGTGTGTCACGAATACTGAAAACAAAATCAACTTGACCCGGGTGTAGTTTTTGTCTCTCTGACAGAAACATGTCTCTTTTATTATTAATATTATTGTGAAGTGAGATGAATAAAGTGAAAGTGTGAATCTCTGCTGGTTAACACAGAGAACTCAGCTAAAAGTTGCTGAACAGGTTTTGCCAAAGTGTTTCAGGACAAATGTAATGTATAAACTGTAAACTTCACTTTCTGTCTTTCTCAGCGCCTCAATCTCGGAGCGCTGCCTCGCTAACTCAGGCCTCAAATACTGAGTATGTATTTAGGTTTATATTAGGTATCAGTTAATAATAAATAGTCTAAATAATAAATAGAAAAACATGTAATGTGGGCTAACAAATGAGAATTCACGGGAATCTTAATTAAAATAAACACAAGAGCTGGTACACATAAAACATAAGACAAAAGACCACATCACTTTCAGACGTGCATTCTCAGTCACCCAAACTTCCTTTGTGCTAACGTCGTCACTTGCAGTCGACACCTGCACTATCCAGTACCTGCGCCATTCGCAATCTGCGTTTAGTTGGACGTGTTGGATTGAGATTACTTTCCGAATTCGTTCAAGAATCATCGCTGTAAGTGCATATGTGTATCTATGTGTTTATTATACGTTTTATTAGAATTGTTTTCTGATATGCGAAATGATGTTTGCCAACGTTCGCTGCTCTCTTGTTTGTGTTTTGGATTAACTGTATAACTTTGGCCTAACTAGCCAACCACTCCATCACTAACTTAAATAAAGTAAGCTAAACTTCTGAACAGGGCTGCGTTTTCAAAAAGCATCGTAAGCTTAAGTACATCGTAGCTCTATTGGTTTCAATGGGGTTACGATCGAGGCCTTTGAACTACACTACTGTATAGCTTAGTGGAAGCGGTTGTTGTCTGTTTGTTACTTGATTGTTACTGTTTTTTTTTAACTAAAATGTATGATGCAATTAAATATGGTATTTTTATTTGCAAAACCGTTAACGGTTGTAGAACAGGTTTCTCTGAGGCTACTGAAAGTACTAGGTGATCCCTATATGACTTGACCTCTTGTTTGTAATCAATATTTTGTTAATATTATGTACATGGTTGCAAGCCACATTTAAAATATTTTGGAACACCTAGCTCTTTCAACAACCTCAATTTGAGAAACTGCTCTATACACACTCTCACACACACAGACACTATTTATTTATTTATTTATTTAATTTATTTTGTGACCAACAGGGATATTGCAAACAGAATAAAGCCTGGAAAATGGACTGAAAAGACAGGCCTTGACTTGCAGGTAAATTCTTAAAGTCTCTTTAAATATTCAATTCAATTATCTTTCTTTTGTTGTATTGAAGGGGTTTCCAGGTCAATCTTACAGCAATGACTGTGGTGTGTTTATGTTAATGGTAATTTTTTTTCGATGGTTGCTTGTCCTCTGGCTGTTTTTAATCCTTTTTCCTTGATGATTTCTCCTGTATAGTCTGCACTTTACGTGGTGGAGTCGTCATTTGACTACACAATTGTGAGTACTTGTTTACAATATTGTGAAGTCAGTGTGATCTAAATATTCAAAGAGGTATTAACTTGCATGTTATGAGCAGATGGACATGCCAGAACTGCGGAAATGGTGGTGTGTGATGATAATGGACAACTATGGGCTGGTATGTTTTTCTTGTAATTTTCTAAAAATATTTTTAATATAAATTAATGATTAAACACAACATTGTCATTTTTTTTTATAGCCACAGGACGATTTTTGCACACTTCACTGAGGAGTCTAAAGCCATACTAAGAGGTGATTGGCAGCCTGTTTATTGAGTAAAGAAAAGGAAACTAGAGGACACCTCTGAGGTAAAAGCATTTACTTCAGAAAATTACACTTAAAATGACACCTAAAATGTAACCTTGTGAATGTTTTCTTATAATGTGGGGTTTGATTATCAGGAAGAAGCACAAAATTGGGTTCAGGAATCTTCATCACAGGTACACAAGTTTATGTATTGGGTCAAATGAAATGCAAATTCTCTTTAAATAAGAACAAAAAATGTTAGGCAGATGATGCAAGTATAAATGTACTGCATCCTGTGTTGGAGGATGTACTGTAATTATTTAGTTACAGGACTAGTAACAAGTAATTGTTTCTTTTTTGCACAATACTGAATTAATTCTTTTAGTTTCTTACAATTGTATCTCCCTTGTTCTTTGTGTTATTTTACAGAATCAACTTATGGAAGATTTAAATAAAGCCAGCAAGTGGTGTTTGGAGCAGTCAAGTGTGCTGCTTGGTTCTGTTCAGCTGCCCAAAGTACTCTGCATGGAGGATGAAGATGTTGATGAGGCCATGGACACATTACAGAAGGCTGAATTTTTAGAGGACAGAATTCTAGCTCTGGGACCTTTCACCTTTGTGTTTACTGAGATGAAGGACATGAACTTGTTCCTTGAACATGTAGTTGATGTCATGAACATGAAAGTATTCTCTCGAACTGAAACAGAATAAAATACACAATGTGCTTCTTTGCAAAAATAAAATGCATCATTTGCCTCTTTGCATTTCTTCTGTTCTGTTTTTATTTATAGGTGTTTTAAGATTTTACTCATTTTTATATTAAAGTATCACTAGTTTATCCAATAATCAAATTAATAGCTGTAAATAGTCTGTTTCCTTTTAACATGCTTACAATAAAAAAATATATATATTTGCATTGCTTTATTTGTTAATGTTACATAGTTGCTTACTTGAATGAAAAAGTACAACATTATACTCCAATGACAAACACGCAGCAAAAAAGTAACTCTGGTTATACTACAATAAGTTTCTTTAAACCATGTAAGAGCATCATTACTGAGTCTTTATTGGCAGTGGGTACTTTAAACCATTTATCAGCTTTAACGCAGCGTCTTTAGCAACGTGAACAAACTACTTGAAACTTATTTCCGGTCTATTGGAAGTGACGTTGCGGGTACCGGAGAGTGCAGGTGTCGACTGCAAGTGACGACACTAGCACAGAGGAAGTTTGGGTGACTGACAGTGCACGTCTGAGAGTGCAGGTCTGCAGCCAGACCCTTCTCATCATGTCTGATTCATTCCAGTAACATATATAGCAGTTATAAACAATATTTATTGCAATTGCAATCTAAACAGAGAAGTGTCCTTGTTTTACACAAGGGAACACTGTGTAATGCTACGTTAGTGTTTTTTAGCCCATTGTTTTGCGGGTGACAAAGTGTGTTTGTCAGCTGTCAGCCTTTGCTAGTGTTCTGTAATAATGAATTTGAAAAGAATATGAGACCTGAATAAAGTGTTTTGGTACTTTGACAGTACATGTGTCATCTATGTTTAAAATGAGTAAAATGAGAATTTCAGTGAGACACACAAATTTCTGTCTGAGTGTGTGTGTGTGCGATGTTCGTGTATGTGCATGCGCATGAGGACACAAATGTGTATAATGACATGCGTACTATGAGGTAAACATGGGTTATGGGGACACTTCCTCTGGGGACACTGTGTGTGTGGTGTGGATATGTGAATGTTTGTTTGTGTGTGGGTATTGTATGTGGTGTGTTGGTGTTGTGTTTGTGGGTGTGTATTGTGTGGGGTGCCTGTTGTGTGTGCATGAGTGTGTGTGTGTGTGTCTGTTATGGGTGTCTGTGTGTAAGCCAGTTTGATGTTTAATATTCATCTATATTATGGTGTAAACCAGGGCTTCTCAATCCTGGTCCTGGAGGTCCGCTGTCCTGCAAATTTTAGCTCCAAACCCTAATCAAACGCACCTGAACCAGCTTATTAAGATGTTCAGGATTACTTGTATGCTACAGGCAGGTGAGATTAATCAAGGTTGGAGCAAAACTTTGCAGGACACCGGACGACCAGGACCAGGATTGAGAAGCCCTGGTGTAAACCAAAATGCCAAACTATAGTGGCTAGCAGAGAGACACATTCTGTGGTACTGCAAGATGGCGATGCCTATCTGTAAGAGACAGGTCTGTGCTACTTGAGTCTTAATAAAAAATATATTTTCTCAATCCCAATAAAAGATCATTCATAATAAATCACTCTTGAATCCTGTTTAAAATGTTTTATCGCATCACCATTTGATATGCTTTCACTTTATTAAAAACAATAACTCATTAAAAAAAATTGCAGTGAGTAAAGTCTTCACCCCAAATTGCGGCCAAAATATCTAATACAAGCATTACTGTTTTATACCCAGGAGATGATTACAAAGTTTTTCATTAACTAAATATTCAACAAAGCATAGTCTTGTTGAAAATACAAGAGACACTCTTTCTTTTTCTCTTTCTATTGATTACATCCGCTCAAGCTAAATTACTAAACACAAATCCTTCCATTCTAAACAGGGGAAGGTTTCTTTTCTTATCTATTAGCAAGGCACAAACACAGAAAGTTCAAACATTATCTGGCCCCTAACACCAGATGTGACTTAATGTATGTTGTTATTTTATCCAAAATATCATACATTTCAGATTGATGATTTGTCACGCTCAGGTAGGACAAACGAGAGGATTTGAATCAACAGGTGATTTTACAGGTGATATTATTGATTAACATAAATTTAATTATGAATCAATTTGATCAAAACAGCGGTCAACTACTGAAGCTGGATCAAAAGTGTGGTGATTTAACAGGTTGTGGATGTGGTATAATAATCGTAGGCCACTGACAATGTTTGCATGCTAAGGGGATAATGTAATGAAGAGAAAAATAAAAGAATCTATAACATCACACTATTGTTGGCATTATGGGTAGAATCTCTCATTATTCTATTTTGATTTCATCAACACAGTTTTACTGATGATCCAGACCAAATCCAAAACCCAGCATAGAGTGGCTGAGTGAATGTGGTCTGGACTTTGTGGAGGAGGTTCATTGTGTCCGAAACGCTGTAGAAGGACAAAGTTCCTGCGCTCTCATCAAAAAACACTCCTATTCTTCTATCTTTTACTTGAGGGACACCAGTCTCAATATTATTGTGTAAGAATGAGTATCCGCCAGGAGAGCAGAACAATGACCAGGACTGATCATTTCGCCCAAACACACATTTATTACTCCGTCCCTTCCTCCTGATGCTCTTATATGACACTGATATGAACACTTGCTCTCCATACCACTCAGCCTCCCAGTAACAGCGTCCACACATACTCTCTCTACACAACACCTGAAGATGTCCATCAAATCTGTCTGGGTGATCAGGATACGGCTGATCTTCATTCACAAGTGTCACCCTTCTGTACTCCTCAGACAGAATTAGACGTCTATATGCTGTGTTTGGATCCAATGTGAAAAAACAGGCATCTGAACAGAAGAACAGAGACATTTATAACACAACAGCAATCACTAAAATTGTGTGTGTGTGTGTGTGTGTGACTGTCTGTGTCTCTCTGTGCACCTGGTATTTATCACCTTGTGGGGACATTTCTTAGGTCTCCTTGAGGAAACAAGCTTATAAATCACACAGAATGAAGTTTTTGGAAAATCTAACTACACACACAGTTTCCTGTAAGTAGTAGGTTTAGGTGTAGGTTCAGTGTAGGACAATACCACATACAGTCTTTACGGTATAAAAACCATTAAGCCTATGAAGAGTCCCCATAAATCACAAAACCATGTGTGTGTGTGTGTGTGTAGGCATACATTTCTTCAGTCCTGCTGTTATCCTGGATTCTCCTCCATGATCAAGTCTAGAAAACAAACACACACACACACACACAGTCAATAAGGCAAACACTTAAAAAGTGAAAGGTTTTTTTTTTTCCACCTCTTTTTATTCAACAATTTTTTTTGAGAATTATTTACAATTTTGAGGAGATTTTATGATGCTACTCAATACTTATAAGAGGTTTATTATTAATTATTTTCAACTTTAAAATTAATTAAACTGAAAACTGGGCGTTTACATTGAAGATGATGCTGTGATATTTGTTTAATATTTTGACCTGCATGAATAAAAATGTCTATGTTGTTTAAAGCTACCTCATGGCCCTCTTTTCTTGGTTATTGACCTCTTTAGGACAGTTTATGACATTATTATTATTTATATATTTTGTATTTATTTTTTAAAATCTTGCACTTTTCCTCTTCCTTTTCCTTAAATACCTGCAGAGGGCGCCGACGGTCTGGTGATGTTTTATTTTACTGCGTGATTCAACGACTTTTAAATCCACCGATTTAATTATTTATCCACATGCAAACTCAGAGCGAGGGACTTTTATTTTGAAATTGTAACGAGCACAAATCACATACAGAAATATGTTGATGTTTTCTCCTGTGTCAGACTTTATACTCGTTCCCAAATGAAACCCAAACAAACAGCACATGCAGTAAAAGACAGAACAATTTAAAGCAAGCACTGTCAAAATTGTTTTAAAAGTCACAATTAATTTATTTGACAAAATACAACAATGTGAGCAGATGTCTGACTGATTTGTTAATTTATTCATTGTTATTGCTGGTTTTGATTAGTCATGTAAACGTTTTGTAAATATTTTTAAAATGGAAAGGTAAATGTATAAAATTAAAGTAAATGTATTATTTAGAAATTATATTAATGCGTCACATTCAGCACATGATTGATTCTAGCCAATTAGAGCTCACTGCTGGATACCTAGATGCCTCATTGGCCGCTCGACCGCACGTCACCGTCGCCCGCCATGTTGGTCCGGGCAACACTCCTTAAGTCTGATATCGGGACGGAAGAAAATGTACCAGACTCATCGGCAGTTTGAGGATCTACAGACTGTCACACAAAAATTAAAACAGATCTCGGGGTATTACCTTTCTCCGATAAGACTGAACAGTTGTTTATGGTATTTTTTGGTCATTATGTTGGTAGCCTAATTATCCACCAGGGAATTGTTTAATAACTAGCCAGTGTATAGTTTTAACTTGTATTGTAGTTTATATCATGTAAATTGTGTCTGAGCATAATATGTCCAGTGATAACTTTGACAAGAGTGTCAGACTGTCAGGAGCTAACAAAGATCACGAGATTATAAGGATTTGATATCTTACATTGAGCCGCATTCACTACGCAGAGCTGTTGTTCACTGACGAGCTGTGCAAAATCACGCTGATAATGAACCCGAATTTGCGCAGCTCATCAGTGAACAACGGCTCTGCGTAGTGAATGCGGCTCAACGTTAAACCACCCACCTGATGGAATTTTCCGCTGATTACAGAACCAGATTTACTGACAAGATGCGCAATACATATCGCGCTAAATGTTATTGTCATCAGCTTTATGATACGCCGACATATGCTTTAAGCCGTGTTCTACTTTAAACCAATAGCGTCTCTGCAACAAAGTGATGTCATGCCGTACGCGTTGCTGTTCCTGTGTGGAGTCAAGAGGTCTACTTCTGTGCCACTGCATAACTATAGATGTGTTAAAAAATGATGAGTATATATACATATATATTCGAGGCCTGATTGGGAGGTAACGTCCGATTCTGATCGAGTCTGAAATCACCTGATCGGGACAGATTTCTGATCATGTGATCGGATCGGGACATCCCTTATCCTCATCCTTCTCCATTAGCTTTCCTTTGTCTATTGCTCTTTCCATCCCAGTGTTACTACAGCTTGGATCCAGCCTCACTGAACATGCAGTTTAATGTTTGTCTGTTTAGTGGAACATGACTTAAAAAAAACACTTAACATGTATTATGTTAAAGTTATTGACACATGTTTGTTTGTTTTATTTATTTAGCACAATTTAATCCAACTTGCCATTTATATTCCTTTGCCGACTTCATCATTTTGGCTGCAGCATTTAGAATTTTCTGTAAATGCATCAAGTGTCAGTTAAATAAGCCTCTGTGGCTCTTGATGTCCACATGCCTGTTGTAAGTACAGCACTGTTTGCATCATCTAGAGATTTTTCACGTTTGAACAGCTCTCTTCATACATTGCTGGTATTTTCCCTTCCATTCATTTTTTCCTGCTTGGAATCCTGTAACATGGATCAAGTGTCCTGACAAAACTCCTAAAACCCTCGTATTTCACCACAGAAAGAGGTTGCAGGTCCTTTGCAATAATTTCAATTTCATTTCAATTTCTTTGTAATTTCAATAGCTCTTGCGGAATCACGTAGGTAAAATAGAAAAATAATTAAGTATAGCCTAAAGCCTATCTTACCTATGTAACCAAAATATAAATCCTATAGTGTCCCTTTCACAGTTGAAACTAAAGGGATATTCAGACATTTTCATATTTCATATTTTTAGAACACCTGTATTCAGAGCAGTTTATGTAATATATAACGCTCTTTAAATCCTTTATATTGTTGCATCCTCTAGAAACCCCTACACTCATGTAGATATACAGAGATACTGAAACAAAAAATCCCTCCTGCTTGACATACTTTAGTTTGCTCAGTGAGCAGTTTGGATCCTCCAGTTTTCCAGAGAGCAGCTGGACTCCTGAATCTCCTGGGTGATTGTAGCTCAGATCCAGCTCTCTCAGGTGTGAGGGGTTTGACGTCAGAGCTGAAGTCATATAATGACAGCCTTCCTCTGTCACCATACAGCCAGACAACCTACAGAAACATACAACAACAGTCCACATAACATTTGTTTGTTGTTCTTTTTCATTGTTATATTCCATTACCTTGGGGCAGTTTAAAAAAATGTTGTTTGTCCAATAACATTGTGTACATGAATAACTAATAATAGCGTAATTAAATAAAATGAAAATATAAAACCAATTATTTTTAAAGCCTGATTTATAAAGCACATTTCATACAATGGTAATTCAAAGTGCTTCACATAAAAATAAAAAAATCCATGAAACATGCAGTAACATGCTAATTATGCAAGAAACATGCTACCGACATGCTAGTCACTCGCTAATCATGTTACCAACATACTAGCAATATGCTAATCAGGTTAAAAACATGTTAGCAACATACTAGAAACATGATGTTTATACTAGTAAAATGCTAATCATGCTAGAAACATGCTAGCAACATGCTGGTCACTTGGTAATCATACTAGCAGCTTGCTAGTAACATGCTAATCATTCAAGAAACATGCTACCCAGCTAACACACGACGTAACGTATGTGTCATTTTTTTGTCATTTCATGACTTACCAATTGGCAACGTAAACACAACGTCGTATGCACGTAATTCCATTACCATCCTATTATCAATTCATGACGTCGTAGGTACATAACTTTAAGAATGTGTAACGGAGGCCAGCAAGTGAGTGCTGTGCAGGTAAACCTCACTCCCCTGACCTCAAAAAGAGGCACTCTAGCTACTGATGCTAGAGGTCATGGCCTTTAGCCTCCTGGTTAGAGCACCCGCCTCCCATGCCGGAGACCTGGGTTCGAGGCCCGCTTGGAGCGCGCACGAGTCGTGGCAGTGGCGGACCCAGGGGGGTTACAAATGCATGTGCAGAGATTGTTTTCATTTAATTCCAGGCATAGGATTATCGTAGCTGGATGTATCAATGATGGGTCATTCGTTGCATTTTAAAGGTATGTTGTCACTCAGAAAGACAAAACTAATTTACATGTGACATATGTGCATAATATTTTTATGTGTAAATAGAATTTTTTTTTGCTATTTGTACTTCATGTTATACCGCACATTTGTTGACAAGCTGGACAAGTGTGAGTCAGATATTTGTTTGGTATATAATAATATTCATGCTATGTTAAGGAATAAAATGTTTGCAATTGTATGTGTCCATTGAATAATTCTAGGGAAGTGGAATGGCCAACAGGTGCTTTTGGGGTTTTACTCCTCAGATGACCACCCAGGATACTGTAGCTGGGATTGCTACACCGATGATGGAGGCTGGGAGGATTAAAGGCTGTGTCTGTGTGTGAGAGAAATAAGTTCATGTTAAAGGGGACGATGGAGTGACACTGATGACATATCCTTCCTTTTGGTCATGGATCCTGGCTGCCTGTGTGTTATTATGTCTTTTAGGTTATGAGGCTTTGGACGTTAAACTGTGACGTTAACTATCAAATCCAGTTTTAACCTGTATTGTATTTTACTTCCTTTTTGTATAGGCTGTTTACCCAGCTATGCTGATAAGATGTTTGGCTGAGCTAGTTAGCCTTGAGTAGAAGTTTGCTGTGTGTGTTTTTCTTCTCAGTAAAGGCAGAGGATGGACCGCTGCAGATGGAAGATCCATATTTGGGCTGTCTGGAAGACCTAGCGCCTTGCGGGGAACCAACGTAACTAGATGCATCGAATTATTAATTTAAGTTTATAACTGCCTAAATGAAGACAGCAAGCCGCTCATGACGTCACACTGTCTGCGAACACCCCTCTCTCGCTAGAAGCAGGAAATACCCCCCAGTATGTTTTATGGCTGCAAAGAATCCCCTGTTGTTTTCTGACACGGCGGACCACACTCTGGCCCATGAATCAATAGCTCTTCGGACATTAACGCAATTAACAATCAAACGCTAAAGTCACGTTTAGCGACATCTTTGACATCCAGTCACGCAGACTCAGGACAGCGGACTTTCATACAACACAGTCTTTGATTAACACTCTGGGAAAACTCCCTAAAACGTGCTTTGCGTGTGACCCCCGTTGACCTGTCCAGCACGCACACACCAGCCCCGCCTTCTCTAAAGAGCATGTGGTTTCTGTGTCCTGAACACAGAGACGCTGGAATGTCTTTGGAAAGAACAAAAACTATTTTAGCGATATCAGAAGCAAATATGTATGTCATGTTTTTTCATTTATGCATTCTGTATGTTCGTGTTTGTGATAGAGGGTTACCACGTAACTTTGTACATCATGTGAGAATGTTATTGGCTGAATGAAGTTTTATAGGTATCCTATGTATTAATTATAAGCAAGTTTGGTACGTAACAAGTGTGCAGACCATTTTGAATCTCTTGTTACGAACGGGTATTGAATATCTTTAATCAGGGAGAAGTTATAAAACTTCATAAAAGTTTATACTCAAGCTTTGAGACATGCCTTTACGTTCCT
>JAUMHP010000044.1:14742683-14752763 GCA_032361065.1 Enteromius trimaculatus | reverse complement strand
AAAGCTGAAGAATTTCATAGAAACTGTCATTTTGACAGGAAAATAAAACATAGAATATAGTTTACACGTAGCGCGTCAGTTCTGCTTGTTATGAAAGACTCTCTTGCTCTGTATCCATTCAGATTAACTGAAATATTTAATTCTAATCATGTAATTATAGTAATGCCACATGTTATTGTAAGTAACGCTAACAGCGATGTAACGGGGGACAAAGGAATTTGCTTGATTACTCATTAAAAAAACACCATCAGTAATGCCGTTATTCCCATCACTGAGAGCGATAATTGAGAACACCAAGTGCTAGTACAAATATGTAACATAATACAAAAATAAAAACGCTATTCAAAATGTTTGTGCTTATTGATTAATACATGTAAAAAGAAATTGTAACTTGTCATTAATTGCATCTAACATTAAAATGTAGAAACAACAAATTGTGTACATTTTAAATGTTTAATAGCATCTTTTTGCTAAGTACTGTGAAGGAAGCACGAAATAATACTGCTACAGATGCCTCTATTGAATGGGTTTGTTCTTAATCATTTTGTCATACTCTCACTTATGTTGTTTGTTGGGGTTTTATCTTTGAATGCAACGAACTTGTGTAAAATGCAGCTGTATTTTTCTAGAATATCTGATTTTAGCTGCTGTTCAAATAGCAGAGGAATTCCAGCCAAATGTATTGTAACAAGCCTCAAATTCACCTGGAGAGGTGGATTAAGTCAGTAGTTCAACATGGTCTTTCAGTACCTTTATAGCATCCCTTTTCCCCTATGCCCCTTTACCCAGTGTTCAAAATGTGGTTGTGGCAAAACTCTATGCTTAGTGTGGTAAAGCTTTTTTTTAAACAGCAACAATTCCCTTTTCCCTGTCTACTGTAACCGGTACTTTCTAAAATATCAGTCAAAAATGGCTCATAATTTTGCATCACTTTCCTTCCATGTAGCACAAAGCCAACTGGAAACACTGGGTTGTTGACAAGTGTAGTTTTCTCATAAAAAACATACAAATCCCCCATGGGATGGGCTTCTCTCCAAAGTAAGTAAATATTTCCTTCCTTATTTTCTCAGCAGGTTCCTCTGCATCCCTGCCCTCATCTTTACTGATGGTGTCAGAGTCTATAAGGGAGTGAAGTAGCGAAGCACCAGGTTTGTCGCAAGAAGACGACTTTCAGTTGTCTCGCGCTCAGTAACAAGGGGCTTGTTACTGAGCTTCATCCTCAACTTTACTTGCGCTTTAAAGCTGTCCTCGGCAGACAGAAACTTGAGCTTTTTGAAGCGCGGATCTAGGGAAGACCTAATTATGACGTGAAGTCTCAGAAAAACTGGTTGCATCGCTACACCACTGTTTGAGTTGCTCTTTAGTTGTTTTTTGGAAGGCTTGTGCACCACCTGTTTCAAAAGCCATATTTCCGACTGACTTAATTAAAGGGTTTTGTGGTGTATGTCTCACCACTCATGTATTCAGTTGTAGCATCAAAGGGTTCTATCCTCATTTCACCAATTCATTCCAAACTGGCACATGCTAAATCCACAATGTCTGGAATTCCTGCATCCACAAGAAGGTCTGGAAAAGTTGTAATATGCCAAATAAAACCTGGCAGCTGGTATGCCAATTCATGAAGACTAAATATTTCATCATGTGAAATTTTGTCTTTACATCTCAGGGCATACACGGTGTTCTGGACCTGCTTCAGGTTCCGTGGACAGTTAACTGGTATTTGCTCCTGATCCGTGGTGTTAGGAGCTCGCACTTGGTCATGGAAGAGTGCATCAGAAAACACCTGTTTTTTAGTGGGTATAAATGTTCTATTTGTTTTTGAGTTGCCATGCTTTTGTGTAACATAAGCAGTTTTCGTCCCCCAAGTGTTGGATTAAATAGAAATTTGCAGCCAACTTTTTGTCCTCCCTTACTAGACAGGAAATGTTCTTTCTGAGAACTGGGGATCACATTGGGGAGTTCTGATGTGATCGTATCGTTTTAGAACATTTCCTTTTATATTTTGATCATTAGAACCCTTTTGTTTCCACATCATTTGATCACACATAAAATGTCCATGTTACAATTATCAGACTTTGCTCTTTTAAAAAGGAAGACACCACCACTTTTTGAATGCAGTGGTGTCTCTGTAGAAATAAAATCTCTGTAGCATCCAGGATTGCCAGGAATTGCTTCTGCTTCCTTTGGTGCAAACTCAGTTTGTTTCTGCATTAAAGCCATTGTGCTTTTCAGTTGTTTATAATAATATTAATGGCTAGAATCTCATTTCGTTTAAGAAATTAGTTTAGACATGGTTGAGAAAATATATGTATATGTTTTTTTTGTCAAATTAGGTTAGAACACTCAGTATTTATGTGCTTCACACTTACGAATATAAAGATCCAACCTCCTAGTGGGCCTCTAAAGGTGAAAATGACAAAGAATGTTAGGAGATTTAGAAAACATGGTTTATTTGTAATATATTTACAAAGTAAATAGCACACTGTCATCATTATGGAGCACATTGTTGCACTTCCTTGTGTCATTTTTGGAAACAGTTCCTCTGCAACGTCATATGTACAGTGTTTTCCAACTGCTTTCAACTGAAAGTAGGTAGAGCTAAATGCCACTAGATGACATCATCTTGGCAAATTAACTGATCTATATACAGATGATTAGTTCAGTGGGCCGGGGAAGTTGCCGAATCTAGCGACAGAGTAGACGGCATGTGTCATGACTTTCACCATGCACTGCTTTAAAGCACATGTATAGGAATTCAGCCACATTCCTAAGAACAGTAATTGATTGTTTGCATGTATTTGTGCAGAGTACAATACAAGTAGCACACAGGCATAACCCATCGGCAAATAATATAAAAAATATAACATATAGCTCACTAAATAAATAAATACTGTAAAAATAAATACTGTAGTAAAGCTGTGCTCACTGCCCCAAAACCAGAGTCACTGTACTATAGTAAAACCATGCTCATTTTTAATAAGGAAAGAAATGTGGGTTTCCTCTCTCTTTGTTAAGGTACGTTGAAGCACATTATAGCGGTTTCCTTATATAAATAAATTCACTTTATCTGTGGATCACAGGTTTTTTCTTCTGACAAGTAGTTAGTGTTTATTATAAGAAAAATGTGACAGAAATTTGGGTTTCCTCTGTCGTTGTTAAGGTACATTGAAGCAAGTTAAGTTGTTTCCTCAAAATAGACTTCTATGAGAAGAAAACACTTAAAGGTAAATTAGTCACATTATCTATGGTTCACAGGCTCGTTCTTCTGACAGTCGTTAGTGTTTATTATAAGAAAACTGTGACAGAAATTTGGGTTTCCTCTGTCGTTATGGTATGTTGAAGCAAGTTAAGCTGTTTCCTTCTATGGGGAGAAAAAGATTAACGTGAAATTAATCACTTTATCGGTGGTTCACAGGTTCGTTCTTCTGACAGTAGTTTATTATAAGGAAAATGTGAAACAAATTTGGGTTCCTTCTGTCATTGGTACGTTAAGTGTTTCAGAATATCCCCTGCCTCTGTGTTGTTTTTGTCAAGAAAAGCCTCTTCCTTGTTTGATTTTTAGCAGTGTAGATACTAGAAGGCGTACTACTGCCCTCCACAGGTAAACGCTGGAACTAAATTCTTAAATAAAGTCCTGTGTTACGCAAAAAACTGCCTCAGATTATCAGTTTATATATGTATATATGTTTGAGATGTTATTTTCCCCTGCAGCAGTCACGTATAGAAGTTCTTTTACTCTTTACATAATATCCCAATCATTGTATTGTATGACACACAAGTAGTGACCTTGAACATAATTCTGTATTTCTATGCAGACAGAAACCGTAACACCCTACATCAGCTGCATCCACTTCCACGTTTTACATGACTTGTTACACAAGTATGTATGGTGACACCAGAGATGCTCACAAGTCTGAGCTACAGTCCAAGTTAATTCTCAAGTCTCTTTATTTTATTATGGTTATAAGTGTTGCATCACGTACAGCGACCCATCCAACACTGCATAGCTTTATATAAGGAATTCAAAGCATGTAATATGCTATAATGACTGCTTTATCTTTTAGCATACAGCATCAGCATTTTGGTATTTAATCGGTGTAAACAGGCTATTGTAACATGACAAAACACCAAGAATGCTTTACTTTTTAAGTTAATATCTGTATTTTGCCATGTAGCATGAACACACAGTACAGTACAGACCAAAAATGAAGAAAGACCACATATGGTCAAACATCACATTGTAGCTAAATGCGAAACACTATTGCAACAAACCAAAAGATGTGAATTATATAAAGATTAAGAGTTCAGATGCAAAAGCCTCTAAGTGCCATCTGAAATTTTCTAATTTTTTTATCAAGCTTGTTCAAGTTCTTAAATATACAAGCTTTATAAAAATGATTATTCTAGAAGAAAATGTCAGTACTTAGAGGCTTTTGCATCTGAGCTCTTCATACTATCCACACAAATTAACACACTACACTTCCTTATGATAGAGAATCCTCAATAATTTGTTATTTAATTAGTGGCTGGATAGCACAACATTCAAACGCTGACCAACTTGTGGCATGTAGCTTGTTAAGAACAAAATGCTTCGAAATAATAAAATAAAAAAAACCAAAGGATGAGATCAGACAACCAGTCAACCTTCTCTTCTCTTAACACACTAGGTATGGGCCACAAAACATTTCCGGCTTCTAGGTGTCCTTCAGTGGCCAAAGAACTAGAAAAGTCTCAAGCAACAGAATGTTTGCATTTCAGAAAGATCAAGCTTGACAGTGTCTTTGCACTAAGTCTGGCTCGGTGAGGGGGCATTAGAAGTCCTCCATGACTAAACAACTTCTTCAGAGCACAACTGTATGTAGTGAATGACCTCATTTTTGCATTTTTCTTGGTACTCTTCTTGCGGTAGCCAGAGAATTGCTGTGGAGTTTTAGCAGGTACTAGTGGCTCCTCATCTTCTCCACTGCTGCCCTCGGCTATGGTGGCATTATCGCAGATGATGTAATCCAATTTATGTTTTATATTAAAGTTGTCACAGATCTCCTCAACCCAGTGAATCGTTCACGACTTAGGAGAACTGTCTGTAGTCTTTTGGGCAGTCTTTTTCCTCCATTTCCATGAAGTGGGCTGTTACCCCTAAGAAGCCATGCATGCTCCTGTCAGTCCAGATGTCCACTGTCACAGATACATTGTCAGTCTTTGGTAGTTTACGTTTTATCTTGGACTCTTTTTCTGATACTAATTCACTCAGACGCGTTTTCATTTTTTATCACGAGAAAAATTATACGATTCATTTATTTTTTCAAACTCATTAGCCTTGGCTCTTTTTCTGTGAAGAATATATATCTGAACGCATTTTCAATGTGATTCGTTTTCATTTCACTAGATTTGTTTTAAAAACGAGTTCATTCGTAAACGAAACACTGCTGTGTTTGAATGGAGGTGCGCAGCGGCTGTTGTGACTTTTTTCAAACTACTTTTGATGACGAAATGGAGCAAAATCAGGCAATAGTGTTATAGTCAGATAATGTAAGTCACTTAATAATAAAAACATCTTGTTTATTTAACCTCCCGTAATGTTAGGTTGTAGCTAAAGCAAGAAGCAAGCTAACGGTAGACGGTCAGTGCTGAGCTAAACATGTTTAACGTTACTGACCTATCAGGATGCCTTTTTTAGATGCCTGGTAAAATTATATGTGAATCTTTTATCCTCATACCACATATTTTACATTGAGCACTTCTTCTGTTTGGGCCGTCTTGTTTGAAGTTTTTAAATCCGAAGTTAACGATCAATGGCACAGCTGTCAACATGTTTGTTCGCTGTTCCCTCATGTGCGGCGGCCGCGCCTAAAATAAAACAAACAATGTGTGGCCGCGCCCGCGCGCAGCAGATACACGTCACGTGTTACATTGGCGGGTTATAGGTAACGGAGGTAGGGGAATAAAAGCGAGCTCAACAGTTGTTTCCTAAAAATAAACATTGTTCACGAGTCCCGCAGCTCGAGTCCGAGTCGAGTCTAAAGTCACTGTGTGCGCCCGACTTAAGTCGCACTCGAGTCCGAGTCTCAAACTCGAGTCACTCGAATCACTTAGTAACACAAAATTAAACGTGGTGATTTTTTTAAGCAGATAAAAAAAAAAGATCTATAGTTTATGGCGGAAGAGTACCTTGCAGCAACCTCAACCTCGGCGCAGTAATATCATCACTCCTTGGTTGTATTGATGGAAGTGAGAGGGAAAGGGGGAGTTGTTAGGAGTTTTACTGCGCCGAGGTCAAAGTGCTGCAAAGTGTTCCTCCATATAATAAACATATAATTTTGGGCTTGGTGCTAGGCCAGTGCAACAAAGGGCTTTGCTAGCCTGACAGTGGAAAAGCACCCACAAGCCTGTTTCTGATATTGTTAATTGGTTTGCACAGGCCTATACTGTTTTATTTGATAAAATTGTGCATGTTAATTGAAGTACAAATTTGTAAATAGTTCATACTTCATGGGACCAATCAATACAATCAATCTAACATGAGGCGTTTCCCGTCTGTGAAATTAATTCCACACAACACACAAAAGCAGTTCTCTCATACATGAATTCTCATGTGGTACTTAAGGGCCACTTTACACCTGTAACTCTTTCTGCAGTGACCACACGTAAACGGTTTCTCGTCAGTGTGAACTCTCATGTGCCTGTTAAGAGATCCTTTTCGATTGAAACTTGTTCCACATTGCTGGCACGTGAAAGGTTTCTCTCCAGTGTGAATTCGTATGTGGTCTACAAAGTGCCGTTTTTGACTAAAACTCTTTCCACACTGAGGGCACGTGTAGGGCATCTCTACAGAGTGAATTCTCACGTGGCGTTTAAAGGATCCTTTTTGACTGAAACTCTTTCCACACTGAGTGCACGTGTAGGATTTCCCTTCCGGGTGAAGTCTCATGTGGGCTTTAAAGTTTTCATGATGATCAAAAGACTTCCCACACTGTTGACAGGTAAAATGCTCCTCTCTGGTGTGAATTACAATGTGCTTTTTCAAGCTTTCTTTTTGAGTGAAACTTGTTCCACATTGTTGGCAGGTGAAAAGGCTCTCTCCAAAATGAACGGTCATGTGGGAATTAAGGTTCCCTTGACTACAGAAACCTCTTCCACACTGTTGGCAGGTGAAGGGCTTTTCTCCAGTGTGAATTCTCATGTGGGCTTTAAGATTTCCAATTTGATTGAAACGCTTTCCACACTGAAGGCATGCGTAAGGCTTCTCTTCATTGTGTATTCTCATGTGATTCATGAGGCTCCCCTGAACAGTGAATTTGTTTCCACAATAAAGGCATGTGTAAGGCTTTTCTCCAGTGTGAACCCTCATGTGGGCTGTAAGATGTCCAATTTGAGTGAAACACTTTCCACACTCAAGGCATGCGTGAGGCTTCTCATCATTGTGTATTCTCATGTGCCTCTTGAGGCTCCCCTTAAGAGTGAATCCGTTTCCACAATAAAGGCACGTGTAAGGCTTTTCTCCAGTGTGAATAATCACTTGCCTTTTAAGGCTTTCTTTTTCAGATTTTTGGACCTTGCGATTGTCATTTTGGTTGAAATGCTTTTCAAGCTGTTGGTAGGTGAAATTACGTTTTGTTCCTGACTCTTTAGCCCTTTTCCGTGAAGAAGTCTTATCAGCCTGGGAGCAACTAGAAGTTCGTTCTTCCGTTATGAAATCATGATCGTTATATTGATCATCATCATCTTCTATTTCCATCAGGACTTCACTCTCCTTTTTCAGTACTATCAAGTCTAAGGCAAAAAGAGACAAATGCAAATTAACATCGGTTTTAATCGCACAAACCTACAAACGACAAAACACGAAGACATTTAAAGCATCTAGATTCTGTATCTAGGGGCATCATTTTTAATGTTTTGTAGTGTGTTCACTCAAAGTTTTTCTTACAAATAACTGGAACCATTTATTTATAAGGATTATTTAATAATTTACTTTTATAAAGCATGCCGTAGATCTAATGTACTAAAGTAGTGTACAATCTATACAGTTTGACATTTAAGTATAATGAGATCATCTTAATAATAAGATGAGTGAGTTCAGTTTTGAGAATGAAAACTAACCTGTTTGTTCCTCAGTATCTTCATGTGTGACTCTGAATGTTTCGTCAATCCTCATATCTTCACTCTCCTCTTTAATAAACGCCATCTTTATAATAGTGTGACATGGATCTCAGCGACTGAACAGTTTCTATGGATTTAAACACAAATTCTTTCAACACAAACCTTTCTTCAAGAATCACAACACATGCTGGAGTGTGTCGCAGCCTTATGACATCACGTCGCCACACCAAAATAAAAGTCCTGTTCACACATTGCTGTCTGTCATCACTAAAGGGCATCGGAATTTAGAGTTTTACGAGATAATTTAATTAGTCAGATACGTGATGAATACTTTTTAAGCAAGCAGAGTAAACTGCACGCACCAGGTGTCAAATAAAATAAAATTAATGCATAGAAATATCTTTGTAATGAATTGTTGTAGAGACCTGCGTGAATTATTCAGTCCCGATCCCACAAGATTATATATTATTTTCTCCCTCTACTGCCCGCCGTATGTAAGTTTTGTTCCGCTCCTGCCCGCAAAAGCCTGCAGGTAAACATATAAGTAGTTTTATTTTCACCGCTTCTTCCCGCTACTCTATTATTTGTTTCACTTGCTTCCCTTTTGAATATAAATAAAAAAGAAAATAAACAAATATGTTTAGATTTATTTGAGTTTAATTAAATGGGATGATAAACATTAACACGAATTCTTCAGAACATAGAAATACAGTAAGAAATAGGCTAATAATTTTGCAATGAAACAAAATAATAATAAATGTTGATTTCTGAAGTGGTCAAAAAGAACATGCTTCAGAACATGCGTTAGCCTTTTTTTCGGTCAGCAATGTAGAAAAACAAGTACAAAACTTCGTGGGAGTCCCACGAATAATTATATTCTCCGGACCTTACCGGCCGCACCCGCATTCACCCATTAAACCTTCTCCCGCGCCGCACTCATGCGTTGAGTCCCGCGGCACTCGCGCAGGAGTGCAGTTCTCTAAATTGTTGCAACCAATTTTGCAGTAGTTTTTTATATCTTAATTTAAAAAATTTTATTTAATTTAATATCTCTTATACACACTGGCCACAATTATTTGTAGGTCTAGGAGTTGTCGGTAGTAAAATCTCAGAAGATCAATATTACTATTCATATTTAGCACACCAAGGGTGACCAGGAACATGAAATTATCTATTTTTAGTGTCATAGTATTATAAATGTGAGATACACAAAGGCCAAATTCCCTTTATCTTCCATCACAAGGAGAAAAAACAAGAGTTGTTCCAATCAACAGGAAATGTTACAAATGCCTACAGTATATTAACTGTGCGTATATTGTCTAAATGAAAAACAAAACACAAAAACAAAACAGTGGTCCAAAAGGAGCATCAAAATCAACACAAAAATGTGGTGGTGTCTGCATTTGTGGTAGGCTGTTGCCTAAGACATTTATTTCCTGGATTTGTTGAGTATACGATTTTATTTAATTTAGTATTCTGTCATCTTTATTTGCTATGTTGATTTTGGTAGGGTTATTAACTTTTTTCATTAAACTGCGGTACTTTTCCATTGTAGATACACTACGGACGTCTTTGAATTGGTGTTTGAATGCTGTGCTTTTGTCTCAGGCCTTTATAGCATTCCCAAGTACAACAAAAATCACAATAATCAAATCTTGACATAATAAAAGCATGTTTAACATGCTTGAAATCGTCAAACGCAAATGTTTTTTTTTTTTTTTTTTGTGATATTCCATAACTAGAAACTTATCACATGTTCACTTGCTTATTAAATTTAAGCTTCGAATTGAAGTACATGGAGTAACGCCTGGAAGTAACCAAGAGCTCTTTAGTCGGTGATGTACAAGCTGCCAATTGTCTGATCTTATTGGAGGTGTTTTTTCAGAGCCCTTGTCACGGAGCATAAAGCTTTTAGTTTTAGTTCTTATCCGAGCCACACCTTTTGTCATTTATTTCATTTTTGTCATTTTACACTGAGGTCAC
>JAUMHP010000044.1:14618638-14630647 GCA_032361065.1 Enteromius trimaculatus | reverse complement strand
AACATCTCAAAAAAAACGAAAAAAAACATTTGAATGTGATAATTGTGATTTTTTTTTTTTTTTTTTTTTTTTTTTTTATGACCTAAACTTACCCGAAAGTAGTGAAAACTGCAGCGAGAGATGCAGTTTACAACTTGCCGTTTGTTGTGTTAACGCTGTTGCCATGGCAACTTCCTCTCGTGCAGAGCTCACAACGCACACATAATGAATAAACATGTGGAATAAAAGCGTTACATTTACAGTCAATCTCATTCAAATATTATTTACTTTAAAACTAATTGTGTGGTTCAAACGCAACAGCATTAGGTGTTAAAAGTAATTTTAAAAAAATCGCTGCTGTAGCTAAATAATTGAGTTGGAAATGAACATGTCTCTTCCATGATGAGAAGCTAAATGCGAGTGGCAGAAATGCGTCACCAGTATGCCTAATTTGCATCAAAACTGTTCTGCCATGCAAAGGCAAAAGGCCGTAACTTCGATTTTAGTCAAAAGTGAGTTATTGACATTTTTAGAATATTCAACACCTCCTTTTTCATGTGGATAAGTATCTTGAGTCAGTTTTATTGTTTTTTCGAGAAAATAATGCTTTGTCTTAACAGCAACTTCCAAAAGCCCTAGAGAAACGAAGTTAGAACACCGTAACACCTGTTAGCGCTGTTTGGCTTTGTTTCAAAACGCTCTAATTAAGTTACAGTCTTTGTTTTACCATACAAAAAAGTTTGCCGCGTTTAAGTTGCAATGTTGCTTCGCAATTAAATCCATATCCTACCTTTTCTTGTAACCAAATAAAATCCATGACATTGAATGTCATCAGAGATGTTTAATCTACAACAATCCACAAGAATTCTGAGGTATTATTCTTGTCTGCTGGCGTTCACATCAATCAAGACGTCCTTTAGGCTTGGCTATTTTTGTGAATGAATCTGTGGCTCTGAACAAATCATGAGTCAATGATTCAATTAGCCATTCATGAATACAGCAATTTGTTTTGTTAAAAAATGACTCGATGTCTCACTCAAAACAGTGACTTAGCACCACCTACTGGGGGTTTTAGTTTAACATTTAAAATGATCACTTCATTTTTTATCATCATACCATATTTCTCTTTTGAGCCTTTTTATTTAAAAATATTATTTATTTTTAAAATGTATTCATACAGGTAAAAACAATCCATTGGAAAAGTGGAAGTTAACTATTTGCATACAATTCAAAGGCAGAGGACAGTAACTTAAAAATAAAGGTCAAAAAGTCAAGTTTGAGCTCAAGATTTTTTATGTAGATAAACTGCATTATTGCCAGATTTCCAGTGTCCTAGCTACAATTAATTTGTCTGGACAACAAAAATTACAAAAAAGTAATTTTTCTCAGTTCCACACTTTTGCCTTTGTAGGGCAGTGTTGCTGTTGCAAAAAAAAATTACAATCTGCGCCGTCACCACAACACAAAACATTCTAATTTCAAGGTTTCATATCCTGAACAGTCAGAGGCCCGTCAGAGAACAATGGCCACATAGAAATCTGCCTACTCCTGTGCAAGTGGCATTATTACTATAACTTTAACTGATCAAGAGAGAGTGACGTGTGCATCTCTGCAGCCTGCTTGGGTGCTTTGCAGACATAACCAGCCTTTCACGGAAAGTGAGGTTTTAAAGGAATCGTGGTTCTGGCGGAACTTGACCCCGACAAATCAATGGACAGAATTATTGCATCTGTCAAACAAGTACCTCTATCTGCCTCAACTAATGCACGTCATGTGCACGTTTTGGCAGAGCAAATGCAGAAAGCTGTCATTGATGGGGTTAAGGAAGCCAAATACTTTTCGTTAGCAAACACGGTGAAAATGCTGCCATTAGACGAGTCGGCCATTTAGAGACAGCTGGCTGAAATTCAGGCCGCAGGCGACATGAAGGCGGCTCTCCGTGGTGCTGAAAGCCTGAGCGCATTTTGGGTATCTTGTCCCGAGACCCGTGTATGTGCTCACCATGTTGGGTTCAGCCTACACCTGTGAGGCTGCATTCTCCACGATGAACTCGATAAAAACACACGAGAGGAACCGACTGTCAACCCAGTCTTTGGAGTACTAACGCGCATAAGTCTGACAGCAGCAAAGCCTGATGTGAAAAAGTTAGTGTCAGAGGGGAAATGTAACTTTAGCCACTGATTAAGCACTGTGAGTAGCCCGTTTCAGCATTGTGATTCAAATTCAAGCCCACTTAACATTTCATTTGATGTGCGAACATTATTTGTGACCTGTTTTGTTCTGGTACTAGGTTATTTATTTACCATGCTATTGTTTTTCCTCCTTTTTTAGTCCTGAGGAGTCTGTTAGTTTCAAGCATGTTGTTGAGACTTAGAACTAAAAAAACAAATGATAAGTAAGGGCATGAGGAAAAGTTATGCCTTTTTTTGTTTTTGTTTAAAAAAAAAAACTGTTTGAAACAAGAAATGTTTAACGCCGCATAGTCTATTTGAGTCTGTCCTCATTTTGGAGTGTAGCCTAAATATAGTCATAAATGGTGGTTATTCTGACAAGATATTCAGGTGTTGTTATTTCTAGTTGTTTAGTTTCACAATTTTGGAATCCAGTCACGGGGCCAATTGAACAGATCAGCAGCCGGACTCAGCCCACGGGCCGCCAGTTGATGATCGGTGATGTAGAGGTTTCACTTGTTGAACAGAATCTGTCTTCAGGATTGACTCAAAGTCTGTTCACATCTCTGTAGTTAAATCATGTACTCTATAATGTGTCTTTAATTATACTGAGTTGCAAATAAAATACAAATAATTTAAAAAAAGTTTTTCTCATATCTCCTCACATTCTTTCTTACCTGCCTCACTGACCTTCACTAATGGCCCATTAGGGGAGGGATCTTTGTCTCTTTAGGTGAGAATCACTGAATATTAATGGTCATTCTCACTCCCTCACATACAGGCTTTCAGTCACAAAACATGTCTTTTAAAATTTAAAACACTATTGTAACATTCCGTGTCTGTCTTGTCTTGTCTCCCCCGCTGTCTGTGTGATTTTGGTTTTGCCCTCATTAGTTTAATCGTTTCACCTGTTTTTTACACCTGCCCTCACTTTTGTCTTTGATTTGTATATGTTTAAATACTGCTGTCTTTTTCGTTTGAATTCAGGTCTTGTTAATGTTGAAGTGACGTGCGTGTGTCCTTATGTGTGGATGTTCTGACTTTCTGTATCTCCCGAATTTTGCTGCCCCATCAGCCTGTTATTTTGTATTCTGGAGTGTGTTCTAATTAAATACTTCGCAGTTTATTTACTCGTGTTCTCCGCTCTCTTTGCCACACGCACCATCGGCACAAGCGTGACAACTATATTGTTTTCTCTGAAAAAGTAAGTGGAATGATTTTCACATCATTCTGAAGTAAATATTCTAGCCTAATACACGGGTTACTTACAGCACTGTGCAGGACTATTAAGTATGGGTTTCATGGCCTTATTTCAACAACTTTTATTTTCCTAAAACTTACTAACCACGCGTTATATCTTTTTCCTAAACAATGCAAACATATACATTCATTTTTGTCACGTATTATTGTAGCACAGTTTATGCTGATTACAAGAGAAATAAATGTTGGTCAATGATATGTTATAAAAAGCTGAAAAGACCACAAATATCAGAGCATGTCCAAACATCTTAAGGGCCCCAAAATCACCTCGGGCCCCAGAGGATTAATAAAGAAGTGTTTTTCATGAGTTTGTGTCACAAAGATGAATATGGCAATCTCCCCATATGTAACTTAAAGGTCATCTTAATGGATTATGATTAGGCTATAATTGTTACAAAGGAGTTCAGGAGAAGTAGCAAGTTCAAACGCAAACAGTGATTTTTTAAAGCTCAGGGTCAGGATAATAACAGTAGATCGCCGGCAGACACAGTAGTGGAGGCACAAGCAGAGACAGAGTCGTAAACAAAACAAAAGCGTTTAAGTTACGGTGTTACTTCGCAATTAAATCCATATCCTACCTTTTCTTGTAACCAAATAAAATTCATGGCAATGAATGTCATCAGAGATGTTTAATCTAGGCTATAATTGTTACAAAGGAGGTCGGGAGAAGTAGCGAGTTAAAGCTCAGGGTAATAACAGTAGATCGCCAGCAGACACAGTAGTGGAGGCACAAGCAGAGACAAGTCGTAAACAAAACAAACAGACAGAGGGTCCAGCAGGCGGTGGAGACGCCCACCAGGGCGGAGCAGGCAGCAGAGACGTCCCTCTGGGGTTTCTAGAGAAACATCCTCAGCGATCTACTTATCTATTCACTTGCCTTCAACGAACGTATCACAAAACCTGGAAGAGAGTTACTGCTGATTCTAATGGAGGTTTGAATGTGTGCTGCACTTACCTGTGTCTAACACGGATCCGGTCTTTGATCATTGTTCAACAGAGAGCTACCCACGCACCGTGGCAGAAAATCACTTACTAGTACACTCAACTTCACAACGATCAGCAAGAGCTCAGTGATCTCTCTACAACCTGGCAACGTGAGGATATAAACAAACCTACCTGTGTATACTCACCTGTTAATATTACCCGTCTCCTCAGAATACCCCGAGCACTTCCACGCCTCATCAATCACCACCTGCGGACCAGAAAAGAAACAGAGAGACATATTAACATCTTCAGAGATCGCTGTCATAAACCTTCACCGAAGGAAAGTGCACCTTATCCTAGGATTCTGAGAGGCCACACCGACGTGTGCCTGGTAAATAGTAATTTAAATAATATGCAAGTGATGACGTTGGCGCCTCTGTGTCCTGAAAAGCATACTTCATCTTCTGTTGATATCCATCTAACAGCTCACATTTATGTGGTTTAAACATTTAAACTAACATTGTGATTGTAACAAACTCTCAGAAGCGTCTGGATCCATTTGCAAGGCTTTATTGGACTGTTACGCTGGTGTGTGAGGAGAAGGAGATCGCCGGAGACAAGAGCTCAGTTTCAACTTAAAGTCCTTTTAATAATAAAGGCAAGGTATTAAACATCCACTTGTGAACAATCCAAAGAAAGACAAACACGGGTAACATTAACATTGACGGACCAACTAGAACTCAAAAGACATGGGATTTATACACAAGAACTAAATGACTAAAGTGAAGACAGCTGGGGAGACACAGGTGGAAATGAATCAACTCATAATGACATAATCACAGGAACTACCAAATAAGGGCAAACAGGAAGGAAGACAGGAAGACTAAATTGAAACTAACACAATGAAAACGAAACTAAACCAAGAATACAAAAACACAGAGTTTAAACAGAACTAAACAGACATAGAATGTTACATGGACAAAGTCAACAGAGTAGTTCGAATCACCAGCAAACAGGGTTGTAACAGATAATCCAGAAGGGCAGTCAGAGATCAATAAGGCAGGCAGCGATAATCACACGTCGTAGAAACAGTCCAGGGTCATACAGAGAGAAACACACAATGGAATAAACGCTCCGAATTACCTCCATAGGGACGATAAGACTTTGCACTGTACTGGAGGAAATCCGGGTTATAAATAGGGAAAGTTAATGCGGAACACTTGGCGCGAATGTGTCCGTGCATTAAAAGTATCCAGGTAGGAACTAATATTTAGGTGATGGTTCCTGCTGCTGTTGGTCAGAGAGAGCCACAGAGGCTTCTTCTGTGACAGAGCCCCCCCCTGCGAGCGGCTCCCAAAGCGAGCAATCCCTCGGCGATGAGGGGCCGGCCTCTCCGGATGGTCCTGGTGAAAGGTTGTGATAATGTCATTAGAGTTTACCCAGGATCTTTCCTCCGGTCCGTACCCCTCCCAGTCCACCAGGTATTGCAGCGTTCTGCCTCGCCACCGGGAGTCCAGGATCTGGTTTACCTGGTAGATGTTGTCCCTGTCTGGGATCAGGGGAGGGACCTCTGCCGAGGTAACCTCGTCCTGGTCCCTCTCTCCTCCCAGAGCAGCAGCGGGCTTTAACAGAGAAACATGAAAGGTGGGTGAGATACGGTAATGATCAGCTCTAGACGAATAGATACATGAGTTATTTCTCTTATTATCTTAAAGGGACCAACGTACCTAGGGCGTTTGACCGCCAAAGCGCGGTTCGTTTGACTAGTGTATGCGCTCCAAACCGTGCCCAACGACAAACAAGCACGACCCTTCACTCCTCAAAACTCGCATTTGAAAAGTAGCAGATTCTTTTAATAAGAAAACATAACTTATTTAAAAGTTGTGAATCAGAAGCGCCAGAGGAGGTAAATGTATATAACTCAAGCGAGGGTGAATAAAATAACAAGGAAGTTCATGAAACTCAAATGAATCACACATCAAATTTGACTGAGAAATTACTCCCAAAAGATTATTTAAAGAAATTGTTGAATAAAACTCCCAGTAGGTAGTGGTAGATGCCTTGTAGATTTAGTTCACCTCAAGATGAAAATTCTGACCCTCCATAGACAGCAACACAACTGAAATGATCCCAGGTCCAGAAATGTAGTAAATACAATGGTAAAACAGTTCATGTGACATCAGTGCTTCAACTTCAGTTTTGTGAAAATAAAGTAACATAATTTACTCACTTGTCCATTCTTCTTCCTAAGCATAAACAATGCTTATACTCGTGTGAGTATATTTTGGGGTTAACTAACCCTTTAATTATTATTAAATCATTCAAATGGCTGCTTCATTCAGGAGTGAAGTAAATGGTTCTCTTTATGAATGGTCCATTGAATCATTACGCTTGTTCAACTTGAAGCAAATCATCACCATCAGATCGATCAGAGCGGGACATCAAAATGCGGATTTGCATGCCACCACATGTTGTATTGCTAAATGGACAGCCCTACTTTCCGTATTTTCATAACTGATGTTTAATGTGACGTGTAGCAGATGAAGTCATGCACATATATTCTTGTGGCAGCTGTAAAGTCAGTCTACTAAACACAGCCCAGATATTTCTATACATGCACTGAGACTGGACATTCACTCTTCAGGTGATTAACTCCTCTTTTAAATACATATATTACTACAATATAATATTGCTGTTATTTTTAGTCATATTACGATCATGTTAAATGAAACAAATGAAGATGAGACAGCCTTGTCTAGTCTATCAATTTCCACAACACTACAGGCTATTAAATGATTAGCATAAATCGTCTTGGAGTGATCAGCTTACTTGGATTTATTTATTTTTTTTATCTTGCATACATGTTGAACTGCAATCAGCATAACCCCATACGTTAGTATTTCTCTATTCCTATGGAGATTTTTAATCCTGTTTTTGCTTGTCTGAGTACAGAAACTGAGGAGGAAATGAACTCCACCACATCAGGAGCTTCCTCCAACTCCACAGCTCTCATCTTTGTGGGCTCTCTTGAAATTTGTATGTTCTGCATCAATATCCTATTTGGTCTTCCTACAAACGTATATATTTTATGGCTCATCGTCACAAGAAGAAGAGGCGGAGTTGCGTCAGACTTCTTCAACTTTAATCTGTGTGTTTGTGAGATCGGTATCTCTCTGGATCTTCTGTGCTTTACACTGTTGAATTGGGTTTCATTTTTTACACTAATAGCACTGTTTTTCCAAGGACTTATCGTCACTGGTCGTGCTCTGTTTCAGTGTCTGATCTGTGTTGAGCGTTACCTGGCAGTGGTTCATCCTGTAACCTTTCTGAAGTACAAACCTCTCAGATATAGAGTCATCTGCTGCACTGTGGCCTGGATAATTATTTTTAGCTCCTGTTTGTTCTGCATGTCCACATTAATGGCATATAATACTAATAAGCTTAACTTCTTGGTGCAGTTCTTCCTCTTCCTCTCCATCCAGTTGTTTTGTCTTGTGGCTGTTCTCAGAGCTCTGAAGCAGTCAGGACCAGGAGAGAGAAAGAGAGAGAGAGATGAGGAAAACCACATGAAGAAAAAAGCATTTTATATAATTTTAATTACTACTGTGAATATGGTTATTGCATATGGGCCAAGTATAATTTTAGCAGTATTTATATTGTTAACAAAGGAGTATAAATTATCATTTTGGGCTCCTGGTATGGTTTGTTTTGTACTGACTGGTTTTGTTCAGTCAGTTCTCTATCTTCAGCGTGCTGGAAAACTCTCCTTCCCTTGTTTCCTCTAAAATGATTATACACAGTTTTATTTTTAAAATATTTGTATTAGTGGATATTAATTGGTCTTTATATTGCTATATCAAAGATTTGATGCCAAAATATTTCTTAGTTTTGTGTACAAAGTATACAGACAGTCAATAATTAACAGTCAGCCTTATTTGACCTATTAATTCATACATAACAATGTCTGAGTGTGTTTAATAGATAAACATGGTCAATATAAAAGATATAGTTTGAAATCAGTTTGTTTATCCAAAATAACGCTTAATGTTACCGTAGAAGCAGCAGGTAATACTTGATTCTGATAGGTCAAATACAAATTCCACATTTTTCAAATAAAAGCAATTTTCAAGCTTTCAGATTTAGTTTTTGTTACTTGAAATATTTGCATGTTTTATGTGGCACACACAAGTCATCATGCGCTGATATGCCTGTGATGACTGTGAGGTTAGTCTTACAAAACACAGCAACCGTGACGATATATCCGAGACAGGACATCCACTTCCCAGGTAAAACTGTTTTCTTCTTTTTATCCATAATAATATGCAAACTAGTGCTGTCAAAATTAGCAGATTAAAGGAATGGTTTAGCCAAAAATGTAAATCACGCCAAAATATCAAAATATTATATTATATGACTCTCTTCTTTTCAGATGAACACAGTCAGAGTATTCTGAAGCTTTGTAAATTTTTCTAGTTATTCAAATTATAACGTAAATAACTTCCAGTTGTTCCAGTTCTGGCTTCTTTACAATTGGTTGATCATTACAATTGGTTTATGTGAAGATTGTTGATGTGAAGCAATATAAGCCTATACTAAAAAATGCTATTGTTAGATGGGATTAATTGGTTATTTTTTGTTGATCGAATGACAGCACTAAAGCAAACATGTCCAAACCAGGTTCCAAGCTAAAATGAGACAAACTGTTTTTGTCTCACCTAAGAGAAATATGGACAAAATATGAGCAAACATTATATTTTGCAGAGGAATGTACATTCTTTTGATGAAGATCAAAGGGTGAAAGCTTGTTAATGTTCATTTTTGTTGGTATACAGCTTGGATTGGAAGGGTTGAATGTAAACATGCTGAAAATCTTTGCCGTAATCAAGTGAATTACATTTGTTTGCTTTAAGAAGCTGTTTCGAAAGCTTTAAGGCTTGTACACAATTATCACGCGCACATATCACAGACTTTCATTGCCTTTTGATTAAACAAAGGGCGGTAATGTGGGTGTGCACGTCGAAGCATAAAACGCAAATCGTAAAAGTTGCATTTTAAAAGAAAACGCCTCTATCTTGTTTTTTTAATTTGATGTCCCGCATTAAAAACTATGAATGAATGAATTACACATTTATATAGCGCTTTTACTGTGTATTGTCATACACCCAAAGCGCTTTCCAATCATGTTGGGGGGGGGGGTCTCTCCTCAACCACCACCAGTGTGCAGCATCCACTTGGATGATTTGACGGCTGCCACAGGACAACGGCGCCAGTGCACTCACCACACACCACCTACAGGTGGAGAGGAGAGAGAGATACAGCCAATCAATGGATGGGGATTATTGGGAGGCCATGATAGACAAGGGCCAGTGGGAATTTGTCCAGGACACCGGGGATACACCTACTCTTTACGATGAGTGTCATGGGATTTTTAATGACCACAGCGAGTCAGGACCTCGGTTTAAGAAGATGCACGAGGCAAGATGAATGTAGAGCTGCTGGTCTCATTGGTTTCTTCATCACTGGAGCCGCTGCTTGGAATATCCATGGGGTTTTTTTTACCAGTTAACAAAGAAACGTTTGAATGGCTTTGACAGGCGAATCTTCTGGCTCCTTTCTTCTTCTGTGTGGCATTGAGTGTCAGAAGCTACTGAGAACTGAGGAATTTCTATTTTTCATTAAGCGTCATCAACTCATCAAGAGAAAATTGCTCGGGTACGAACAGCGAAAAATGACGACGATATCCACGCATGATAAAGTGTGTATGAGCCTTTAGTGTTATGTTGAAATTACTGACAATATATTCACGTCCACTTTTCTTTTTCTATAGATTACATAACTAGATTTTACGCGACAAACACAGAGAAAATGTATAACTCTACAGTGAACGTCACTATGACTGCAACCTCTACAAACTCCACAATTCCTTTGTTTGCGCCAATTGAGATCATGGAAATCTGTGTACGCTGCATCACTTTCTTGTTTAGCCTTCCTACACACTTCTACATTTTATGGCTCATCATCACAAGAACAGGAAGTAGAGTTGCCTCAGAGTTCTTCATCCTCAATCTCTCTGTTAGTGAGACTGGCAACTGTCTCCATAATTTGATCACTGTGCTGAACTATTGGTTTCCAAGTCTATCAACATTAAAACAGTTTTTAACAGGACTAGCTGTCACTGGCCGTCCTCTGTTTCAGTGTCTGATCTGTGTTGAGCGTTACCTGGCAGTGGTTCATCCTGTAACCTTTCTGAAGTACAAACCTCTCAGATATAGAGTGATCTGCTGCACTGCGGCCTGGATAATCATTATCAGCTCCTGTCTGTGCTGCATGATTATCATAGACCCAAATGCAACTGTATATCTGTGGTCCTTCTCTGTGCTGTTCCTCCTCTTCCTCTCCATCCAGTTGTTTTGTCTTGTGGCTGTTCTCAGAGCTCTGAAGCAGTCAGGACCAGGAGAGAGAGGAAGAAAGGGTAAGGAGGAAAACAACATGAAGAGAAGAGCATTTTATATCATTCTTATAACTACTGTAAACATGATTATCACATATGTGCCATTTATTCTCACAACACTGTATTTGATTTTGTCAAATTTTTTTATTATTTCAAGAGATTGGTTGCCTGCTGTGATTTGTTTTTTACTGTCTGGATTTATTCATCCTGTTCTTTATCTGTGCCGCACTGTAAAATTCCCTTGCCTGTCAAATCTTGAACACTTCATACTCAAAATTCTCATGCCACCTTTTAAATATATGTAGTGGACAACACATTGCAGCGCCGAGTTCCTTGTGGGGGACCCTCTCTGGCCACAATAGTTTGTGTCTCTGGGACAAAGGTTTGCTCCATTTTGATTTTTATCTTGGTAAAATAGCATTAGAAAACTGTCCAACGCCATCAGATAAAGATGGCAAGATACCTCTTAGAGAGCGAGAAGAACTTTGGTACAAAGCCCGGGAAGGACAGGACTTCTCATTGGTCAAAATGCAGTTTCTGCCCTTCACCCACCAACAGAATGACTTCTAAAGTTGGCCTGTGATCGCCATAAAAATTCCTTAGGACCCCTGGATGCAGCAGCAGTGGGTGGATCAAAGAGAGATCACAAAGTTCCCTCCAAATCCAACTATGTTCTTAAACCTTAAACTGATGCAAACAACACACGCATCTCATACTTGTTCAGAGGACAGCAACGTGTAGTGGGACATCTTACACAAACTCGGCTGTTAATGGACAAAATGAATGCATGCATAACAGCTCAGTCTTCTTCAGGTCTACAGGAGGAAAGAAGAGTAGGTCACACCATGTCCCCCGCTCTAATGCTATCAGCCAATCACAGCATGGAAATGGAGAAGCGCCAGAGTGCAATCTCCTCCTCACTGGGAAAGGATAAAAGGTACCTTCGCATAAGACACTCAGATACCATCAACAGATACTAAGTCCTGAGTTTCCAGGTTCGAGGCAGCAACAGATACAACCATGTTCTGAGCCTCCAGCCTGGAAGGAAAGAGATAATCTACGCTCAGACTTCATTCAGAGTCTTCGTTGTCACAATCAGCTGGATGTGCCAGCACAGCTCTGTATGGCACTCCAGCTCTCCACGGACTGTGTTTGTGTCTGTTTTCATTCATGGACTCTCATTCAGTACTCATGTCTCCGCCCACTCATTTGTTGTCATGGTGT
>JAUMHP010000044.1:14545952-14557458 GCA_032361065.1 Enteromius trimaculatus | reverse complement strand
AAAATCATTGCTGAATTTTAAACATGTTATTAGGGCCGGGCGGTATACCTTTTCATACCAAATACCGGTGTTTTTTTTAAATTTTTTTATGATATTCATTTTTCATATAGGCTACCCCAATTGTCCACAATAAAAAAAAATAAAATCCGTCATATCACCCTTTTTGCAGGAACAGGGTTTGGTTGAGAGAGAGAAAATAACGTCTGGTTCCAAGCTAACCTCACCTGCCCTAAGTTCTCCCTAATGTCCTCGTGTATAAAAGCCAGTTTAGTTTGTCTTGTCTTGGGTCAGTGATTAATGTTTTTTTGAGTCCATTGTTGTGAAAACCTTACCTGTCTGCTTCTTTGCTCGTTTTGGAATAAATATATTGGATTTATTTGGAACTTGGATTCGGCCTGTGTGATTCACTAAAGCGGACCATGACAACGTCAGACAGTCTGATGAAACATTCTGGTAGCCCAACTGGAAACACAATAGCCCCGGGACGTCGGGATAGCGATTTTGCGAGCCCTTCCGGCTAATATCTCAAATCTGCATTTAAGGTAATAATGTGAAGATGAAGTTTAAATAGTTGTTGGAGAAACCGTCACTGTATCAGCTCACAGCAGTCTGTGCAGTAGTTTGGCTAACTACAGTTTTAAAACCGAGTCGCACCACACTCATTTCTCTGACTCAGCGTTAAACAATAAAACAATAAAAATGAATAGAAGCAGTTAAAATTAGTAAGTTACATATAACTACAGGCCAGTGGACTGTCTGCTTCATGTAAGCATGCCCTTTGCTAACATAAGACCTGGCTAACATTCATTACCAATTTTACTTATCTTTCAAACGTTTTTTTTTGGTTTTTTTTAAGAGTGCACAACATAATCAACAATACATTCATTTATTAAAATAACGGTTTAAGCACACTGTCACTTACCTTGATAAGGTTTATGGCTCTCTCAGGACGGAATATCCATCGATCGTGACTACAACTTCAGAAAAAAATCGCGCGCTTGTTTCCACAGACACGGCCCAGATCCGCTCTCTGACTGTTGTTCCCGCCCACTGAAACCCGGGCTCGGGCTGAATCCGTGTTACAGCATTAAAACGAATGTGACTGTTATGCGGATTTGCCGGTTTGAAAACGGATCTGGCACGGAGTCAACTGCTGTCTGGGTTAATTGTGAACAAATTAACCATTAATTAATGCTTAACTAATGCATTATTTTGGACCCCTATTCTGAAGTGTTACCAATTTTTTTTTACTAATATTTGATCTACTAAAACTAAACTAAGACTAAAACTCTTATGATATTTAGCCAACTAAAACTATACTAAGACTAAAAGATTTCAAAAGATTTGATTAAAACTAAATAGTTGGTTATTCAAAAGACTTTTCACTCAAAATTTACACTGTTTATAACATGTTTCAGCAATGCATTTCTAACATTTATAATGTGTTTACAAACAAGTCTGACTTTACACTGTCTTTAATACTTCTTGAGATATAGGCATGCAAACATTGGAAAATTAATGTGGCACTTAGACAGGGATGTTCAATTTAGTTTTTTATGACAAAAGGAAATTAGACACATCTCTAGTTTCAACAATATTTCTACTTCAGACACTGTCTGTGTGTGTGTGTTATTTTCGCCCCCCAGGTCATGGTACTCTGAATCATGAATACAACTGTGATGTTTATGTATAAGATAAATTGCCAATTGAGTTCTAGCCTGTATTTCACTTCATTTTGCATAGACCGTGTAACCAGCCATACTGTAAAGGCGTTTGAGTGAGCTAGTTGGCCTTGAAAAGTAGACATTTGCTATGTCTGTGTATCTTTTTTCCTTCTGAAAAGCAGGGAGTTGCCCGGTTTGCTGATGGAGTCACATATTTGGGCTGGTCTGGAAGCCCGATGCCCAAATCATCATCTTCTTCACCTTGAGATTTGCAGACATCCATCCATGAATGACTTTAATATTGTTTTTGGGACTAATCAGAATGATCAGGATGACCAATGTATTTTATTATAGAAATTAGCGACCTCTGTTAGAACACATATACTTATGTCTGTAAGATGTGAGCAGAGTAGCCTAAGAACTCGACACAAGCACTGAAGCTGACTTCTGCGGATAAAACTGCAAACTATTTTCTTCAATAAATTTTTCTTCAATTGATTCTATCTCCTGGTCTTCATTCAACAAACACCTGGTCCTACGGTCTTAACTGTTATTTCCCCAACAACATGTTTATCAGAGACAGAAGTTTTCACGCTTATAGACATAACCACAAGTAACACTGAACACTTTCATTTTGCAATGTTAGGGGATTTTTTTTTTTACGAAAACAAACCTTTTCCACTTTCATGTTTTTAAGAGACAAAAAGTTCTGCACTTGGAAGACTTCACCACAAATAACACAACATACTTTCTTTCTGCAATGTAATGTGGTTTTTATGAGTGAACAACTTCCTGTAAGTAGATGTTTATGAGAGAACTCATTTTCAGGGTATAACTGAACTGATGACACAGAGCGCCTTCTATATACAGGTTTGTCTTTATTTATTACTTTAAAACATTTAGTTTTTCATTTAAAATTTGCTGCATATAAACCAATAGAAGTTGATACAATGTCCCCATTTAGAGTAATTAGCAAACATCTGTGAAAGTGTGGATTTTCTATTTGTGTATGTCATGTTCTGCACTTCATTTATGAATTTTAGGGCAGTGTTCATTAATAATTAAACTTAAACATAACCTTAAATAAAATTAATATTTACTTATTAGCACACCACACTTTATGCTTTGTTTAAAACGGACGAGGCTTACATTGAAACCATCTTTTTGATGTTTTAGTAAATTAAACTTTTTCTTTGTTTTGCTGTTTGAAAACCAAATTTCACAATTGGGGATTATCATTTAACCCAATCAGTCACGTTTTTCCATTTCACTCAAATCCAAATGTCCACATTTTAGGATTGACTGTTTTCTTTCATTTTAAGTAAAATAAGTAAGTAAAATAATGAGAATTCAGTAATTCAATTCTGTTTATGAAAGAGTTTACAGACTGAATGTTTGATGTGCAAGAGGGTGAAATTGAATTGGCCCTGTAGTCTGATTTATCAACCCTCTTTATATGATGAAAATGGATTTGTGATCTGTGATTTGATGTCAAATTTGAGGTTTTCACAAAAAATTAGGTCATTAAGCCCTCGTCTAGTGATTACAAATAGTAATTAATCACCTACAGTAGATGTATCATTATTTGTTTTTTGAGAGCAGTAACTTTTTGCACACTGACTTACATCTGAATCACACACATAAAGGCACCTCCAATGTTAAGTGATCTAGATAGGTGTACGACCTACACAGAATTGCAATATTTAAGTATTCACCCATATTGTTATGTTTTAACATTTACCTCCGATGCGTCACATATATACATAGTATTTATTTATATACTTTCTAGGAATATTCCTTAAAAGTGTAATTAAGCATATGAGGAGCTCTTTTCCAAAACACTATAAATCCATTTTAATAGTTTTCATGAAAATGAATTTTTTTACCTAGAAAATGTTAAACAATGATTGTTAAATGAAACAACAATGTTGATTATAAATTAAAAAAAAAAAAAAAAAAAATTCAAAACGCTACAAATCCTTTTTTTTTTCAAGAAATTGTTGGTTTATGTTAAAAAAAAAAAAAAAATGCAGCAAATGACATTAGGGACTATAAATTAATATAAATCAAATATATACAAATGCAAGAAATAAACAACTAAGAGCCCTGAATGAACTGAATCAAATTCTGAAAGTTGCATCAGTAGGCTAGTATTATTATCAATACTTTCCATGTCAGGTTAGCCAAGGTTGGGTCAGGAACCCAAACGGGCACCCTCTCTGGGTGACTGCTGCACAAGACTGTACTTGACTGATATATTTTGGTCTTTTTGTTTGTTTACGTCAAGTATTTTAAGACGCTGCCTTTTCACCCGTGTTATGTCCAGGAGATGGAGAATGGCTCTGTCCTGGCCAACCTTGTTTGGTCTTTCATAAAACTTCAAAAAATTCATTATCAGGTCGTCCGGTGACAGTTTCTCGGCCTGACAGAAATCGGTCACACCAGCCTTGTGTTTACATCCCACTGAGGGTATTACCGCGCCCCCTGAGTGACTGACCTTCTTCTTTTGTTGTTTTTTATGATTTTCTTTGTCCAGTCGGCATTTTCTACCCCCATGTGTAGGTCTCACTGGCTAATCTAGGCCATCAAAAGTGTTATTATAATTTAAATAACTCATTTTAATGTCTGAGGGCAAACAAAAATCTCTCGCTTCAGGGCGCGCCTTGTTGGGTTGCGTTGAACGCTCAATTCTGATTGGTCGAGAGGACACATTTTGGCTAAAAACAGGTTCGGCGCTTATAGCGTTTTGATAAAAAAAAACTGGATCTTGCAGTACATTTTAAACAAGGAAATATAACGATTTTGCATAAAACATTGATGGAGTATTGAATAGGTTCCAAACACAACAAAATGGCATGACAAACTCTTTTTTGTTTTATTTGGCGTTTATCGCGTTTTGGAAAAGAGCTTTTCATATATTTATTACCAAGTATTTCTAGTACTTTTTAGAAATACATTAAAAGTATGTGTACATTTAGCATGTAGTGCATCAGAGTGAATCAAACACTTAAGATTTGATCAGAACATTGAAACATGAGGAGCTGAATTCCTCAAAGAGGCCTCAAGACAACAGGAAGTTAAAAATCGGCCCACAATCTTTGGCACAGACATTGTCACAGGACAGCGTGCAACATTAACACAAAAGAACACGTATTGAGACTCCAAACTCAGGAAGGAGATTATACTGGTTATTTGCCAAACATTGATAATGTAACAAGTAGAATTGGTGACTACTTTTTTTTACTCTAGTTAATATAAAGTAATATGGGCTCTGAGCTGTAAATGAACCCATTATACTTCCTGTTTTAGTGTCATGCTGGTAACTGGAATGTATGTCATATAGACATATGAATAAAACATAGTTATTATTTGTTAGCTGATGAATGTATCATGACTGAAATTAAGTAAATAATTTAAAAAGATACTGCATATCCACTTCCGTTTTCCTTACCAGGTTCTTCACTTTCCATTATATCGCTCTACATCTCACTTAGTAACTTTTTTCACAATTTTTCCACCACATTTAATTCCGTTTGCAGTAACATAACTGTATTTTAGTTCAACTTAAAATATCATTTTATGGCATTGGGGTGTTCTTATATATCTTACAATTAATTAAAAACTATATATTTAATGAAACTATCAATTCTAAATTGCCAAAAGTCAACATTAATAACATCATGACACACATAATGTGATGATCAGCTGGATGTGCCAGTCCAGATTGGATGGCACTCCAGCACCCAATGTACTGTGTGTCTGTGTTTTTCCATTCCATGTATGATCTGTCACCTGTATACTCTGTCTCCACCCACCTCATGTGTTGTCTCGGTAAACAATATGTTCTCCGCCCTCCTCATGTGTCTCCATGTCAACTGATGTTCTCCTCCCCTCGTTATTCTCGTTATTTACGTGTATTTTCCCGTCTGTCCCAGTTTTGTTATTGTTATTCTGATTCCACGCTGCCAACTTCTGCCTTCCTCCTGACTACGATTCTGCTTGTCCTGCATTGCTCTGTTTGCCGTGTATCTGACCATCGCCTTTTGACTCTGTCCTGTGAACTCGTTAATAAATACCTTGCAAATAGATTCGACCGTCTCGCTCCTGATCCCTGACACATAACCTGGGTAGATTATGGTTAATGTAGCAAAACCATGTGTTGCTCTAGCTCTCTCTAAACATAATATACAATAATATACTCAAATTATAAAATTGTTAGATTTCAAAATACTATCTATTACCAAAGACACAAATTCAGAGGTTACTGAATGAAAAGGTTACTTCCCTGAGACACGGAAATGAGTACTGCGTCTGCTAAGATGCTATGGGTAAAACTCCTTTATTTTCTTTGTAACTGAAGCCTCATTTAATCATGCAGTGAAACTGCACAGCCATAGGTTTGTGCAGTGGTATAAAAACGAACCAATGTGTTGGCAGCGGTGCTGTGTGAACCTATGGCTGCGGCTCCCGCTGAAGCCCGCCTGAATGTGTGGGGCCATGAGTATATAAAGTGGCCACTTCGCCAGAGGATTCAGGTAACTTCGACTAAAGTGATGAATGTTTATAGCATGGCTCGGAATGCAGTACTCGTTCCCATGTCTCAGGGAAAACTGGGTTACGGAAGTAAAAAAAAATTTCCCCTGTTGACACTTCACTCGTTCTGTGTGTCTGCTAAGACACTATGGGAACACAGTTCAATCACGCCGTATTCCAACCAAACGTGCTGAGCTCGTAGTAATAACCCCATTTGCCATACAAATTGCATGTGCTTTCATTAAAAAAGAAAAGAAGATTATGGAGGAGGATATTTACCATCGATACCTTTGTAACTCCTCCCCTAACATCCCCCTGCCCTGGATGTTGCTTTCTCATTAGCTATTAGTTATTTTCAGTCAGAAAACCTGCACACGGCATGATTTTTGAATCGTTGACAGGTCCAGGTAATAGCATGCCAAATTTCTCGTGAGTCTCAGTGACACAATAGTGTTTGATTTGCCTGTGATTTCAGGCATTTGTCTGCAAATTCTCAAAACCTGTCAGCAAATCAAAATTGGGGCCATAATTGTTCAGTCTGAACTCGGCATTAGTTCCTCCTCGTGTGGCCATGTTATATTTATGCAGGTCACCTGTGCTTTATTTTCTGCATTGTTAATTTGTGTTTTTTCCCTTGGTTTCTCTCTTGGTTTTTTAAGTGTTTGCCTTGTGTCCCTGCCTGGTCTCATAAAAGGCTCCCAAGCTACGCCAAGTAAGGTATTCTGTGTTCCTTTCTTTGTATGTTAGTATTTTAGTTTTTGTCTTTCATTATGGAGCTTTTATTTTCTCATGTGATTTTCATTTTCATTGTTTTTGCTGTGGTTAACACTTTTCAAGTGTTTCATTTGGGTACAACATTACCTTTACCTACACCTTTACCATTACCTAATCTTGTGGCTCAGTGGTAGATCTCTCTACACCACTCCAGAGACCAGAAATCAAACCCTGGTCCTGGCACATGTGTTTTTTCTGTCTCCAAGGATAAAACCATTAATTCCACAATGGACGGCATTGGTATGCTTATTTTTGAAACTTCATTAATTTGTTTTGGCTTTACAAGTTATCATTCATTGAGTATTTCTTTACATTTTCAAACAGAACCTGAAAGAAAGCGTAAAAAATCATCAGAATCACCACTGACAACAGGTAGGTCATTCAATAATAATTAAAAAAAACAAAAAAAAACAAACAGTTATTTTAAAATGTATCATACAGTTTTCTTTTAAAGATATAAACTTCCATTTGCTTCTTCCACTGGACAGATAAAGCCATCATGGCGCAAACAAAGGGAATAATGGAAAAAGTAAAAAATCAAATTCAAAACATAAAAAACATGAATAAGCCCATGAAAATATTAAAAAAGTACATTGTGTAAGTGTTTACTTGGACACAGTAGAGAAAATATTGGCCATATAACTTCATTTTTGACAAGCATATATTATCTGTTTCTTCTGTATAATGCACAGAGATGTCATTTCAAATATGGATCAGATAGATAAAGACAACGAAAGGAAAGCAACAATAGGGATATTTGGACAATCAGGACATGGAAAAAGCTCCCTAATAAATGCAATTCTGGGAGAAAAGGATCTACTACCACTTGGTTGTTCAGGTGCCTGTACAGCTGTTGTCACTCAGGTGGAAGCCAATCTGGATGACTTCAACTACACAGCAGAGATTGAACACTACTCTAAAGAGGTTTCAGGATAATCTATAGTATTATAGTAGTATTTCTTCAATATAAGACTTAATCAAATTGCTAATTATAATTAAAGGGTTACTTTACCCCAAAATAAAAATTAGCCCTTAAAAATACAATGTTTGTATTTCATTGGATGCTTTGTGTATTTGCAGGAATGGGACAAAATTCTCCAAGTACTTTTCAAAGTTTTGTCAGATAACAGTGAGGATAGGGATGATGAAATGTTTCAAAGTGCTAAAGAACAGATCACTGCAGTGTATGGAGAAGATGCAGACAAGAAAAAATTTGATGAACTTAAAAAAGATGATAAATTTGCTGAAATCAGCAACTTTTTGTCTGACAGTGAAAAAAAAATCATCAGCAAGATAAATGTATAAGTTTAACATTTTTGTTTTAAATAATGCCTAAAATTGTAACATGATGTTAAGAATTTGGAGTAATGAAATCATATTTAAATCAACATAACTTTTTTTTTTCCCTTTAAATAGAGAAATGACTTTGCCAATGAGGTTGGATGTTACATACAACGCAGTGAGGCAAGCTTCGGTGGCTGGTACTGGCCACTTGTAAAGACTGTGAGAATCAAGATTCCAAAGTGTGAGGAACTTTTGAAACACATTGTCCTTCTCGATCTTCCTGGAACAGGAGACTGCAATAAGACTAGAGAAGAACTGTGGAAATCTGTAAATACAACATTCTTTTTTTAACAACTATCGCCGATTTAAAATCCCTTTTTAAGGGGTCATGTGGTGTTGCTGATACAAGAATAACAAAACATTACAAACGAGACATTTGTTGCATCCAGTGGAGACATAATAACTGATTATCATGATTTGGTATCTTTTTACGCATAGCGTTGCATTGTAAACATAGCACCACTTACTTAAAGTGAGTCAGAAGCTCCAGACTCTCCTTGCAGAGGTATAATTGTTCCACTTTTAAACATTATAGCATTGGTTGCTCTGCATTTAAGGAAAACGGATTCCTACAAACGGCACTGAACACAATCTAATGTTTGGGTTGAATTGTTCTGAAACAGTGTTGTGAATACAACTTGACCAAAGTTGTGGACAAATCATAACTTTTATATAGAATATCTCTAGTTTTGAAACATTAATTTTTGCCAGTTTAAGAATCTTATCTCTGCACTAACAGCTTGTAACACTCCGAAGAGAAAAGAACATTTAAAATCATAACGCATCATATGACTTTAACTGTAGAGTATGCATGCTTATTAAAAGTTTACAATAATACACAATTAACTATGCTTCTTGTCCTTGTGTACCAATATTTAAACAATTCTAACCCTACAGAAACTGAGAGAGTGCTCTTCTGTCTGGATTGTAAGTAATATCAAACGCACTGCCACAGACAAAGATCTCTGGGAGATGTTGAAGCACTGCATTCAGGACTTGGGACCAAGAGGACAATGCAAAGACATTAACTTCATCTGTACAATGACTGATGACATCAGTCCAGGAGCCTATATGAGGTTACAGCAATAGATTATTATACAGTAATAAGGAGACAACACAAATCATAACTTAGTTTTAATCAATCAACTTTTAGTTTCATTTATTAATGTTTAATTTTTTTTTTTAGAAATACACGGCTAACTAATGGTGACATAGGAAACAAGGTTTGGCAAGTTTCTAGAAGCTATGTTTTTTAAGCTATAGATATTCAGTTTACAAACTTAACTTTTATGTGAGTTGTCACAAAAAAAGTAGACAATCTCCGAATTTTGTAATTCTTTATGATTATGACTTTTGGATTTAATTTTCAGGATCCGACAGAAGTGTGCATCCTTCACAGAAACAAAACCACTAAGGAATCAGTAAAAAAAAAAATTGAAAGTCTGAATCCTAGAACCAAAGTAATATCTCATTATTTGTTCTTTTTTTCCCTAATTGTTTAATAATTGTTTCTTAATTTATCCTAATTTTTGATATAATTTTTTTAAGAGACTGATGGAGAAATTCAGCACTGAAGTTTTTACTGTAAGCTCCAAGGCATTTGTCGAGAAAAACTCAGAATTGAAATGCACTGAAACAGGTAATGTATTACAGGAGAAAATAAAAAGTGTTATTGCTTTGCCATTACTGTATTTGTGCGGTTCCCTTTCAGTCGGTCACATTCAACTTCACGTTGAATGTACTGACAAAATGGGATCTTGCCTGAAAGTCCTATCTTCGAGTGTAAATTAAATGCATATAGACATGCAAGATTTGCATCTCAGGCTCCGCTCTACAGTGCAAGTATAAATGCAGAATTCAACTTTTCACTTTGGAGGCGAGCGGTTCTATTGTTCTGCTGTGCCCCATCATCTTTACAGGATTTTACCAGTCTATGATCACTCTGGGGAAAACTTTTATTTGTTCACACTTTGTTTGTGTGAAGGCACTGCAGCTGTAGTTCCTGTGTGCTTCAGAAATAGCAATCATCATCTTGGTGTTGAATACCATCGTGTTATAGATGGAGTCCCCTTACCTTTCCCTCGATCTAGATCCTCTGACCTGAGGTTGACAGTGGAAGCCAACCTGCTGAGTAAATCTCTGTTGCCTCCATTCCTCCAACATAGTTCTGAACTGTCAAGATTGAACAACTGGTATCACAGGGCAGCCCTAGTGCCATTCTTTCGGAAGTACAAGCAGATCATGGACTGTACCTTATTCTGTCTATGTACTCCACTACACTCCTACCATGGTGTAAGAACTTACATCTGTGGTACCTCTGTCCTGTCCAGCTTATAGGCAAAAATCACGGTACTGCTGTCAAAAGCTTCAATAGTGGTGCTCCCTCCTGCTCATATGAGGTGAGGGTTTTACAGTCAGAAGCATCTAAGGTTGCTTTCTGTGATTTACATTCTGGGTCTGCTAAGTCATGGACCTCATAAGCTTTCATGACACCCTGTGCCTCCAGTAGGATGGAGACTCTACAGAATCCATGCAAAGTCAGGGAGAATGACCAAGGTGATCCAACCCACCTCTTCGAGTCGTGTTTATACCTTGAAGTGGAACCTGCTCATAGAATTCTGCTCTATTTACAAAGAACACCTCTGAACAGAGCTATGCTTTCTTTCCACTAGGAGTGGTTGAAGTGAAGAATGTCTCCCTCCAATCTAAAAGTGTATGTTGCCATGACTACTGCACATCACATTCCTGTGGACGGTGACTCTCTGAAGCACAACCTGATTATCAGGTTCGTATGGCTTTGCAGATGGCCTCTTTTGAGCCATTGCAGTCCACAGAGCTGAGAACTCTTGTCAATAAACGTTTCCAACAAGAGGGGACCTGCATTTTCAGTAAATGATTTGTGCCCTATAATTTAGGCCGGGCTGACTCTCTAGGTCTCCTGAGATCTTGACCCGTATATGTGTCCAAGGTTCTCACTTTGCCTTTCAGCAGGGTTCAAACAAGGTGCTTAACCCTCTGGAGTCTGAGGTGATTTTGGGGCCCTTGAGATGTTTGGACATGCTCTGATATTTGTGCTTTTCAACATTATACTTATAACATATTATACTACGGGGACGTTGAATGCTTGAATCTGATTGGCTGACGAACGTTCTGAGGTGTGCAATTATTTTCAGGGAAACGCACGGCGAACG
>JAUMHP010000044.1:14513088-14529317 GCA_032361065.1 Enteromius trimaculatus | reverse complement strand
AAAACTGCGTTTTAAAATAAGGCTTCAGTTAGGGGGAAAAAAGGAGTTTTCCCCATGCGTCTAGCAAGACGCAGTACTCTTTATTAGTATTTTATTGATTGATTCGTTGTAAAATAATGCTTACATTGTCCTTGAAATAGGCTATAAGAATTAAAAGAATCCATAAAGGCTTGCTATATGTTATGTTTGTTTATGACATTGTTGTTTGAGAAATGCACCTCTGGTTTGTCCACTGTAAATCAGATGTGTTGTCTCCCAAAAAGGTTTTTTGGTCTAGACCATAACACATATATTTCCCAAATCTAAAACAGCGTATGAAACGCGTTCAGACGGATATGTTCTGATGTCTGGGCTCTGTTTGGGATTTTGAAAAACACAAAGAGACGTAACATATTGGTTATTAATTATATTCATTATTATATTTATAATAACTACATTAATATTCACAATAATCATTATTTTTGTATTTAATCTGTAGGCTACTATAAATAAGAACAGTTTAAAAATAAAATGTAAATAAATTAACAAGTATCTTAGAAGAAACAAACAATGCTTTATATTTTATCTTTTTGCATCTAAACAAAAGCATTCATGTCCAAAAATAAACAACAAATAATCAAATATAAAAATCACTTCAGTGTGTCAATTACAAAAAATATATATATTATTAAAAGCAGTTCAGTGAATTGCAGCGAGTGGTTCTTTTCTCTGTTATTGTTAGATTAACAGATAGGATATTTGGACATATGTTACACACCAGATAGTTTTCCTGATCAGCTTCTTAAAGCACTCAATTAAGACAGAACAGATATGTTTGTGTGAATACCTAAATAGCCTTCTGTCTGAGGCAAAAAGATCTATTTCCGCTCTGCTGATCGTCTGCCAGATTAACTGGGTTGTTCAGGGGTGAAGTGTCCATTCTTCTGGACTGACTTTTTCTCTTGACAGCATGTCTGCGCCCTGGTTCAGAACGCCGAAAATTCTGCAGGGCCCACTTCAGGAGGCGTGCTGCTAATCTGAAGAGGCGTTTCGATTATAGGCCTCCTTGTTGATTTATGTATGATACTACTGTCATACTGTCCAAGCAAACCAGAACTCTCAGTTGAGGAAGACGTGACATGCAGCCATCATTTCCGGACAGTTGATGTGCAGGCTGCTGTCTCTCTCTGACCACGGTAAGTCTCCGTGTAATGCACCCCAATCTGTCTTGGAGGCGTCTGTCACAAGCACTCTCTTCCTGTTGACCACATAGAGGGGAATTCTTTTTTGCAGACACTGGGTGCTTTCCCTGCGGTGGTGCAAGCTGTGTTCACCTAAAGCCACAGGTGCCCGAGGCGCCGAGACTCGCGTGGCGGCACCCATGCTTTCAGCCAGTATTGCAGAGGCCGCATGTGTAAGAGTCCGAGCTGCATCACCTGCTGAGGCTGCTAATGTTAGACCCAGCATTTTCTGAAAAGCTTTCAGTGGGCGAGGGCTTGCGTTTTGAAGGAGGACGCGCATCTCGCTATGCTCGCACTCCTGTAAATAACTCTGAGTGTATAACGGTGCCCAGGAAATCTGTTTGATTCAGCCTGCTCTTTGCGAAATTGCCTCTGAGCCCGAGCTGGTCTAAATGATTAAGAATGGCTTGCGATTATGCCATAAGCCAATCGTCGAAATAATTCAAGACACGTATTCCCATCATTCTTAGTGGGGATAGCGCCGCGTTCATGCATTTCATAAAAGTACAGGGGGCTAGGGAGAGACCTGAGGGAAGGACCACGTGTTGATATGCAATCCCCTCGAAGGCGAATCTAAAGAATGGCCTGTGATGAGGGGCTATTTTTACATGAAGTACTTATCTTTCAGGTCCAGTGAAACCAGACAGTCTCCTGGCTGTATCTGCGAGAGGATGGTTTTAGAGTTATCATTCTGAAGCGCCGTACTTTTAGAGCGCGATTCAGACGTCTCAGGTCGAGTATAGGTCTCAGACCACCATCTCGCTTGGGGACTAAAAGGTACTGCTCGGGAGACACATGTCTCTCACCCCTTTAAGAGCAGTGCCTTCACTGTTGGTCCGCAGCACATAAGCGGTGCGGCTCGCAACTGAAGGGTGCAACTGTCTTTTACACCCTTATCCCCATAATCCGATTTGAAGCCCCGGGAATGGCTTTCCAGGCATTCTGCAGAAGGGAGGGGATTATTATATCGAGCACTTAATCGTTATTAGGGATATAAGGCTCATGTTTTTGCTTTGAGAGGAAGCAATGACACAGACACATAAGATGGAGGGATGGGAGGGGCCGTGAGCACATAAGAGAGAGCTGCTCTTATAGCGGTCTCAGCAAGCCCAGCTGCATGAATATCACCCAGCCTTGATAGCTCAACCTAGCAAAGTTATGCTTTCTTCCTCCGAAAAATGAAAGGAAAGAAACGAGAGAGCAGGGGCTGACTGACATTTCCATTGTCTGTATAAATACACTTAACATGCTCTATCTTAGCTGCGAATACACAGCCTTTTCCTTGAATAGGGAGGGCATGAGAGCGTGAGAGAACAAGCTTGTGCCCCTTTTTTCTGAGCATTTAAGGATTGTGCGGCTTGAGAGACAACGCGAGCAAATGCTGGTATGCGAGCCCTCAAACCGACTACTAAACTATTGATGTTTAGCTGAAACGCGTGCCCTCGCTAGAGCATTACATTCTGCGTGGGGAAACCAGACAGTAATGTATGAGTTCACTTGCTGTAAGAAGCTTAGGTCTTACCTTGTTAGAAGACTTCCTCCTCACCAGGGGGCGGAAAATGTTAGAAAGGCGCTATCAGCTGCCATATACCAGACGGTGTAGGCAGGGGATTTCTCCAGCTGCAAGGCAAATCCAATTAGCGCAGGCTTCCAGTCAGGACCAGCAAAGGCTTTGTCGCTGGGGGAGACAGTGTGCATCTGCTTGCAAAGTTATGTCCAAAATTCACTTCCAGTTCCGGGACGAGAACACTGTGTACGTCTGTGCTGCCGCTTCGTACATGGACTTTTTGTATGTTTTCTGTGTTTCCGCTGCACGTTTCTCTACAATTCCTTTTTGGATTACTTTATTCCACACTGCTGATGCTTGGATTACACTGAATCAAACTGGACTGTCTCTGTCAAGTTTTTGTCTGTGAGCTTTGCCACTGGGCTGCTGCAATCCCTCTGCCCTGTTGACGTCTCCACCACGCTCAGCTCTTCTGATGGGTGAGTCATCGCTCTCTCAGTCGGTTGCGCTGTTCGTTTACTGCTTGCTGTTTAGGGTGCTGTCTCCTATTTAGTCTGCTGTTTAGTGAAGTGGCGTCTCAGGGTCTGGCTAGCGTAGCTTTTGCCTGGGGTTGGCTCTCACTTGCTCAATTCTATAATGCCTTGGACAAAAGTTTTGCTTTTTCTCTTCTCTTTTTTTGCTTCTTTCTGCATCTCACTTCTGTAATGGATATTGGATATTTACCATCGCAACTAATGGCCTTGAACTGCCATCCGCGTCTTGATTCTATGATGTATGAACATTGCCGGAGTCTAGGGATTCTCCGGCGCCCATGGTATATTCACCGCTCACGGCACGTGTTCAGGAGTACCTTTTGCTCTAATCCCGATGCCTTTCCATGTATCTGGTCTAACCATAGATCGTCTATTCCCAAACAATTGCCTGCAGACCATACTCCTCATCGCTCACTAGTTCATCTCACTGGTATACAGCATCGCACTGAAAATCTTTATTCTGTACATTGTCACTTTACACTTCTGAACTGTCAGTCAATTTTGGACAAAGCCCCTTATCTCAATGAAAATTTACTGATAATTATTACTCTGTTTTTGAATGTTTCAATTTGACACAGCATGTTAACATTCCTACCCATGCTCACGGTCACAACCTTGATCTAATATGTACATCAAGGGGTGATATCACTCCCATTTCTATATTTGACAGTGGTATTTCTGACCATAAACTTCTTGATTTTAGCCTCAGTCTGCCTATACATTTGAAATGTCTTAAGACTGTTAAATCATACCGCAATCTGAAGCTATTGATACTGTATAATTTCTATTGTGATATAGTTATAGTTCTATTGTCTCTTCAAACCTCATTGATATTCCTTCTCCGTCTGTGATACTATCCAATTACAATTCTGTAATTTCTGAAATTCTACAGCAGCATGCCCCTATTAAGAACAGAAATGTCCTTGCTTCCCACTCTTCTCCTTGGTATACCCCTGAGCTCCGTATTCTTAAAGGGTCACAACACCCCACTGTTTCAGAAGTGCTTTTTCACAACTCTGGTTTGAAAAACTTTCTGAAAAGGGGCTTTGTTCATTGGGGGAATCCCCACACTTTGATTAAAATCATGACAGTGCAGGTCCACTGCTATGGCGGCAAATCTATGCCAATTATACACGAGTGCGCCAGCATCAGTGGTGTGCAAAACTGCGCGTGTTATGTCATCTGCACGCAATTCAAGCACGGGCGCCAGCATGAAATGGCATCTGCGCGCAATTCAATTCAGTTCAGCACGCATCCAAACTTTAGCTCTGGTCGCATCGCGGGGAAGCGAAAACAACTCTTTTTTTGTTTTGTTACAATGAAGAAAGGCACGAACCATGTCTGAGAAACAGCAAGCCAGCCAACGTAAACAAGTGACACAAGTGCTAATTTCCAATGCATAAATCCTGCAATAGCTCATGCAAACCACGGTGCAGAGATTGGATTAGACGAGTCCGTTGTCATGTATAATGTTACACTGCTCATTAATAATGCATTAATAGGGCGGTCAAGCCCATGACGTAGATAGGTACTGTACAAGCCACGCAGCGAATGAGCGCTAAAAAAACCCTGCATCTACGTCACAAGCACAAACGTAACTTTTAATGCACGAAATGGTCGCAAAAAACTAAAAAATTACCAATTTCCACTTTGTAACATTTTTTTGTGACACATATTACTGTTTTAAGCAATGTACAACATGTATATATCTGTAAACAACTCAACTCCTACTTCTCTCCTGAAACTTTGCCACTCTGCCATCTCTCCACCTATCTCTCATTTCATCAATGCATCTCTTACCTCTGCTTCTTTCCTCTGCCACTGCAGTTACACCTGTGCTGAAGAAACCCAACCTTGACCCCTCAATTTTAACCAACTATCGTCCCATTTCTAAATTACTGGAAAGCACTGTTGCTGCCCAACTCTAGTCTTTTCTAATCTTCTAATCTTTTTGACCCTTTGGTTTTCACCCTTTCCATAGTACTGAAACTGCACTCGTAAAGGTAGTAAATGATCTACTGCTTTCTAGTGATTCTGGTTCCTTGTCTATTCTACTGCTACTTGATCTCAGCTCTGCCTTTGATATTGTTTTCCATGATTTATTAATTTCTTGTCTGGGTATCTCTGGTACTGCTCTCTCCTGGTTCTCTTCCTATCTTTCAAACAGGCAATTCTACGTCTCTGTTAAGGATTTTCGATCACCCACTGTCCCCCTGAAGCGAGGTGTTCCCCAGGGATCTGTTCTTGGCCCACTATTATTTAGACTTTACATAATGCCTCTTGGTCTGATCTTACAACGTCATGGTCTCGACTATCATTTTCATGCCGATGATATTCAACTCTATTCCATCTGTAAACCTACTCCAACAGCCCAAATTGAAAAAATCTCTGCTTGTGTAGTGGACATAAAAGAATGGCTAAACGTAAACTTTCTGAAACTTAATATGGACAAAACTGAGATAATTTTCATTGGAACCCCAGCACTCACCAGCAACATTTCTACCAGTTTCACCTGTGAGATCGCTGGCTCTCCCTTAAAACTCATCTGTTTGCTGAATGTTATACCTCTGAGTTGTTACACTGACCGCTCTGAGAAGCATCTTATTGTGCCTCTCATGTCTTATTTTGTACTTCCAGATTGTTATACTTGACTTCTTGTATGTTTTTTTTCTCCATTTAATGTCTGATTTGATTATCTTTTCTTTGTAACATTCATTGTAAAGTGTCTTTGAGCTCTGGAAGGGCGCTATTTAAATACAAATTATTATTATTATTTATTATTATTACCACATATAAGTGCTGGCCCTGCCCATTCTGGCGGGCTTTGGCGGGTGTGACGTCCATTGGTCGCTCTAACACGGCGCCCTGCCGATTTGTTTAATATATACCACTGCAAGCAGTTTCACTGCATGATTGAATAGGCTTCAGTTAGGAGGAAATAAGGAGTATTTTCCATAGCGTCTTAGCAGACGCAGAGTGAATTATCGACAGGGAACTGTAAAATTTCAAAGACTGAAGTCTCAAAATCAAAGAGATATTCTTCAAAAAAGTTATGACTTGTACAGCACAAGTGGGGACAAGTTTTCATAACATGGCTTAAATGTTTACTCAAATAAAGAAGGCGGAACTACTATTCTCACTGTAGTGTTTCTACCGGTTGCTAGACGCGCTGTGTCATTGTGAAAGTAAAACTACTTGTTTGTGCTATTAAAATCGGCCATAAATAGAAATTACTGGTCAATTTGTATTCACAACACTGTTCCAGAACAGTTTAACTCAAATATTAGTGTGTCCAGCGCAATTATGAAGGATGGGCTCCTAAAACCTGGAGAGTAGCCTATGCACAAAGACTATAAAGTAGATCAATTCTAACTCTGCAAGGACAGTCTAATTCAAATTTATGTTTTCTTATTAAAAGAACATGGTACTTACTATTCAAACTTGAATTTTGGGCAGTAGAGTGCTTGTCATTTGTAATTTCACCGATCAAGAATGCAGACATGGTGTTATGTTTACAAGTCACAATGCAATGCTTAAAAAGACAGTACTAAATAATGATAATCAGTAATTATGTCCCCTCTGGATGCAACAAATGCCTCATTTGTTATGTGTTTTATTGCTTTAGTGTGATAGCGTCGGGACACAGTGTCACATTATAGTAAGAAGTGTAACATTTCCGCCACATGTTTGCTGTATTTGGCCCATAAAAGTGCATTGGGTAGCTGGCTAATCCTCACTGTTTTAGAATGATGAGCTTTGCACAAATCAACCCATCTCAGGAGGCAGGGCTAAGAGGAAAAACAAAACTGTACAGTATGTGGAAAATAATGTGTTCTTTGCACCTTAAACCACATAAACAAATTGCATTACACCAAATACACAAAATAATGTTCTTTTTAGAAACATCATATGACCCCTTTACCTATTTAGACATATGTACATTTTGTTTTGTGTGTTTATTCAGAAGCTTAAACAGATTTTTGAAGAAGGATTGGAACTGCAGAAGGCCCATCTGAGAGAGCAGCATTTATATACTAAAGAACTGCGTCAGGAGAATTACCGCAAATACAAAGATGAGATTGAGGCCATGGAGAACTACTACAGAGACCAGGTAAAAACATAATTTATTCATGTGGGTTATTACTAGCATATTGGCAGATAATTATTGTGCATTCCTATGTACAATATGTAAATCCGTTTCTGTAATCAGCAGTAAATGACACCATGTGTGTGTATGCGCAGCTCGTCAGTGAACAATGGCTCTGTGTAGTAAATCAAAGTCAGCTTTATTTGTCGATTCTTACAAGTACAGGACATACAGAGAATTGAAATAAAAATGCAACTAAAAAGGTTAATAAATACAATTATACATGTAACAAAAAAGCAATACAATAAAGGGCACATGACATTGATTGCAAACCAGACGGAGTAGTGCAAATTTAGACAACTGTAGCTTGAATATGTATGATAAAGTGATAGAGAGCCTTGTAACAGACAAGAGACTTAACAGACAAGATAATTAGTTAGCAGTCCAATGCTACACAAAGTGACTGGTGAGTCACGGCGGTTTCACACTTCACGCGTCAGCAAGGTGTAAACTGCGCGTATGCAGAGCAGGAGCAGCGTGCACCGATTGTGCTTTTACACTGGCAGTGTTTGTCGCAGCTACACTGTGGCTTCTACTGCAGTAGTCTACAGAGAAGCATCTTATTTCTGTAGCATTTTCCAGCGTTCTTCTCCGAACACTGTGTGCTTTGATTTATGTCATTGCCAACATACTTTTTTATGCGATTGTCTTATTATAGTTTACATTAGTGGTTCCCAAACTGGGGAGCGCGGAGTTATAATATGGGGGATGCGGCAAGGCTAGTATACAGTCAGACGATTTTTATAGAGATTCAAAAGAAATATCTGCCGCGCCGCTCGACAGTAGTAAACGTGCACTGCTCAGTGTGTGACGCTCTGCTCAGTATTCCGCTCTATGAATGTGCGTTCCGTTGAGCTGCTCATGGCTCACATGAATGCTTCAGTCTGCTAAAATAACATGCAGACAAAAAAATTTCTATGTATACTTGTTCCTATTTTCAATAGTGCCACATACTGTGCTGTAAAAGCTGGTAAAATGATGCTACCCTTTCCGATAACAATAGCTTAGTAGGACTACACATTATTTTGACAATTAGTCAAATAATATCTGATTCTGTTTCATCGAACTATACTACTGAAAAATAATATATTTATTTATTATTCATATATTTTCTGTCCAATTTTATTGTTACTTTCAATAAACATGGTTATTTTATTGGCTTGAGATTTTTTTCAGTATAATTAAAATTATTAAATAGTTATATTATAGTCATAGTTATTGTCACGAGGGAGAGGCGAGGAGATGGCGGGTTCATGTGCAGGCTGTTTATTGGATTAACACAGAGCAAAACAGACAGGCTTAAGGTCGTTTCCGGCAGACAGGAGTGGAAGAGGCAAAGCGTGAGAATGGTCAGAGTCCAGGCGTGGGTCGATACACAGACAATACAACAGTGGCAAAAGACGGGTTGACAGTGCTAATGGACCGTGAGAATCAGACAAAGACTTCCGGGTTTTATACACATGAAACTGGGTCAATGGGTGGAGCTAGACAATGAATTGCTATGGTGACAGATGAGCAAGGCGTAGACATGAATGAACACACGTGACAACATAGAAACATGAATGAGAGTCCGGGATGACAACAGAATGAGTTTGTGAGTGAGTCCAGGCACGAAAACAGACATAAAACACTGAAAGTTTGCTGGGCACTGAAGTGCCATCCCCTGAACTGGGCTGGCACTTCCGGCTGACTGTGACATAGCCCCCCCCCCCAAAGGAGCAGCTTCCAGACGCCCCTGGCTTAGGAGCCGGCAGGAACGTCCTCCAGGGCGGGGCAGATGGTGGAGAAGCCCACTTAAGAGATGTGGGTGGTGGAGGTGCCCACCAGGGCGGGGCAGACAGTGAAGCCCGCCGAGGCGGAAGAGGCAGCAGAGAAGTCTTTCTGGGCAGAGAAGCCCAACGGGGAGGAACAGGCGGCGGAGACGTCCCTCTGGGCGGAGCAGGCGGCGAAGAAGCCCAATGGGGCAGAGCAGGTGGCGGAGACCTCCCTCTGGGCGGAGCGGGAGGTGGAGAAGCCCACCGAGGCAGAGCAGGTAGCAGAGGCCTCCCTCTGGGTGGAACAGGTGGCGGAGACGTCCACCAGGGCGGGGCGGATGGCAGCAGAGCCCCTCTGGATCGGCCAGACAGCGACAGAGCCCTCTTGGGACCACTAGATTGGCTTTGCACCCTTGAGAACCGACCCTTCGGTGAATTCACCGTACGAGACCAGACAGGAAGTAAATACGCCCCTTGAGACCGGGCAGAGAGTGAATGCGCCCTCAGTGACCATACACGAAATGAATGCGCCCTTCTAGACGAGACAGGAAGTGGATACACCCATCGAGGCCAGACCGAGATTAAATGTGCCCTTAGTGACCATACAGGGGATGGAAACGCCCTTCTAGACCAGACAGGAAGTGGATACGCCCTTCGAGACCATACTGAAGCTGACATCTCCCTCCAAGACTGACTGAAACCTGATTCAGGGTCCTCCATGGGTTGTGCAGCCACCATTGAGGCCTCTGGGGATTCTACGGACGGAACCGACATCTCCAAAGGTATTGCAGCCTCTGGTGGACCCGATGAAGTCTTAGTGCCATTCACCGGTTTCAGAGGTCCTGGGCATGGAGGCTCAAAGGTCTCGTGGAGCTCGGGTGAATTCTGTGGAATTGGATCACAGACCGAGTCTGGCGGGTCCGGCCACTCAGATTCCGGATTACAGACCGAGTCTGGCGGGTCCGGCCACTCAGATTCCGGATTACAGACTGGGTCTGGCGGATCCGGCCACTCAGATTCCGGATCACAGACTGGGTCTGGTGGATCCGGCCATTCTGGTTCTGGATCACAGACGGGGTCTGGCGGATCCGGCCACTCTGGCTCTGGGTCACAGGCCTCAAATAACTCGACTGGTGTGGGACTCAGGACTGACTGGACTTGACACAGCCCCTCGTACTGTGCAACGGGAGAAAGACCCGTTATCAACTGGCTTGAAACGGTGAGGGCCTTCAGCAGCTTCGCTGGCTGCGTAACTGGGATCATCTGGGCTGAGCACGGTCCCTCGTACCGTGCGACGGAAATCATGAAGGCCTTCGACAGCTCGTCAGGCTGTGTAATCGGTACAGACTGGGCTGCACACGACCTCTCGGGCCGTGGTGGAGAACCGACGCCCTTTGCGATAGGAGCAGGCACCGCTGGGATGGCCGGCAGCCCTCCTAGCTGTGGCCCTGCGTCCCACTGATCATCACTCAGCCCCTCACGCTGAGTGATGGTGCCAGTGTCCTCTGCGGGTGTCTTGAAAACCTCTGGTGTGGCAGACAGCTCCCCTAGCTGTCGTGTTGTAACCGGCTGAGCATCACCCAGCCCCCCTCGCTGAGTGATGAGAACGGTGCCCTCTGTGGGCGACTTGAAAACCACCGGAGTGGCAGATAGCTCCCCTAGCTGTCGTTCGGTGACTGGTTGGGTAGCCGGGCCAAACTGTATACCACACAGCCCCTCTGGTGATGTCAGGGCCCTTAGCAAACCCCTCAGGATTTTCTGAGATGAGGAACAGCTCCCTGAGCTGCAAAACCGGGACCAACTGGGCTCGGGACAGTGCCCCTGGCTGTATGACTGGAACGGACAGGACTGGAAACATACTCTTTGGCTGAGGAACCTGGACCAACAGTGCTTTATATGGCTTAAATGGCTTGCCATACTGTGACACCAGGATGGAGATCGCCATTTTGTGCTGTGTTACTTGAGCGGCCGCCATTTTGTGCGAGGGCGGCGTTACAGGAAAACACTGGGAAACTGTCTCAGAAGCGGCCTGTGCCAGAACCTTGGTAGTGTCCACAGCTTTCACAGTCTTTGTTTTATGCGCAGGTGGCTTGCCATATTCCACACTCGCAACACTCATGTCGCGATCGGCCGCTATCTTGCGCTGTTTCTCGCGATTGGCGTCCACCACGGGCTGCGCCTCCTCCTCGGCAGCCATCTTGAAGGCGAGCTGGAAGATACTCTGAATCTTCCTTGCCTCGTCCCGTGACGCGATCGTTGGGAAAGAAACAGGCAGAGCAGGAGCCTTGCACGGCGGTCCGGCGGAGCGTAGAGAACGCAGGGCTGGCACTTCCTGCTGACTGTGACAGTTATATATAATTGTTAAATTAAAAGTCTTACAAAATGACTATATTGTTTAATAAAATAATAAATAATTATTGGCTAGTTTCGGCCAGAAATCTCTAGTTTTTTATGTAAAAAGAAATATTTCCAGGGTGATACAAGACCCCACTGAGAAATGTACATTTTTGGGCAGAGGCCAGTTTGAGAAAATCTGAAACAAAAACAAAAAATTAAATACATAAATACATAGTTATTTTTTATGTTTTTTTAATGTTTTACTCTAAAAGTGACTAGTTCTTTGTTTATTTAGTATGTTGGCACACAGCTGAATTTTAATAATTACATTTCAAATAAATCCTTCAAAAGTTGTGTTTGTTTATTTGCAGATCGGGGGTCTTGAATTTTTGTAATTCTGCAAAAGGGGGGCCCGGCAGAATTGCCTTAGAGGGTTATTCTTGAGCATGCCACTCCCATTGGGCATTTGAGGTTCCTATTATCAAGTCCTCCACTCTCTGGAGCTCCACTTTTCATTAGCCTCAGGCTGTAGGCTTTTCCTTGCCTCTCTGTTAGGCTGTCTGCTTTATTGGTTGAGCATAGCATGACTCCTCTCAACCCGATCTTACAGAAGTCTGTGTAATGACCACAGACTCTTAACGCAAAATTATGGAAAATTCCATGATTACAATGCAAGTCAGTGACAGGCATCAGCTGTGATCCACAGACGGATAACCAGATTAAAATTATATAAATCTATACTTTCACTGTATACCACCTAGCCCCACTGTTACCCTAAACCTACCCAATTCTGAACAATATAAAACACACACAGACAATATACAGCAGGTTGCCAACCATAATGAAGGTTTTACCGCCATAGGTGCCACCATTGCCGCGCCTGCAGAGTGAACTTGCAGCTATTGACCGTCGAGTGGCGCTTTGATTATAAGTTATTAAGCAAACGCTTCAAAGCATGTTTTAGCAAATTGCAGCTTTGCCTTGCTGATGTGTTACATTTGACAGCAGCATTCAGCGGAAAAAAAAAAGAAAAAAACTAAATGTACTATGCTACTTATGAAGTTATTTGTGTTTCTTAGAATGTAAAATACAATACTTAGAAATGTAGTTTAGGCTCCTTTGCATCTGAGCATTAAAAGTTGTAGCCTATTTTAGTAGGTTGAGAAACATACAAGAATGTGCAAAATAAAAATATTCTCACATTATTAATATTCGTCACAATTACATTTTTAATTAATATTTTAAAATTCCTTTGATTAAAACAGCATATATTTTTGTCATGCACAGGCTTTGTTATTCGTTACCTGTCCTTTATTTTAACAGATAAATACTCTGGTAAAAGATCTACACTCCTTAAAGTATTGCACATTTATGAATTCTTTCTTTTATTTTAGTAAATCATGAGGCACTGTATTTCACTCCCATTATTTAGACCTAACTAAAATAAGAAAAGAATAAATTAAACCTCTCACGATTTAGCTAAAATAGTGAATCTGATAAAAAGCGAATCAACAAAGTGTCCATTATTATTTTTAAAATGTAACTTGACCTGTATTGTATCTTTACTATTTAATGCAATTGCATCTTTATTATTTAATGCAAAATAGATTTATTAATATAAGTTTATGAGAGTCATACATCTATTTAATTTTGATCAAAAACAACTAATAATCAACAAATGATGAAACTTGCTATTATTTTAAATCGTCAAATAGCCTTCAGACACAGGCTATAACTGCATCTGTCTCGCTTGTAGTCTTTTGAAGATTTACTTCTAAAGCAGTTCCCATACTGTAACCTAGAAATGTGCTCCATTATTATTCATATTCAAGTTTTTTTTTTTTTTTTTGCGGAAAATGTGCTTGAATGACAGGGAGGCACCAACGCAAACACATTATTTCCTGATTATGTAATTATGAACTTAAAATTAGGGTGCCTTGCATAATAATAATTTATATAGAGCCTTTCCCAAGCTCAAGGAGAGCGGAAGATACAGAAAGCTTGAAATGTCTATTTTTTAATGAATGTAATCTGTGACAATTGCATTTCTCTGTAAAGATCTGTCCAAGAAAATATTAGTTTATTAATAATTTTCTTCACTTTCTTCACTTCTGAACGGGCATTTTGGCAAACTTAATAGGAGTGCTTAATATATTATGACTCATTCATATTTTGCGGTTAGTTGTATAATATGACTTAAATTAACATATAGAAACTAGGAAAATCTTTATTGGGTCGCAACCCTGTTAAAATAAAATAAGTGAAAAATGAAATAAAATTTACATCCATTCTGCAGATATTTTTTTAATTCTGGGGTGCGTTTCCCAAAAGCATGGTCTATGGTCGCAAGTTCCGTCGTTACCAGCACAGTTCATCGATTCGGTGTTTCCCGTACGCAGAGTTTAAACGAATGTTCGCAGTCAACGTCGCAAATGTACATGGTTGGAACTACAGCTTTGGACCTGTGGTTAGAAGCATAGTTTATTGTTAATACAATATATAGGCTTTAATAAATATGCTCTTGGGCACAAGAAGAAAACTAACATGCATTACTATCTAAATGTAAAACGTGTTTTAATTATGTATTTTTTCACATACAATCTAAACGCTGTTTTTGAAAAGTGCCCATGTGCATATATGGCTAAGGTTCCCCCAGAGTATACCTCAGAAACCCATTCAGCTGAGGTTTCCTGCCTTGTTCTATGTGTACTGTGATGGATTCCGTGAATCTTTTCACAATAGTATGTATGGTATTTGGTGAAAAACCTACATTTTTTTTACTATTTTGCATTGTGAAATGTGATTTTTCATTAGTTAGAGACTTTTCATTAGAGACATTTTTCTCATATAAACTATACTTTCAGGGATAATTTCTATAGTTATAACTAGTTATAACTAGGAAATGTTTGAAGGTGTTGCATCTCCCAAACCACAATGATGAGCTTTGATGCTCTTTTCTGAGCGTGAATTGGATGTAGAGTAATAATTAATTTCATAAGCTTTACATCATTAATAACGTTCCTTATTGCTTTTTACCAGCGAGAAGGAAAGGGTCATGATCAGAGTGGTCATTGGATAATAGCAAAAGTATTGGGGCAGTCATGGCCTAATGGAGCAGTTGGGGGATTGGTGCCTTGCTCAAGGGTCTCACTTCAGTCACGGTCTTAAAGGTGGATAGAGTGCTGTACATTGACTCCCACTACCTACAATCCCTGCCGGACCTGGGGTGGGAGTGAATGTAGCACCAACCTCTCCACTATCAATACCACGACTGAGGTGAGACCCTTGATCAAGGCACCGATCCCTCAACTGCTCTCTGGGCACCACAGCATTAGGTTCCCCACTGCTCCGGGTGTGTGTTCACTGATGTGTGTGTGCACTTTGGATGGGTTGAACTTAAAAGAACAAATTTCAAGTATGGGTAACCATACCTGGCCACAAGTCACTTCACTTTCACTCATGAAATTTGACATAAAGTGATGAGCCACGATCCAGCTTTGTTTGCAAAGACTGAGATGCTCCTTTTATATTTAAACATGATACCTTGACCTATTTCCAATTCACCTGCTTTATGTGAACTCTTTTGAAACAGTTTAACATGGATATTCTGTAACCAGTTTACTTTTATTTTGCTTCTCTCCCAACAAAATGCATTTACATTGGTCATTGTAAATTTTTTTTTTTTTTGGTCAAGTAAATAAAATTTGCCTACTTTTTATCCTGTTGCAGTGTTCTTTATTGGCCGAAACCTTAGCCCATGAAAGACAGGACATACAAATCCATAAGAAAGCACAGGAAAAGGTAAGTGCTGACTCCATATAACTCAAATACCCCTTTGTGTAATCATTATATTATATTTATACAGATTAGGAGTTTGGCTCCAGTGCTATAAATCCATTTTGCTTAATTTGAGTAAAAATGCTAGCCTGACTACATCAGACTTCATACTTCTGCTCAATTTCAGTTCACTTCTGTAGTCAGATATAGCAAGCTATCTCACGGTTTCTCTCCAGCTGTACTGTAGTTTAGGTTAGGGAAATCTAAAATGACAGCGAACATGGAGACACGGGATGCTATTCTCTCTGTTGTGGAGAATATTCCCAGCATTTGCCAACTGAAGCCAGAACAAGAATAGTGTTTGATTCACATTTTAAGGTGATATTGTACTGATTATCAACTGTTACCGAATTTGGAAAGGTCAAAGTCTGTTAAGGCGATATGTAATTGGTTTATGGGTATGTGATTGGTGATGTGTGATGGCGATATGTGATTGCCTGACGTTATGTGATTAGATTAAAATGATTGGTGTTCCCATATGCCAATGACAAATGCGCCACCACGAGATTAGCGTACAATAGTCTTGTTAAGGCTATAAATTAATTACAACCATAAAATAAAATTTTATCATGAACAAATTGATGGGGAAAACTGGGATTTCGGGTGTATTAAAAGTGCCTCCATTACCATTACTGTTTACAGTCCATGCAAAGTGATGGAATATACTGTAGGAGACTGGCGTTTGTCATGGTTTGGAAAAAAGGGAGAAAACATAACAGAATAGCATTAATAAAAACTGACTTTTCAATAGCGACCAGATACAATTCAGATTTTGGTAAAAATGGTGTTAATCGCATTATGGAACCATTTGTTATAATGATATATTGATATACAGCAGGTGGACAACCAAAATGACTACTACCGTCGCGTGTACCACCACGTCAAAGTCCCGGA
>JAUMHP010000044.1:14390068-14400603 GCA_032361065.1 Enteromius trimaculatus | reverse complement strand
TTTTTGGACGCAGTTCGAGTTCCTGAAAAGGAACCAGCTATTTCTCTTATTCTGTATGTGGATGATTTTGAAGTGTGTAATCCAGTTGGCACTTCAAGAAAAAAGCACAAAATTACTGCTGTGTATTGGGTTTTAGCAAATGTGCCACCATTGCTCAGATCATCACTAACATCGATATACCTTGCCATTCTCTGCAAGGCTGATGATATCAAAAAGTTTGGCTATAGTGCTGTGCTTGAGCCAATGCTAAAAGATCTTGCCAGCCTTGAAGAAGAAGGACTTTACATTCCTTCATTAGGCATTCGAGTCAAAGGTACTGTGTATTGTGTTGTTGCAGATAACCCTGGCGCCCACTCTATCGGCGGATTTGTGGAGAGCTTCTCAAGTACACACGTCTGCAGGTTCTGTCTTGGAGAAAGATCCCAATTCCAAGTAAGTGAAGTTAGAACTGGAGCATTTAACCCTAGGACAATACAAGAGCACAAGGCTCATGTTCAGACAGCACAGGGACAGAATCATTGTTATGGAGTAAAGAGACAGTGCCCACTGACTGAAAGACTAAAACATTTTGATGTTTTATCTGGCTACCCACCTGATTTGCTCCACGACCTCTTTGAAGGTATTGTACCTTTCGAGTTATCACTGTGCTTAAATGCCTTAATCAAAAAAAAATATTTCACACTTGATGAACTAAATAAATTGATCAAAGAGTTCCCATACAGATGGGCAGATAAATCTGATTCACCACAAGCAGTTCCATTGGCTTTTGCTACAAGAAAGACTGTCGCTGGAAATGCCCATGAGAATTGGGCTTTGCTTCGCCTCCTTCCCCTGATAGTTGGAGAAAGAATACCAGAGAGTGAACCAACGTGGCTGGTCCTCCTGAACCTGAAGGACATAGTTGAACTTGTCCTTTCTCCTGTGCATACAGACTTAACTATTTGTTTCCTTGAAAGCAAGATTTCTGAGCATCGACACAGATTCCTGGAGACTTTCCCTCAGGAAAGACTTATTCCAAAGCATCATTTTCTAGAGCACTACCCACAGCTAATAAAGGCTTTTGGTCCACTTGTATCTCTTTGGACTATGCGCTTTGAAGCTAAACACAGCTTTTTCAAGCGTGTGGTCAGGCATACCCACAGCTTCCGAAACATTCTGTTGTCTCTTGCAGTGAAGCATCAGTTCATGGTTGCACACCATCTACATGGTGGTGCAGTTGTTCCACCATCTCTGCAGGCAACAAAACTGTCAATGGTGGATTTGACTGTGCTGAGGGAAGACATAAATAAAGCACTGCAAGTAAAATTCCCCAGCGAGTCGTTTATCCAGATGGCAACTACAGTGTGTTGCAGTGGCACCAGTTACTCCACTGGAATGATCTTGGCACATGGCTCAACAGGTTGCCTTCCAGATTTTGTGGAGTTGATTCAGATAGCTGTTGTCAACGGAAAGGTTTGCTTCATTGTGAAATGTTTAAATGCATGGTATATTGAACATCTTAGAAGCTATGAACTTGAAAACACAAGAAGTGTTAAGGGGATTGAGCCGAGTGAGTTGTCTGACATCTTCCCAATGGCAGCATACACTGTTGCAGGGAAGCGTATTGTTACCCAGAAGCGTTACATTTATGTCCATGTGTAGTGGTCATTAACAGTTTCTCATTTGTTTGACTTTACCAACCAGGCAGTTCTGGGATAAAATGCATAACCAAAAATACTCTTTATATGTGAGGTCATGATTTCATGAAGAACACAAAAAGGCTGTTTACGTCAACGTATGTATCTTACACTTAAGTTAATAATTTTCACCTGGCCTTGCACCATCTGATGTGCGAAAGATTTGATTTGCTGGCTAATATGTTTACCTTGTATAAGTGTTTTGTTTTTTTGGTTTTTACAGTTCAAGTCAGAATGTTATATCTACCATCAGACATTGGACAATAATAAAAAGCCTGGAACACCTTTTAATCTCAGATCATGCCATTTCTTAGCGCAAAAAGAGATGAATCTCTTGTCTCCCGCTAGTATGCAGATACAAAAAAGTAAATCTGAGTAGTAGTTGTAAATATGACTGGCATATAACTGATAATTTTATGGTTGTAGCTTTTATGTGACGTGTGACATTACTTTAGCTACTGTAATTTTGTGATCTTTGTAGTTTTGCTTTTATTACATTATGCTTCGATGGAAAAATGGAAAATATTAAGAAGATGAAAAAAGACTCCTGTTGTTTTCCATAGAAATAAATGTTTCAAACATTCTCAAAGATGAGGAAAAGTCCTTAGCTTATCAAAGGTAATATTTTCCTCTGATACTTAATGTCTTAAGGTTGACACTGGATGTATTCTATAAATCAAACTGAAGTGTGTGGTTTCTCTTACAGACGTTCCAATGTCTCATCAAACCAAACTTAGGATCATTCTTCAGGAACATGACATTCACAAACTTGACTTACCTAATGGCCTCCCTGGGACTGTGAGTGAACTTGAGTCCATTGTAAGAGAGACATTTGGGCTTCAAGGGAACTTTACTTTGCATTACAAGGATGCTGATTTTGGAGAGGAATATTTCAGTCTTACCTCAACAAGTGACATCAAGGACAAGGACACAATAAAAGTGGTTAACATTGTTGAACCTCCCACATTTACTCTGAACTTAACTGAAGTGAACACTTCCTTTGAAAGTGAATCAGAAACCTCCATCCATAGCTCAGCAACCTCAGTCAGTACTTCAGTGACTGCCGTCCGTCCTCCCCAAAGCAGTTGCTCATCCGGATCCCAAGAGACACTGATTCTATCATCACCAGAACATGGGATTCAGCGATCACAGCGGTGGCCGGCTGAATTTCCTGTACCTCGCTTTGCCTATGACACAGAGCTTTTGCTTGCCTCAGGAAATGAAGCTTTCAAGAAGGATCGAATTCCACTCAACTTTACCTCAATCCTTCCAGACATCCTTGAGAGACTGGCTGAAAGCGTCTTTCAGTATGTTGCCTACCCAACAAGTGCACAGTTTGTGGATGTTGCTGAGGCGCTGATTCAGAAGCATCCTTGCCTTAAAGAACCGGGGTGATATAATGGATGCTATGGATGGCAACAGAGACTAAAATATAAAATGGGCAACTACAGAACCAAGTTGAGAGGGCTCGGATGCCCTGAAATTGATGTGAACTCTCTCAGAAAGAAGCGACTACATGAGAAAGCACCTGCAAAGAATGTCAAAAAGCCAAAAAAGTCAGAAGTAAACTATTTACCTCCTCACCCACAAGGAGAAACGGAAGAAAGTTTGGAATATGAAAGAGTGGAGCTCCTCAGTGAAGTAAGGAAGAGGGACAACTGTCAGATCATCAGTGAAAAAAGACATTCTCCATTCGCAGGCAGGAAGTTGTCAATCAAGCACCAAAAATCAATGACCTGAAAGAAAGATGGCCTGCTCTTTTTGATGCAGTTCAGGTGAATATGTTTCCATAAGATAATTTGCAGTATGTATTATTTGAAAGTAAATTGTATACATTAACATGTTGTGCCTATTTGTGCCTTTTTTTATACAGATAAACCAAGAATTCAGAAGGATCACCACTGTTAACCTGGAGACAACATTCATGGCAAAGCTGGACCAGTACTCTCAGAAAATAATGTCCTTGCTGTCCTCAAGAGGAGGGGCTGCAAAAATGCGCATTCAGCACATCAAAAACATGCTGCTAGAGGTATGAATGAATGAAATGTAGTTTATTTCAAATAGGATAATCCACTTTTTTTTCCCAATAGGTGATATTGAGTCTTAAAAGGTAGCTGTTTAAAACTCAACTATGTCAAATTATTGTTTAGAGCTTGAGGCACACATATCAATACTGAATAATAAAACATTTTTTTTTTTTTTTTTGGATGTAATTATCAAAAACCCATCCTCCTCGAAGAGCTGTTCGACATTCTTTTTCTTATTCACAGGACGATTCTGTGGGGAGAAGACGAGAGGTCGCTATCCGTGGCTTGGTGGTGTATCTCAGGGAAAAGGAGGAGGATCTCTTCAAAGAGCAGGTAAATCAGACATGACTATGTGTTAGAGCAATGATCTAATCTATTATTAATTTATTTCTAAATGAATCGGCAACTATTTTGATAATTGATTAATCGGTTTGAGTAATTATTTAAGAAAAAGAAGTCCAAATTCTCTGGTTTCAGCTTCATAAATGTGAATGGTTTCTGGTTTCTTTACTCCTCTATGACAGCAAACTGAATGTTTGACATTTGAGGTCGTCATATTGGGCTCTGAGAAACATTGACATTTTTCACCATTTTCTGGACCAAACAACTAATCAGATAATCGAGAAAATTGTTAGCTGCAGCCCTATTTTGTGTTACTCTCATTTATATTGATTCTGACCTACCAGGATGGTGGCGGGGATATTACCAGTGAAGTGATGAAGATTGTAACCAAAGGTGCCATAACGTCTGATCCAGCCAGCGCAAGGATCATAATTGAAGGAACAGAAGTCCTAGCAGACCTGTATGTACCCAGAGCCTGTGCCTTGCTAATGGGGCTGATATATGCACTCAACCTCAGCTACCCAAAAGAACTGCAAAACACTTTTGAAGTGTTTCAAAAGAAATTCCTTGAGCTGGATGATCTGAAAGCCAGTCCTAAGGTAATGTCACTAAAAAGTAAACTGTTGTACTAAAAAATGTGAAGAGTGTGGCTATCCTCAAATTGAACAGGAAATGTTCCACTGTTTGCAATGTGTTACATTAGTTGCTGGTCTCCTGCTGCCTTGATCAGAATTGTGTTATTTTGTGACTTTGGTGTTAGTTCGGGTTAGTTCAGATTTACCAAAGTCACACAAACAAACTGAGCCATTGAACAGGAAATGTTCCACTGTTGTTTGCAATGTGTTACATAGTTGCTGGTCTCATTGGCGTGTTTACATACACACAGAGTAGTTTGGACATCTCCAGGCAAGATTCCTATTCGTCAGTCACCGACATGACGTCGAAGTGACCGACTGAAAGGGAACTAAGCTAAGGTTGGAGATACAGAATCTTGGACATGAACTGTAGGTCTCACTGACTGATATCCAAGAATTAGTTAGTTACTTAAAGTAGCAGTTAAATGACAATTAAGTATTGTAATAATAGTTAAATGACAGCACTGTTTGTATGCAAATATCTTTAAATGTATTAAATAGATTTGACATGTATTTAAGTGAATATTAAGGTAGTTCTCTGTTTAAGTGATTTCAAGATTATATAGTATTTCAGAAGTAATAACTGATCCTCTGTATAAAATGTTTGCAAATATTGGTTAGATTAATAAATTAAAATGTGTCAAGTGCATTCCAAAACAGTCATTCTCATTCTTCAGTTTTCTCAGTCAAACAGAGAAAATGTTTTCTACAATCATTTGTCAAATATAATGCCCAGATCCATTTTCGCCTCCTGTCTCAGTGATCACCAAAGCTTGTTACTCAAGCATTTGATCTTCCTCCAGATCTGGGAGTGAAAGATCTCTATTAAAAGAAAAGTGATCTTTTATTACTATTGGCATAAGCTGTGTTATAACGAGTTTGAGCTACATTGATAGGGCGTGAGAATCCAGGGTTTTAGTGGATAACCAAAGTCACCTAAAAGCACCTCTTGCAATTCTCCTCTCTCAAATGCATCATGAATTTGGGAATTCACCAAAATTCTTAAGTCATGGGTTGATCCTGACCAGTGAGTTTGGCATCACAGATTGCCTGCACATTAATACTGTGGTAGCCTTTTCTATTGACAAACAATGGCTCATGGTTTGAAGGCGCTTGAATCCTTATGTGTGTTTCATCAATAGCCCCTATTACATTAGGAAATCTGGCAATGTAAAAAAAAATCTACCTTTACCTTATTCAAAGTAAAGGCATTAGTTGGATACTGTACAGTAGAAGTGCGGCTGACAGCACACAGGAAACTCTATGAAAGATTCTTAATGCTGTAGACTTGTGTACCCCAATTACATCTGCAGCTGCATTAATAAAACATCCTGTAGCAAAGAAACGTAGTGCTAAATATATTTGTAGCAATTGAGGGATGCTACAATTTTTTGAAGTTTCGGGCTTCAGCTGCTCCTCTAAGTTTAATACTAATTGTTGAATTGTATGTTTTGGAAATCTCAATTTTTCAAATAGTTTCTTTCCAGAAAGGACTTCCAGTGGATTTCAACAGTCTTTGAAAACCTTTTCTTTTCTTATTGCACGTTCATAAAACCAAAAATTTTAAATTTGCAATGGCACAAGACAAACAAAAGTCTGGACACTTTTCTGAATCTGTCACTGTTGGTTTCCATGGCAACATAGGTTGTAAGGAAAAGTTAGCCATGGGGTAATCAGTCTAACTTTTTAGTCTTAAATTAGACCAGTCTAAGATTTTTTGCAACTGGCGTACAAAATTTAGATGACTTGTAAGACTAGTCTAAAAACGTTCTATGCAACCCGCCCCTGGTTTCAAGTCTCTAGGACTTATGGTTTGTCTGCACAATCAGTTTTAGGGCAGAATAATAATAATATTAAAAATCGTAACAATTACAATAGGGTTTCAGGACTTCTGCACCCTAATCAGTAGTTACATTCTATTTACAACACTGTTCCAGAACAGTTTAACCCAAATATTACAATGTGCACAGCAAATTTTACGGAGGGCTATTTTCTGAACCTGGAGAGCAGCCTATGCTGGCTCTGCACTAAGAGTGTTTCTAAAAAGTGAGGCAATTCCAACTTAGCAGGGACAGTCTGGGGCTTCGGAATTACAGCCTGTAAGTACCTATTTTTTTAATATTTAAAGGATTTGTTGCTGACTATCCAAACACGAGTTTTGAGCAGTGTAGAGTAGTGCAAGTTTTTTGTTGTTCTTCTTGGTGGAGAGCGGAAAGTAGGAGCTGCGGAGAATCTGAAAGCTGGATGTGCAGATACAGACAGGACACAGGAGAATCCTAAGAAGTATTGTCCATTCTGTGACACAACTCAGCATTACATGAATCAGTGCTCCAACTTCCAACTCTTAACTAAAGAACAAATTGAACGTTGGATCAAGACTAACAACCGATGTTGGCGCTGTGGAAGAGGGCATTCATCCTCCAAATGCACATTGAAGGCAAAGTGTAAACTATGTGAGAGAAGACACCTCTATGTTCTCCATGATGTCAATGCCAGCACAGATATCCAGAGTAGAGGCAACATCAAGATGTCAGAAAAAAACACAAGCACATTTAATCCCGCCTCTCAGACCCTATACTTGCATAGTCCTACAAGTAGCAAACAAGTGCTGCTCGAGTCATCCTTCAGAATGGCGACAAGTCACTAGAAACCTATGCTGTGCTCGACGACGGATCTGAGCGAACTATCTTGCTAAATGAAGCCGCTCAACATCTGGGTCTGCAAGGTGAAACCGCGGATCTTGCACTTCGCACTGTAAGACAAGAGGTGCATGCAATTCATGGAAGATCTGTATCCTTCCCTATTGCTCCTGTTTCGTATCCTGACAGATCATACCAGATTAAGGGTGCATTTACGGCAAAAAAAGGTCAATCTCGTTCAGCATACTTATCCTGTCTCTGATTTACAACAGAGATATTGGCATCTTCAAGATTTACCTTTGCATGAAATCATTAATGCACAACCCTTGGTGCTGATTGGTTCGGACTACCCGCACTTAATCACGCCAGTGGAGCCAGTCAGATTAGGGAGGTCCAGCAAGAATGTCTTTTCATTTCTTGTGAGCTTTTACGACAAGTTGAAAAGCTTTGGCAACTGGACACGCTTCCTTATCAATCGGAGAAGGTAGCCATTCGATCTCGACAAGATGCAGAGGCGATTCGTATTCTAGAGTCGCTTCCTCCTTTGAATGCCCCCAAAGAAGCGGTCCTTGCTCTGTTACGCAGCACCGAACGGAAACTAGCTGGAGATCTGAAGAGAGCTTTATCTTATGAATCAGAGATTCAAAAACTGCTGCAGGCAGGTTATGTCACTCCTTTGACATCTGCAGAGTGTGATTTGAGTTTCAGATCGTGGTACATACTACATCATATTGTTCACCATAACCACAAGGACCGCATTGTATTCAATTGCTCTTTTGAGTATCAGGGTCAGTCCCTGAATGAGCACCTTTTGCCTGGCCCTACGTTAAGCTCAAGCCTAATGGGAGTTCTCTTCCGCTTTCCCGAATATCCCGTGGCCTTTTGCAGTAACGTGAAGGGCATATTTCATCAAGTCCGTCTCCTTGATGAAGACAAACCCTTTCTCCAATTTCTGTGGCGTCATGAACCAGCAGTAGTATATCAGTGGGAAGTTTTGCCATTTGGTACTACTAGTAGCCCCTGTTGTGCTACTTATGCACTGCAGACACATGCACAAAGAAACCTTGAGGCTACCGATGAAGTATGTAAAACGGTTGAGCACAGCTTTTACGTAGACAATTGTCTGAAGAGGGTCCCGACTGAAGCTCAAGCCAGCAAGTTGGTAAAAAAGCTGCAATGTCATCTCATGGAGGGCGGATTCGAATTGAGGCAGTGGGCCAGTAACATTGCTAAGGTTACTCACCACTTCCCTGCAGAGTTAAAGTCTAACAGTGGTGAGATTTAGCTCAATCAAGAAAAGGCCAATCCTCAGGAGAATGCACTGGGACTAATATGGCAATGTAGACCTGAAACTTTGGTGTACAAACCTTTCCAGAGAGAGGAAGGTGATGTCACTATGCAAAAGATTTATCGCACTTTGGCCAAGATCTACGATCCACTGGGGTATCTCATTCCGTATACCACAAGAGCAAAAATCATTGTCCAGTTGCTGTGGGGCAAAAGACGAGAATGGGATGACCCCAATCTACCCACAAATCTGTTAGCCAGTTAGCAGCAATGGGAGAATGAGCTCCCACACTTGTCTCAGATCTGTTTGCCAAAATGTTACAGTTAAAGTCTTCAGCACCCCGTCAAGAGTCAAACTGTTCATGTGTTTTGTGACGCTTCCGAAAAAGCTTATGGTTCTGTAGCATACCTGTGTTCTGAAGACGAACAGGGCAATGTTCAGGTAGCCTTTGTGACTGCGAGATCGAGAGTTGCTCCAAAGAAACAGATCTCCATTGCTCGTTTAGAGCTCTGTGCTGCATTAACAGGAGCGCAGCATGGGAACGTTTTGAATAAATAACTGACTGTAGACACTTTGTTTACTGGTCTGATTCGACTACCGTACTGGCTTGGTTGCAATCTGATTCTTGTAGATACCGAGTATTCGTAGGAGTCAGAGTCACGGAAATTCAGGAATTGTCAGACCCCGGATCTTGGCATTAAATTGACTCCGCAGCCAATTCTGCTGATGATATCACGTGTGGTTTGTCATTAGCTCAGCTAGCTGGAGACACACGATGGAAACAAGGTCCCTCCTTCTTGATGCAATCCAGTAGTTTTGGCCTAAGACACCAAAAGGTCAAGTCCCTAAAGAAGTTCCTGAAGAACTTAAGAAATCTGCATTTTGTGGATCAATAAATGAGACCAAAGTCGTACCTGATGTCCTTCAATTCAGTAGTTATCATGTATATCAAGAGGCTACAGCGCGATCCCTTCATGGGGCGGCCGATTGCACAGATTCGCCTAGCGCAGATGATTTCGAAAGGGCAGAGTTGTCTATCCTGAGACAATGCCAGAAACAAGACTTTCCCGAGGAATTTGCTTTGCTCCAAAGAGGGAAAGATGTTCCTGCTAATAGCCGACTCATTAAACTTGCTCCAGAAAATGATAGAGAACTGGATATGATTAGAGTAGGAGGACGACTTCATAGATGTGACAATTTGAGCGACGATATACTACACCCTATAGTCCTGTCTCCAAACAACCCAGTGGTGAAGCTCTTAAAGTATCAATGTAACTGATTGTAACTGAACGTAACTTCGATTGTGAAAAGTGCCGATGATTCCAAAGATGTCAGATCTACCTCCATCAAACCTGAGGTTATTTCGACCCCCTTTTTATTCTCCTGGAGTCGATTGTTTTGGACCTTTAGTAGTGAAGGTGGGTCGACGCACAAAAAAGAGATGGGGTATTGTGTATAAATGCATCACAACTCAAGCAGTACATCTAGACTTGCTGGATCATATGGATAGTGATTCATTCCTGCTGTCTCTTAGATGGTTCATTGCTCGAAGAGGGAAACCCTATGAGCTCCTTTCTGATCAAGAAACAAATTTTAAAGGAGGAAGCAAAGAGCTAGAGGAGACCTTCTATCAGCTTCAGCCTAGCCTTAAAGAGCAGCTAGCAAAGGAACAAATCAGATTTCGTTTTAATTTTGGGGCCCATGAGATGTTTTGACATGCTCTGATATTTGTGCTTTTTTCAGCTACTTAGAACATATTATTGACCAACCTGTATTTTTCTTGTATACAGCAGAAACTGTTCTACAATAATATGTGACCAAAATGAATTTACATTTTTGCATTTTTTAGGAAAAAAAATATGCGTGGTTAGTAGGTTTTGTGAAAATAAAAGTAGCTGAAATAAGGCCATTTAACTCATACTTAATAG
>JAUMHP010000044.1:14364043-14375096 GCA_032361065.1 Enteromius trimaculatus | reverse complement strand
TCCCGGCCCGCTCCCTGGACAGCACGCCAAACCCGCTTACCAATTTCAAACAACATGAGGAAGCGTGAACACTTGAAATGGTTGGTATGAATCCAGTAATTCGGGCGCCACTTTGTGACTGCTACCAGAGAGAGTCTACTTGGATGAGAAAGAAGGCAATGACAGTTCGTCTTCAACCCTTTATAGTTTGTTTGCACAGCATACTCTTATCACACACGTCAATGAGCGAGTACAAAACAGGGGAAAACACTCTTGTAACGTAGCAAACCGGAAAAAATGTTAGACGCGGTGATGAGGGAATTAAAACAGCCAAAGAGCGACCATCTCTGCTGCACACATGCTCACATCACTACAACATACGGCTCTCTTAAAGGCACATTGACGTTTGTGTCATAACCATTATTCAACATTAGGTGGACATTACACAATCTGCAAATTTCCTTAAAAATCCACAGACAGTATATGTACACAGGTGGCACTGATTGAATGATTGAACCAAACGAGCAACAGCTGTGAGGAGAGGTGCATTATGGGGAATGGAGTCCAGAAATGAAAACAGACACAAAACACACAGAGAGCATAGAAAGCTGGCACGTCCAGCTGAACGTTACAGTTGTATAACTTTATAGCCCACCTTGAAAATTTTATTTGGCTCACCAACATAAATAATAATGGCATTGTTTTCCACAGCACAAAAAAATAAGAATTACAGAAGTATGACTATAAATACAGATAAAAATACAATACAATTGATATCTGCAACATGATTAGTATTGCTTTTATGTGCAAACTGGAGTGGATCTAGAGGTTAAATAACTAGCTAATAAGCTAATAAGCTATTAGCTAATAATAAGACTCATTTCATAGTTTTACACAATATGGAAGTAATTGCAATTGTCCGGAAGTCAATTCACTAGTTCACACTGCGATTAATAAAATGCTTGTTTAGTGATTGTCCAAGGAACAGGCAGGGAACCCACCGGACCTGTAGCCCTAGGGGATCTACCTAATGCAATTTGACTATTCAGTTTGAACGATTTGAGGAGGGCTGTGAGTGGCAGGTGGTGGGATTCAAAAAATGAAGAGGCTAGAGGTAGGAAGTGAGCAATATTTAAGGCGGAGGAGAGAGTTACTGATAGGGTAATTAGGTAATGAGGAGATTGGAGACAACTGGCTGATAGTTGGAGCGTGTTCCTCCTGACGTTCGTTATAAAAAGCCATTTAGAGTATTTCCATAATTTTGCCACATTTATCTAAAAGAAATTGAAATAACCTCGTAAAAACTATTTTGAGTTGAGGAGCGCAATCTTTAAGAAGACAGGCTTTAAGACCATCTGGGCCAAAAGTTTTGTTTCCAGTTTTACGTAAACTTGCAAAAACATTTGGCTCTTTAATAACTATTGATTCCTTTGTTCTAAGATGTCTACATATCTCATCGCAGTCAATCATGTCTTCCATTGTATTAAATCTAAAGTAAAAGTTATTTAAATAAATGTCTAACATTGCCTTTTAAAAAAATTACCCTCAATTTTTATTTTTTTTTTTAATTAAACTTCGCTTTAAGAATTCCCTCCCTTCTTTTCATATACAGTAATTATCTATGTCTGAGCTAAAAGCAGACTTCCTTTCATTAAGACACATTTTCATCTGTTTGGATGCCCATGGCTTGTAATTACGGAAAATTAAGACATAATAAGTTAATCGACATCCTGACAAGAAAAAAATGTCTCAAGTACTTTCTTCAAAGCAGTCCTTTATCTGCTCTTTAAATATACTTTCATTTTACTTTAGTATACTTAAAGGGGTCATTGGATGCCCCTTTTCCAAAGGTTGGTATGATTCTATAGGTCCTTAATGAAAAGTCTTTATACTTTGGTTAAAATTTGAGAAAAGGGTGACAACTTGTTGTAATGAAGTGGACTGACAAGGACGTAAGTAATCACAATGTTTATTTACAGAATGAATGAGTATCCAGTGAAATCAGGTAAGTTGCAGATCACACAGTAATTCACAGTGAACTTAAGCTTGTAGAAACTGAAATAGTAAAAAAAAATATGTTTTGTGTTAATTTATGTTATTTATTTATGTTTTGTTTGTTTGATAAATGAACAATAATTTGAATATAGATGTAATTTTATTCGCCAATAGCTGCTTTTCCATTGTAGGGCCCGTGTGTGCCTTGGTTAACAACAATCTGGATGGGGTCACACAACCCCACCATAGTGTCAAGAAGCGGACTAGGAAGCTGACGGTAAGTAAATATAAGTGTCTTTATTTACAGTGCAGAATGATATAAGCATTCAACGGAGAGTAAACACAGGTGAATAATGTTGAAGGGGATAGCTTTGCTGAGATGGAAGAGTTCACTAATCTTTGTCTTTTGAAGGAATCCAGGAGCGGAGGAGTGAATGATCAATGCCGGCGATGGAGGAATGCAGACAGCCACACACCACACACCCGGAAGGAGCCTGGGAGAAATACAGAGACTGCAGAAGCATGGAGAGCAGAATAAGGTAAGTTCTCAGGTAAGTAAACGTTAGAGAAGATCTAGCCTGTAGATAGTCCACTTCGTCAATGAGGATCGAATGACGTTTGTACGACGAGCTCCGGCTACAACCGGGAATGCTGTGTGGTGTGTCCTTTTAAACGGTGGATAAAGAGTGACTTGATTAAGAGCAGGTGATTGTGACAATTGAGTATAGTGACAGAGTGAAGGTGGAGCTTGGGTGGATGTGACACATAGCAACAAAGAGAATAAAAAAAAATTAACGACAGTAGACTCTAGCATTGCGACTTCATATATCAATTATTTAAAATAACAATAATAAAAAAGTTACAGTCAAAGTGATTTGGTGACACTGATTTCTAGTGATTATCATCGTCTTGACTACAGAGACCATCTCTGCATTTGATAAATAAATAGTTCAACAGTTTTCTCTGTATTGAAAATCATGCTGAATTAATCTGGTTTTAATAAAGAGAACACACATAATTGCACATGTTCCATTACATTAGAAACATTAGAGCGTTTAAGTTAAGATTTTATAAACTCGTGTTTACATTAGATTTTTATTCACATTCATTTCCCATGAAATCATGCTATCTGAGGATGTCTGAGTGCTGTTTCCAGGCTCACTTTACTATCATCCTTTTAACCAATGCAACAAAGGTTGCTGTTCTGTATCAATAAAGGGTAGAGAAAGATATATATAATTTGTCTATGTTCTTCATCTGTTTAGCGTTTTTATTTTTCAAAACCATAATGTGTATCTATTATACAAATAATTTGCATATATTGATTTTAGCATTGGAAATACATTTCTGCATCACACAATGATGAAGTTAGCTGATAGTCTGATATGAAAACATGGGCATGGGAATGAGCGCGGCCCAATCTGGACTGCTTAAGTATTCTACAAGCTGGAAATCCAAGGCACAATCAAGCTCAGGAAGTGACAGTTAATACACAACTGGTCCTGGCATGCACTAGCACATTCACTTTTGGCCTGACAGTGAAAACATGACTAATGGGACTTTGTAGTGGTTTTTCCCATCATGTGTTTTTTTGTATTTTGTTCAGGCTTAAACATAATAATATAACATTTAGGTGCAAATATGCAGAATAGTAAACCAAAGCTTGAAGCTAAAATAGCAAATATCTCCACAGCTACAGTAAATTTTCCAGGAGAACTGACATAAGCTGGTATAAATGTAACCCATACAGCACAGAATATGAGCATACTGAATGTGATGAATTTGGCTTCGTTGAAGTTATCGGGCAGTGTGCGACCTAGAAAAGCCAGAATGAAGCACAAGAGAGCCAGTAGGCCAATATAACCCAAAACAGCCCAGAAACCTATAGTAGAACCCAGACTGCACTCAATAATGACCTTTTCCTTGTAATATTTCATATTTTTGTAGGGAAATGGAGGAGACATTGTTAACCAAAGCACACATATAAGGACCTGTATGAGTGTAAAGACAAGAACACTGAGTCGTTGTTGTACAGGCCCAAACCATTTCATGACATTACTTCCTGGAAGTGTAGCCCTGAAAGCCATTAACACCACTATTGTTTTCCCCAGAACACAAGAGATACAGAGAACAAAAGTGATCCCAAACGCTGTGTGACGCAACATACAGGACCACTCTGTGGGACGACCGATGAAAGTAAGTGAACAGAGAAAACAGAGAGTCAATGAGAAGAGCAGCAGAAAGCTCAGTTCTGAGTTGTTGGCTTTCACTATGGGGGTGTCTTTCTTACTGTAAAACAGAATGGCTACCAGCACAGTTAATCCTGCTCCAAACAGTGAGAAAAAGACTAGCACTATACCCATAACTTCTGTGAATGACAGAAACTCTACAGCCTTTAACACACATTTATTTTTCTCAGCATTAGACCAGTATTCTTCTGGACACTGCTTGCAGTTATTTGAATCTGGAAAGAAAGTCATGATCACTACAGTTAGAGACAAAAGGAATTTTTTGGGTCTTTAATAACTCCTTCGATAAGAGACTGCATCCTTAAAAAGAATAAAAGAAAATAAAAGGAACAGCTTTTAAGCTGAGTAAGAATATTACCTGTGTCATTACTGATTTCTCCTTCTGCACATGGAATACAATCATAACAGCAGACAGGTCTTCCTTTCTGTGCAGCCTTCCTAGTGCCTGGAGGACATCTCTCACTGCACATAGAGCTTGGCTTCTACATGAGCAAGTATGTTTAAATAAAGAAACATACATTTAAATAAATAAACTTAGTGCAACCTTTATGTGCTAAATTTCCAATTTATGTTAATGTAGTTCTGATTTCTGAAGTATTACTGAAGTATCCCTGCCCACAAGTAACTGAAATAATTTACTGAGGGTTTTTGTGATGGGGGATATGTTCTGTTTATTTACACTCTAAATGGATGAATAGGAGCAAAGCTTATAAATGATAAATAATAAATGCGTTTTTTTATTACATAATATTTATCTGCATAATGCAGAATCATTAGCTAGGTTTCCATCAAAAGATTCAAACTTAAGATTCATAAACTTATGCTTAAAACTGAAATATCAAATAAAACAATCCAACGAGTCAATCCAACAAATCAAAATTATTAAAAAACAAAAAACAAATCATATTACAGCTGTGGGAAAGCAGTTGTGAAAGGCTGTAATTATACAGAAATACTTTGACGACAGACTTTGCTCAGGCATTTTAGAAATGACTATAACAACAAAATTATGCTGTAAACTAAATCAGTCCACTGGTTAAGGTCAAGTTATCCTGTGTCTAGACTTCTTTCAATGCGCATGGAGAAATTGATTTGGTAAATGAATTTAGTAGCTTATGCACAGTTTTTTATCAGATAAAATGTTTATCCTACTTAATTATGCACACTTTTTTTTTTTAAATTAATTTAGAATTAATACACATCTTTGCATTTCCAATATTCCAAAATGCACATACAAATAGTGGATGGAAACCTTAAAAGTATATAATATATTTTATGTAAATAGTTGTTTTTAGTTTTTTTGTTTGTTTTTTATCTTATGGTCCCAAAGTTAAACATCATTTTAAAACAATTTATTTACCTCCAGCTGTCCTCCAGCCCAAATTATGTTTTCAGTGTTGAGCACAAAGCGTTGGTCAGGGGGCAGTGAGCCATCATAGTATCCCACTGCTTTAAATTGGAATGATCCATCAGAGTTCTTCTGCCAGTTCACAACTTCGTAATGGGCTATTGTGGCACCAGTGCTGTCAAACCACACACGATCTCCAAACTTTACAGTGAAATTAATTTTTTTCAGTGCTTCAACCACCTAATGCATAAACAAGCAGACAGACAAACAAACAAAAAATTAACAGTTAAAAAAAGAACAGCTATTTCATTTCTCGCATTCTCTTAATCTATCTTCTCTTCAATTTCACTTTTACCTGCTGTGGTTCTATTGCCAGGCTTTTATTACAACTTTCTTGTTGTGTACACTTGAGTAGATTGTGTAGTGAATGAGCCACAGCATAAACTGCTTTGTACACATGGCTTGAATATCTGTGATCAGGCACATCTTCATTGTAATTTTTCAGGTCAAGTAGATCCTGATATCTCCTGCAGCTTACTGCATATTGAGAAACATTTCCCTCTACATGTGAGCATGGGAAAGCTGTGTCCCAGAATAATTTTATAACATAATCTGAAAACCCTTCAAAATTAATTTTTCTCAGTGCAAACCCCAGTGACCCTCCAAGCACCCGAAAACTGTTTGAAGTTATGTAATTCTTTGAGGTAATCCAACCCTCTACGCCGATTATTTGAAAGCCTGTAATATTTTGAACAGTCAGCTGTTCAATTAATAAGCCCATCTCAATAAATGAAACAAATGCAACAATCACTTTTGCTGTGCTTTTTTTTATTGTATCTACCACTTTTTTAAGTTTCTCTGGCTCTGTTCGGTAGAATTTCACAGAGTATTCTACACAAATCCCCTCCTTCTGTGCTGTATTCAGAAATATGGCCATGCCGTAGTTTCCATAATCATTGTCACTGTTCACAGCTCCAACCCAAGACCAGCCTAAGTGCTTTACTATGTATGTAAGTGCTCTGCCTTGGTGGTAATCACTAGAAATAGTCCTGAAGAACGACGGGTAATCTTTCCTGTTGCTGAGACATTCGCATGAAGCTGAGTGACTTATCTGAGAGAGAGAGAGAGAGAGAGAGAGAGAGCGCAAACAATAAAACAGTCATCAGTATGGTGATTTTGTAAAAAAATTAAAAAAATAAAATATTATGCCTTACCACTGGAATTTTAAAAGGGCCTGTAGTTCTGGACAGAATCACTGTGGCAGAAGACTCTGTTTCTCCTATGATAGCATGTATAGAAGACTGCCCATTGCATGTCTCCCCTGCTGCAAACTCCGGACCATTCATCAATCCCATTGTTGCACTCATAGAAGACAGTCTTGAACCACAGGTATCATAAATTTGATAACCAATAGAAACATTTGGGAGCAAATCTTCACTTCTGTTAATCTCCTCAATGGCAAAGATCATTATCTGGGCCAACCGAAAATCTCTTAGATTCACACTATGAAAATAAAAAAGCATTGCTACAACATACTGCTAATAAACAGACATGAAAAAGTAAAGGATAGTATTTGTAGTCTTTGAAAAGTCATTAATGTAAATAAACACACACACAGACGTTTTAATATTTTCAACATCTGCCTATGTTTTCTGATGTAATATTCCTGAAAGTGTCCAGTGTAACAAACCTGGAGCATGATAGAGGCTGAGGTTCTTGTTTAAATGCAAATGACGGTAATGTTTCTTTACTGTGGATTGCAAAAATCCCTCCAATAGTTACATCTCCATCCTTGGAAAGTAGTGGGTATTTAGGTTCTCCCATCATTCTGCAAAGTGTGTTTTCCACCTTTGTCTGAAGGTGATGGAAAAGAAGGAGTGTGTAAAGAAAGAGAAGCATCCTAAAGACTGAGCTAAAATCAATCCTTACCCAAAATGCAACTGACATGACACCATATTTGCACTTTTATAGACTGACTTAATATGGATGAATGATTGAGAACATCACAAATAATGTCCCTTGTGCTCTCTCTCTCTTTCTCTGTCTCTTTGATTTCATGCCAGTAGTGGGTGGACAGAGTTGGTGTCTCAGTAAGTGTGGATTCAGTGGAGTGTTTTCTATAATTTAGTTTTATTATTATTATTAGTAGTAGTAGTAATGTATTTGTACAAAGAAAGGTTGTTTTGAGAACATAAGTTTAAATCCGCATTGGCACAACTGACATCATCAGCTTTTGATAATCTGAGCAGAGAGCACATTAAAATAGTCACTAATACAAAATGCTAAATTAAAGTGTAATTTAGATTTAGTCAGATGTGGGAGCATATTATCTGTTTCGAATGAGCTGTGCTGTTGTATTTTTTATTTCATTTTATTTTTTTAAGCATTGATAATTTAAATTTAGAAGTTAGCGAATGGTGTAAAATGCAAATTGATTTCTCCAATAAAATAAAAGTTCAGGAACTTGATGTGATGCAACAAAACAATGCAACTAATCTGAAAAAGTGATCTCAAAAGAGAGATCTTCCTTCTGCCCTCTGCCTTTCCCCTCTCCCCCACAAGGTTTCAACAAAAGTTTACTAAGACAGCTTTATACCACATGAGTTATATCTTATGAATCTATAGATTAAAGTCTGACGTTTGCATCCAGGATAGATCATATCGAAGTACCAATGAGTGAAGCAGTGGGCTTATCAAAACAAACTTTTTGTTATTTGCTAACAGGGTGCAGCATTTAAAGGAGCTCCAGAACTGAGGAATTTGTGTCCGTGTGTTCAATGTTGCCAAGTGAATTTGCAAAGCAACACTGGGTCATTGATGAATGAATAATTGAAAGTGGGATATTTTCAGAATAATCAGATATCTAATAGATAACTTATATTTGTTATCAGTTTTTAATAAGAAATGAACAGAATTTCAATTGGAGTTTAATGATTGCTTGAAAATGAAGTCATATTGAACACAGAGCTAGACTGCAATTGAAACATAAGTGTGTAGAAACACAAGTAAAAGATCAAACACACATTATACCTTCACCCACCAATTCGATTCCATATTTGGGCCAATCTGGGTGAATCCTTAATGTCATTGTGATCAATTATGCATTTAATCCAGTTATGTCTCTTGCAGAATTTCTTTGTGCATTTTGCATAGTGGGGCACGTATTTATGACCTAGGAAACAGACATTCACAAAATGCTCCCAATGTCTATTTTCTGTCCCAAAGTTGTTCATTGGACATCCAAGTGCACACACACACACACAGCAGTGAATGCGCACACACACCCAGAGCAGTTGGGGGCTCAGTGCCTTGCTTGGATATTCATTCCCACCACCTACAATCCTTGCTGGACCTGGGACTCAAACACACAACTTTTGATTTGCAAGTCAAACCCTATCCATCAGGCCACAACTGCCCCTTTAAGTTGTGCATAGTTATATTAACTATCAAGAGCTAAGTGTTTGGAACTAACATAACCTCTGGTTATTGTTTGAGCTTTATTCAAATCGTATGAAACTATTTCTAACTATCAAGGACTAGGTAAGTGTGAGAGAATGTTCTGGAAAGATATTTTATGCCTCTTTGTGATGGATCACTGGCAGATCTCAGAGTTCTGGGGCCTGTTCCATAAAAGTCGCTTAGAAAAGCTAAGATTAAAGTCCAAAACCTGACTTGAATGAACCGAGCTAAACATCCGCGCTTAAATTGGTTCCATAAAAGTAAGTTGAGGATCATGTGATCTTACTAATTTAAATCAGTTTTAAATGGTCTAGATAATTGCGCGTGCACGCCGTTGTTTAAAAGTCTTGAAAAGTCGTGCAAGGGTCAATCGATTTACTGTGGGCTACCATGGCAACAAAAGGGAAAGAAAGAGCTGCGATGTTCACGGCAACATAACAGCGTTTGCTATTAGAGACATGAAGAATTTAAACATGTAATCACCAAAAAAGGAAATACAGTGGCAATAAACAAATCAAGAGAGAAAGGATGGCAGGAAATTGTCTCAATGCGTAAGTAGTGGCGTAAACTATTTAAAATACTTCATCAACTTTGAATATGTGTCACCAAGGGCGGAGTGGGGCACTAAAATTCACCAGGAAAATTCTAAGCATACCGGCCCACCCCCTTTTAATACGCGCCTCCCCGACACATCTCTCTCCTTGACGGTAACAGTTACACTTTTTTATAACAGGGCTGCAAATGAATCAAACCCACCCAAACTAACTTGAACATAAACACACATAACATCATTAATACAAAAACCCAACTGTCCTGCTTAAATGACAAAAAAGTAAGTAAACTCTAAATAAATACCCATAATGGGTCAGGGGCCTCATTTATTTTAAATAGACGACCTGCAATTGGTTCATTGGATAAACGCATTCCTCATTCCCAAGATGCTTTGCTCTATTCTACATTAGATATATAGATAGATAGATTATAGATACTATATTGATCCCCAAGGGGAATTCAGGAACAAACAAACAAATCAATTTTTTTTTTTTTTTATTTGTGACCATGAATGTTTTGCAGTATAAGCTAACCATGACAAAGATACAGAGCATGAGCAACTGATATAAATATTAGTCGTCTGTTCGAGTGGAGGAGGTTGTGGGAGTATTGGGCCACTTTTCGTGGAGAATAGAGTATTGTCACTAATTCCGAAGAGCTCATGCCGGTCCCGTTTGCTTCGTGGCCGCTTAATTTATGGTCCGCTGTGATATTTGAACTTACCAGCTATTCCATAAAAGACATGTTTAATGATACAAATTGCTATGTGGCCAGGGAGTGTGATGAATACATTGAGGAGTCTTTTTAAAGAAAGGTACACAGTTCGTACAGAGCAGCAAACTGATGTTTTGCTGATAATTACTGCATCTTCAACGGTGTACAAAAATGTTCCACTGGCAAAAGAAGAGAAGTGCAATGCACACTGTCTGTGGGACTATGAGCGCTCTGTTGCGGCATGTGTTATTTGCAATGTGTGGGCTTAGTAATCTACAAATATACTCAAAAATCACTCATACAGGTAGCTGTCATTAAAAGACAATGTGTCTGACCTGTCTCTGAAAGTTTGCTCTCTTTGAAATGCCCTCCGCAAGACTATAGCTCCCTCATCCACCACCTCATCTATGAACAAATAGACCGTGGTTAAGTTTGGAAACAAGTTCAGCTCCCTATTTATATACTTTTAATTAATTCATTACCAAACAATTGGTAAATACCAAATAAACACATTTTTAACATTTTATAGTTTATTTGTACCTTATAATTTCTTACATCTATTAGTAAAGTACATTTCAAATCTTAGCCTGACAGTTAGCCTGCCCCGGACCAGGTTAATTTGTCAGCATAAGTTGCCGGGGTAACTGAGTTTCAACTTTTTTAAGTTTAATTTATGAAATCGAATCTACCAAAAATAAGCCTGACTTACCGAAATAAGCCTGGCTTATTCTCTAATCTTGGTTTATGGAACAGGCCC
>JAUMHP010000044.1:14326547-14346051 GCA_032361065.1 Enteromius trimaculatus | reverse complement strand
TCTATTTGATAATGTTCAGTGCTTTGCTACAATCTGTATTGTTAAAAGCGCTATATAAATAAAAGTGACTTGACTTTTATGGAATACACTCGTTGGTTCGCAGTGAGTTCACAATTTTAACGGTTATTTTTGTTTTCATTTACTTTCAAAATCTGAGGTTAACTGTCTGTTGTTGCTTTCAGTGTGGCTATAAGGTCACGTGATATTATATTTAAACTCATATTGGATATGTTCAACTTTAAATAAAGCACATAATCACCTGAGATCACCTATTGTCTTAGGTTAAATTAAGGAAGAATTAAAAATATTACATTTTTAGAAAATAAATAGGACTAGCCACCAATAGTTTTGTCGACACCACTGATTATAGTGGGTTTTATAGCATTTAGTCGTATTGCTCTTAAATTGGGGGTTATTTAGTGGTCAGCTGCTAAAATCGAATATCTAGTAGAAAATAAGATTTACATTTTTAATTTACAATGTGTTGACACAGAGCCATATTGAGAACTGATAAACAGATTATTAAATTGTGTGATACTATACACCTGGAGAATATACGATAAATATGGTGGTAGGTAGGCCAAGACTCCGGTAATAACATTCAAACAGGAACTATCCGAGTAAAACACAATTACAGTACACACATATCCAGAAGGATATGCAACTGTAACCTACTCACAAAGCATAAGCTATTGTTTAGCTGAAAACTGGTGAAGAATAAAAAGAGGGAGAGAAAAAAAAAGCCAAGCGTCTTATGCATGAATCTCAAATATCAATTGTTCCCTTTCATTGGTTTCTTCGCAAAGCACTTCCAAACCCCATTTGAATGTCTAATAGGAGACATTATCTGTAATCAAGAGTGGCTAAACACAATAAATGTGACAGGCGAAAAGCTCTGGAGCCTGACAATGTGAAGGTTACTCAAGAACAAGTCTGAGTACAAAGACCTCAACTGATAATACTCGCTCACCAAGCTCATTAAACCAATGTTAATGTGCTTGTCTCTGTGAAATACACCAAATTACTTGATTCAGAACCATTAGACTGATGCAAACTAGAAGAACATCTAGATTTAGCAGGTTTCAGGGTGATGTGTGTTGATTTTAGGTGGAGACAGATGTGGGTAAAGTATATCAGCCTGAAAGTAGTTGTCTTCGTGCTTAGTAAAGGGAGAAATTTCTTTAGTGGAAAAGCAAAAATTATGTTGTGATCAGCTACTTTTCAACCTTATTTCTCTCTGACGGGTCTTGTAAATAACTGAATAATCAAACTGGAAGAAACAAAAAAGCTTCTCCTGGAACAAAAGTATAGAATCGAGCAGGCAATCAAAACAGAAGCTGCCGAAAGAACAAGCAGCTCTATATATAGCGGAAAAACTGATGAGAATGAAACGCACACAGTCTCTATCTATTTGCCACATAGACACAAAGTGAGTGGGGTAAAAACATCAACAATATGCTCTGACTGCAGTCTTTCTCTCAGAAATTAAAGCAATCATTGGGTCTAATGCAGGCTGAGGAGATAGAGGCCTCGTGCGGGAGCAGAGGAGAGGGCTTCCTGTCTCCGAGAAATGGGCATTGAATTCTGATTACGGTCACCTAATAGAAAGTAATGAGAGAGGCTTATGCTCCAATGCCTTTTGCTTTCCTGGCCTGAGCAGCGAGCGCTCTCCACTAAAGGCCAAAGCACTGGTGCACTGATTGGTGCTGACACTGCTGCTGAAGGGGGCTGGGGGTATGGGTTAGTCAGAGACAGTGAGGGATTAAAAAAAAAAAAAGAGAGAGAGAGAGAGCACAAGCAGAAAAATGGAGAGTAAAGAGCTAAGTAGGGTGTGCTTCACCAAATGTACGCACCATCAATCCGGCTGACCAGCTCTTCCAATGCCTTCACTTTCCTCTGGATCCCAGGCTGGGCGAAGGTGTAGTTGTCCTTGAGGGAGAGAGAAAGGTGATAAACTTAAAATGGTACACATATTGGCCCAATGAAATACATGGCGTAAAGGCAAAATTGATAAATAGAGTGAATTGGAAAAACAAACATTATTCCTAAATTCCTTTACAACTGAATTAAATCAGAGGCTTTTTACACTAGTCTGTTTTTGTTTCAGTAGACAGTTTTTTTTAATGGAATATCCCAAAATTTACACCACAATCAAATCAAACTAAAATTGACATAAAACAAACATATATTAAGAAAAAAATATATATTTTAATAATAATTATTATAATAATTTTAGCTGCAGTTACAATGTCATAGCCCCTGTTTTAGTTTCAAAATTTCAGGGATGCAATTCAGTGTAAATGAACCAAAATTGTATTTTGACTGCCCAACATTCTCTCTGCATATCCTCGATGACCGTGTAAACAATAACATCATGCTAATTGCTGTACCTGCATGAATGGTCATGTGACATGCATTTTTCGGTGGTTGGTGTGGACAAAGGTTGTTTCTGAGATGCAGTGAAAATGATTGTTTCCATTTTAAAAATGGCAGCTTAAAATGAAAACGCACTAGTGTAAACAGTGCATGACAATATTTGCTTAACAAGTTTACCACACTGTTACTTGGCAGGAGTTGTTTAGAGTTATGGTAACAGTAATACGAGTTAGTCATACACTAAAATGTATAAAACTGACGTATTTTTAGCATCTAAACAGATGAATACTTATGTATTTTTAGCATTTTAATGTACAAAACTGACATATTGACTAGAAATATTGAAATTGCGGCATTAACTTTATTCTTTTTGTTGTTTTTAGTTGTCATATCAATGAGCTTATTTGAAACTGCATTATTAAACTGTTTTAGGGTTAAGGGGTCTAAATATCTAAATCATTTATTAACAAAACGCTAAAAATGCACTGCACAGCTTTTCATTACTGGAACATGATTTGTTAAAAATGACAAAAAAAGTTCCACGCTTCGTCATTGTGTCATCGACATTCACCTCTGTTATTGTTTTTAAAATGCGGCCTCTAGTGGCGAAAACTTACATATTGCGCCTTTAAGTTTACACAAACGTCATAAATTGGTAATAAGTCACATTGCCATAATTTTAAACTCCCAATGAACAGCACTGTAATAGTCTTGTGATTTTTTGGCTCGGTTTCACAAACATGGCTTAGCTTAAACCAGGACTAGGCATTAGTTAAATTAAGATATTTAAGTAACTTTTACAAAAATGCCTTATAAGAAGAAGATTACAGGTGTGCATCTTAACACTGAACAATGACACTGACATGTTTTAAAATATGTCAGAGCAAGATATTTTCATCTGAGACAGCATAAACATGCAATTTAGTCTGGGACTAGCTTAAGCCTTGTCTGTGAAACTGGGGGTTAATGTGCATCATTAGATGTTTAGGATAGTTACTCTCTATAAATCGTCATAATGCAGTAGTTTTACTAATTGTTATAAAAATGTTAATTATCAATTCAAAAAACATACCATTGTAACTTTAATGGGTTAAAGTTCTTTAGTGTAAATTTGTTATTTCTATTGCAACAATCAGTTGGTAAAAGTAATAGACAATATATTGGAACTGGCACACACCGTGAACACACCCCATGCATATGCATATGTATGCACAAGTACATGCACCACCGCCCATCTGCACTGGAAAAGAAATTGTGTGCTAGCAGAGCTCAACTGCGTGCTGGGAATAGTGATCCTATAATTAAGTGATAATATTCATCAAGGTCCTGTGGCCCACAGTGCAGCTTAATTACCACATTCATTTCAGCCTACGTTAAAAGACCCTTCTTGACCAGACAGCTACTTAAGAGACCCCCACCCACCTCTATCACTCCCCAAGCCTCAGTGGGATTTCCTCTGCGCTCCCGCTGGAGGAAACTTAGCCTAGCTTTACTGCCCATAGAAAAGGAACACCAGTTCAGCTGTCGAGGGACAGCGTAAAACAAGCAGTGGGTTAGGGATGATAAATTGGGTGGTTTGCTAAGCTGAGATTGTCAGGCATGGATATAATCAACAGGAGCTGAAGACCCATCATTCATAGCAATAAAACTGCTGATGTGAAGGAGGCATGCGTACAAAGAAAATAACAGACCGAATGTGCATGTATGCGTTGCAAGCAAGATAGACATTCAGCCGTAAACAGGTCCAACGATACCTCCCGTGAAATCACCTTCCTAAACCAAACAGTGTGAGGAGAAGGTGTAGCATACAACAGAGCAAGTTCATAACTTGGAAGGTCATATAAATGTGTGTGGGACAGACCACGGCCAAAAAAAAAAAAACACTTTTGCTTTCAACCTTCACAGCCTACATTTGTATTCTCTCATTTACTGGATCGCATGGCTAGACAGAAGCTGCTTCTAATTTCTAGATGACATTTAACATAAAAATTACTGTCATAATGACCATGAAAATGGATAACTTCATTGGACAAATGGAGAGATGACAGTGTGATTGACAATAATGGTGACACCTTATCAAGTGGTCTGAGTTATAGCATACCTAATGGGGACACCTTCATACGAACTCTTGAAGCGCAAGTACATTTGGTGACAAAAAAGATCCATAATTGTAGAGAGACTACATTCAAATGGCCAGCTAGCCTTTTCCTTTGGATGAAATTGCACTGATATCAGTATTATCTCGAAGGCTTTTTTACTCCAATCAATTTTCACTGGATCAACCTCTAAGTGGCTCTTTGAGGAATCCAAAATTTGTCAAGAGGTAATGATTGTAGAAGAGTTAATTATACACTTTGGACGATCACCTAATTGCTTGCCAAATACCATGGTCCTCTGTGTCTTGGCAACCCCAACAAGTGCAAATACCTTGGACTGAACAAAGAGAAGGATTTTGACAATCGGTCTTCAACTTGCAAAGGTGGACAGACAGATATTCTGCACTATGCGAGTAGCTCTATGGCTCCATCTTTGATGAGACTTCAGAGAGGCAGGATGCTTTAATGTAGCCCGGGAGCAGCTGAGGCGGCAAACACCCATGAGGGGAGAGAAGTCATTAACCGATAAACAATTTCAGCTGTCCTTCAGGGCTCGGATGTGCAGCCTCGGCGCTCCAGAGGTGCCTTAGATGAATACATGAATAGCTGGATCCTGACCATTAAAACCAGCCACCTCCTTTTTGCTGTGACCTCGAAACAGGACTTTAAAGACGCAGCACAATGAGGCGGCACTGAAACAGATGGGGCGTCAGCGGCCGAGTCCGTGCTTGGCCTACTTTCACAGGTCTACACCTAATCTTCAGCTGGAGCACTGACCCTGGAGGATGCATGTGGCTCAGTGAACATTAACGCTCCATGCCGGGCTAATCTATCTCTGCAGGAGTCCCTGAGAGTTAGGGCAAGTGGCCAGGCAGTGGGGACATGATTCGAGATGCAGTCACAATCAGGTCAGATCTGAGAACATATTACAAGGGCATCTCGTGGGCAATGTCTTGGATCCAACTCCTGCATACCTACCAAGTGCTAAGTGCATGTAAACGGTCAAAACTGACTCGGAAACAACACTCCATTGGTATGCTGAGCCAAACCAGGCGATTAGTTTCTATTTAGTTCCTTGACGAATATACAATGCACATAAACTGAAGACAATGCTATCTAAAAGATATTTCTTTGGAAGAAAAAAGAAAAAAAATATTTTCACCAGTGTTTTCCTGTGAACTGTGTCATATATCCTTATTCCATGCGTATTGATTAATATACACAAGAAGCAGCACTCAGTCGAATCAAAAGGTTTTTGCAGAGCTCCCCTGCAAAAAACTGCAGAAAAAGAAACCCAACACTATTGCACACAACTCCTTCTTAGCATATGCTAACAAGCAGAGCTGACTCCAACAACACTCCCATTGGATAAAGGGGGGAAAGAGATCTCCAGTCTAATTTCGTTGTTTCTTCATTGCTTTAACTTTGTGCGATTGCCCTGGAGACAACATCCGATAAGAAATCCATTGGATAGCAAGAGCTAAACAAGTTAAATGCCTCTTTCTCTCGCTCCTTGTATGTCTTGTTCTGGCGACACATGGATGCAATGCAATTACCTCAGAGGCTGGAAGAGTGGGTCAGTCTTAAGCATGCATTAAGCCTGCTCAGAGACCTCCGTAATTACATCTGCATTATTAAAGCACCCGTGCTTTAATGAAGTGCAGGTGCTCTTACACACTGGACCCTGGGAGCTGTAAACAATCCGGTTTCCACAGCAATATCATTAACCAGCTTTGAACCGAGCTGGAGAGATTCTATAATCTTGAAAAGAAGAAGGTTTTACTTGCACCTCTGACAGGAAAGGCTCTGATGATACAAGCAGGTGCCAAATTTCTCGCTCGATGCTCTTTACAAAGCATCCTCTTTTCCAGGGATTTGTTTAAAGCTGTGGCTGGGGAACAAGTTTTGCTTTGTGGCATCGTTTTTCACTCAATCCATCTTTGATCTGGTAAAGCAACCGGAGCTTCCCAGCTGAAGCTTTTTTGGACTATACGTCTATCACTCACCTTCAGTAGATTACTAATCTCTCTTTGACACTACCCACAGAGGGACTGGTTTCTCAGCTGTGTGAAAAAGAATAAAGGCAAAAAAGGTGATTCGAGATCAACAGAAGGAGTTGGTGACTTTTTTTTTTTCTCTAAATATGTGTGATAACTGTAAATCTGAGGAGATGAAGGCCAGCCTTTTGTTAAGAACTTGTGGAAAGATCTGCTGGATGCAAACAACAAGCCTGCTGAAAGGATTTGGAGCTGCGATGACGATCCATGATAACCAGAGCACATAATAAGAGCTCAGCTTTGTGTGTTATTCATGGAGAGGAGAGGGCTTTTACACTCTCTCTCTGTGGCTGCTGATGCCTTTCCATTAGTCTAAGCAGCCCTCTTTTCCTCTCTCAATCGCTTCTGCTCTTCCAGGCGAAGCTGGATCAGAAATAACCCACCAATGCAGAATATGAACATCCAGGATCATGAGCTTATCTTCTGAACCTTTCGACGTCTGCATTCACTGCCTCCCTAGTTCGCTCTTTGAAATCAACCATAGTCTCTTTTTCTATGTCAGTCACAGTGGCTTAGAAGTATAGTTCACTCAAAAAAAGAACAATCTGCAATTGTTTACTTCAACCTTGTGTTGTCACAAACCCATGCTTCTCCTTCTCCTGTGGAATACAGAAGGGCAATTCGAAAACTATTCACTATAACAGTCAAACTGCAAAATGGATAAAACCGACTCCATATAAGTAGACTATAGGTCCCATGAGTTATATTCAAACTATTCAGAAGACATACAATTACTCTAAAGATCTCCTATCATATTTTACATTAAACACATTTGAATTGGTGCAAGACATTTTCAGATACACGACACTCGAGAACCAAAGACATTTTAGCATTATTAATGTCAAATCTGGTGCAGCGCTTCAAGCTGAAAAGGCGGCAGATAAGATTTAAGAGCCTTTGCAGATGGAATGATTGGTGAATGATTGACAGAATTATCATGTTTGGTTGCTTAACATCTGTTGTCTCTCTTCAATTGATTTCATGGCATAGCCTTTACATTATCTTGATAGACAAGAAAAGACACTTGAGACAGTGCATTTGTACAGTGAGCATCACGCTCATGTTATCGTGGCCAGGGGCTGATGGGATTTCTCTTTTAAAGGTACGGTTCACGGGTTTAGTACTTTGCATGTGCACGCTTAGAAAGGAGGTAATGAGGGAGGTTATGTGGCAGGAAGAATATGAGCGACAGGCTGCACTATCAGACATCTGACTGGGGGGCTCAGTGAGCTGCAACGGAGGCATACGGCTGTCAGTAAAAAAGGGACAGGAGAGAGCAGCAGCCAAGCAGAAAACTCAAGCTTTCCCTGCTGCCACTTCCTCAAGAGCGGCTGATTGAATATAATTGGCAGGGGGGCAGGAGGATAACACAGCCTCCTAAAACAAAAGAGCGGCCCCTGCTGCTGACCTCGTGCAGCACTCATACACACGTAAAATAAACGGCGCTTCTCTTGTACGCGCTTGCTGTATCCGCTCCGAGTCACATTATCCCTCATGTGCTGAGCCAAAATATGAGACAATAGCCCACTCTTGCTTAAACAACATCTCAAAAAAAAAATAGCCTGACTGTGCACAGGGCTGTCTCGGCCCCAGAGGGAAACGAGTAAAATTACACGCTGGCCCAGTACGGTGTTCTTTACAGAATAAGAAAAAAAATAAAAAATACAGATTGAGGCGACACATCTGAGTGTCTCAAGAACGCTGCTGAGATGGTATTGGTAGCAGTCTGGCTGCCATGTTGTAGTACCGCTGGTCTCAGCATGCAAAAGTGAAGGACATCTCAAACTCTTTGCCCTGAGAGGCGCCCATCTGATAAGAATGAAAGTGGACCACTTCATCGGTATTCTCTGACAACCCCTAGGGTCTGCCAGAAAATTCACACAAAAAAACCCATAGGACACATTTCCGGCAAGAGTTCTGACATCCAGCGTAGACACTTCAAAGATCATGTGTTGAAGGCTAGAACTCGACTTGGCATAAGCATCAAAGATCAAGCATTAATCAATGCTAACTGTGTAAGAGATGGAAGAATAGGCTGGCAGGCAACCGTCAGAGCATGTGTCTATGAGATCTGCAGCTCCGCATTTCCAGTCAATAAACTGCTCCGACAAAGCAGGGGACCAATTGGCCAAATCAAATTGTTAAGGCCTCAGGCCCCATTTGCTTTAGTGTTGTGCCACCATTGCATGCAAATATTTATCTGATTATCAGAAAATCGTAAGCTCCACTGCCAATTAATTTGTCCTGGCTGTTTAAGCACGTTCCAGGGGGGGAGGGGGGATAACAGATGAGAGAGATAATAAACGGATAGATTACCTACAGGCCTGATCCCGGGTAAATACAACAGGGACTGTTTACCTCCAGTCGTATGCAACACAACGAATGCCATGTGTTTTAATACAACGAGGGGTCTCCTAATGGAAACTGGGGCAGAATACAACAACATTTGCTTCTCTTTAGTAAATGAATGATTAACAATTCTTTTCTCCCTTCTTTAACCAATTTAACACGTTCCGTTTCTGTATTTGACACCAACCCCCAAGAGCCGCGAGGTGCAAAATGGTCGCAAATGGTTCCGTTTCTTTTTTCTTTTAAGTTGGCATACAGAAAAGAAAAAAAAAAAAAAAAAAGAGGAGGGAGAGAAAGGGGGGAAAGCCAGAGAGGGAAAAATAGGCTAAATAAGCAAGAGGTTCATTAATATCACTGAAGGTGCATTATACTGACAAAGGGTCTCGTGAGGCACCTATTTATTTGGGAAATTAATAAAAGTGAGCATTTGCCCCAGTGTAAATGCCACTTTCTGTCCACAGCAGCAGTTCTGTGCACGCCCCATTCCCCCTCCGCTGTTCCTCTGACCTTGGTTCTAATTGCACGGCAGATCCCCGGGAGATCGTGTTCCCCCTAATGGTTTATAAACAATTTTAAAGGGGCTCCACTTCTCTACATCCTTAATTAGTTTATGGTCCTCTGGCTCAAACCCCTAAACCCCCTCCCATCCCACCGCTGACAGAGGAACCAATAGGGGGTCTAATAGTGGTGTATTAACCTTACTGAGTGGGACAGTTTACGGACTACTGCACTTGTTTAACTTCTCCCCAGTAAACTATACATAATAAAGTGAGTGGTACATGTTTAAATAAGTCAACAAACAATCTCAAGAGCCACACTATTTTCAATGTCATGTGCACGGTATATGTATTTACTGGGTATTTTCAGAAATAGCAACACTTATAGAATATAATACAAAGGTATACAATCTTTGAACGTTAAATGAGGATCATTGTTTTATTACAGAAACGGATAACACTTTATAGGCAAAATATCACTTATTAGCATGCCTATTATTAACAGGCTGGCTTATAAAGCACATTTTCTGATTCTTAAGGCAAAATCATAATAGCGATAATTGGTCCTTAAAATAAAGTGTGACCCAGAGATGTTCTAGTAATAGTAAATTGTGTATTTGTATCAGAACTAATAAAAGCTTGATTAAATATGTAAGTATTCAGTAAATCATGCTTTTTTTTTAATGATGTTTATAGCCCATTAATAATTTGGCAAAGAGAACGTACACAATATCAACTTTTTTTTTTCGTTCAGTAATTTTTTTTAACAGCAGATGCTTGAGGCTCACGAGGCAAAGGTGTGAAATGTTTGCAGGGTGGAGACAAAGAAATGTGAATGGAGCAGTTTGCAAGCATGTCACACGTAACACAACAGAGCGAAAGGGTGCTTATGTAAGTACTCACTAGGGAACATCAAGTGATGCGCATGCAACCGTATTTGTTGTTCTGCAATTAAAACTACTTCTGTAGTTCTGCAAGTCAGCATGTGAGATAAAAGCATACAAAAGTGAATAGAAAAAGCACCTGGGCTTAACAGATGGCTGATATGAGGCAGTTCTGATCTGAAGTTTTATTCTGGTGAGCATGCTTTTTATACGTGTAGTGTTAAAAATAAATAAATAAATAAATAAACAGAAACAGCTGGAAGCCCTTGGGTTTAAAGATAGGTGGACGAACAGTGTGGTGCAAGAAGCCCAGTAAAGAGAAGCACTGATCAGAGGAAAAAAGGGAGAGCAGAGATGAGCGAAGCATCAGCAGCACCAACTGTGAAACAGATCACAGCAGAGATGTATGCATGAGCTCAATAATCTGCCTCCATCACACTCTCAAGCCTGTAGATATAAATGCACCTATCCGCCCCTCTCAAGCATTTTCTGTGGGTCCCGTCACCTCTTATCTGGCTTATGCCTTTTATTTGGCTTATCTCCATCATGCAATAGGCTTTTCCAGAAATATATACATTCTTCTCACCAAGCCACTTCTAATGCACATGAAGTATTTGCGTTTTTGTATTTACACACACACACACACACACACATCTTTACTTGAAGTTAACAGCATTAGTAGTTGCTTTGGGCTTGGCATATAGTGCATTAAGCAATAAAGCAACAAGCCATGAAAGGCCACACTCTGTGGCCACACTCTGTGACCACACTTTAATTCTACTGTATATTAATTCAATTCTATATTAATGTACCAAGATACTACAAAGCAGTTAGGCTAATGAACTTTAAGTTCTGGCCCGTTGACTTGATTGACATGCAGCAAAAAGTGCTGATGTTCTGACCTGTGCTACTTGCTACACAAAAATCTTATTGCATAGCTCACTGTATTAAAGGGATAGATAAAAAAACAAAAAAAACAAAACAAGTATGTCTTGCCAAACTAGCATAGTGTGTGCATACAAAGTCAACACTGATGCAAAACAGACACACACATACACATATATATGTGTGTGTGTGTGTGTGTGTGTGTCTGTGAGTGAGTGTGTGTGAGAGAAAGAGAGAGAGAGAGAGAAGAGAGAGAAGAGAGAGAGAGATAGTGAGAGAGAGATTTACAAAAATCGTTCAGGTTCAGCAAGAAAATGTCAAAGTAATTTGGGAATTTTAATGTTATTTCTTTTATTTAAATGATAGAATATAAATGAAAAAGGAATTCTGATAACAGTTTTGCCATCACAAAAATTAATTAAGTTTTAAAATACATTTAAATGGAAAATGCTATAATAATAATAATAATAATAATAATAATAATACACTTGGTTCAATTACAACCGTTTAACAACCACAAATAATAAAAATAAATGGTAGTGGCACATACACTCTCAAAGGAAAAGGTACAAAAGCCACCACTGGGTAAAATGAACAGTCTGTGTACACTAATATGCACACTGGAGGTTCTAATATGCACCCTTAAGGGGTAAATCAATTATAAAGGTAAACATTTTTAAAAGCAAAGCATTAAGTTTTTTTTCTTTTCTTCACTATCAGAAATATAGCTGTCACTGGGACGGTACCTTCTCAAAAAGTACATTTTTGTACCTATTAGGTTAAAATATGTACACTTTAAGCACTAATATGTACTATTTAGGTACTGCCCCAGTGAGAGCTTTTGTACCTTTATTTCTGAGAGTGTTGAAAGTATATCAATGGTATATAAACTATGGCTTTAAATCACACAAACACTGGACCCAGACCAAGCAATCTGTCCAACAAGTTGTAATCTGACATATGGCCTCCAGTGTCAAAGCACGGCTGCTGTGCCAGTATGTGTGTCAGCACAGAGACACAGCCAACCTGCACGAGATCCGCTATGTTCAAGTGAGCATCTGGTAACAGTAAGCTGATCTTAGATTTGAGTCTTTGTATATTAAAGCATATGAGTATGAGTGAGCGGTCACTGCGTCTTATAACAGCTGTCTCTCTGCCAGTGTTTTCCCTCGAGTCCTGCTGTCATCTGTCATACACTGGCTTTAAAGCAGAAGTGTGTCATTTCTGCACCACCAGCGTCACCAAACTTGAACAAGCCTAATCTGTCATTGGTTAGGCAAAGTGGCCAATTCATGCCATTGGTTGAGTCCAAAATTGTATAACTTGAAATAAATTAGTTGTTAGTTAGGCCCTGTTTACACGAGTGCGTTTTAAAACGAAAACGATCCTTGTCTGGCGCTATCACCGTTTCACTATTTTTCTTTGTCCACACTACACAACCGAGAACACGTCACATGACTATTTATGCATGTACACCTATTATTTAGATGGTGAAAACATATGCATGCTTGGAGCGTTCGATTTGGATACATATCTATAGGTACAACAATGAGCATTACATTATTGTTTACACAGTCGTCAAGTATATGCAGAGTGAACGTTGGCAGCATTGCCATCAATTGCCATTTAAGTCTCCATTTTGGTCCTTTTCCACCGAAATGTAACTCCAGTTTTCAAACTATAACAGTCTGCAGAATTTTCGAAAGTTTCGAGGTTGAAAAACGCAGGAGTAGTATAAACGAAAGTAACCATTGCAAAGTTATACGTTTTAAAGAAAAAGACCAAGTTTCAAACTACTAAAACAAGTTTCAAAACTTTTCGTTTTCAAACTAAAATGGGGTCTGCAAGATTTTTTCTCGTTTTTTGAGGGTGGAAAACGCAAGAATAGCGTAAACGACAGACGCAACCATAGCAGCAAAAGTTACGTGAATTAAAACAAAAATCCCAGAGATTTCAAACTTAAATGGGGCCGCTGAGTTTTGGTTTTCGAGGATCTAAAATGCCGAAGAAGAGTAAAAGACAGGAGTAATCGTAGCAAAATCTATGCGTTTTTAAAACGAAAATGCACTAGTGTAAATGTAGCTTACAAAAGCCCCCAAAAAGCATCATAAACCGATCATGATCATGATATTTAACCTCTTTCCTGTCACCGTCCCGAATACGGGGCACCTGCATTTATTTCACTATATTACAATTAAATGGAATGTAAAAACAGTAATAACGTTAAACAGAGAAATTTTCCCAAAAATAGGGGTGACAGTTAAGGGGTTAAAGCAGTATTTTATTAGTATTTTAATATTGGCAAAGAACAAACAAATAAACAAACAAATAATTAAATAATTAAATAAACACACTTCTTTTTTCCAAAAACGGCATCCCAAAAGTGGGTTTATCTTTCAAATATCATTGGTAAAATGGTTTCCAAACCATCACTGCGCCCAAAGCTCCACAGACGGAAGGTCATGTGTCGACTATTAACCTCTACACAACACACTAAACACCTCAGCGTACACCGTGAGAGGCGAGTAAATTACGTTCTCGCTGACAGGAAGTCTCAGATCTACTCCATCTCCGACAGGCTTCGTCTCCTTCCCTACACCATGACTGACTGGAGTCCAAAGGTCTCCCCCTTCAGCTGCTGCTCAGTGAGGGTGTTTACACATCAGCTGTCCTCGTTAATTTCCTAGACTTGAAGATGGCGAGTATCACGGTCTGGTGTTTTGCGAGAGATGCGGTTCAATTTACGTCATTCTTGAGAGAGGCTCCAGACTTTGGAAAAAAAATTGCTGGGAGCCTGTGGCTTCTAAAGTAATGATTTCACAATCAGTATATTAACCTAATAATACTTATTAATGCCTTTAAATTCTTCCAAATAAAAATGAATGGAATCAGCAGTGTTAATCATTGGTAACACTTATCTTAAAGCTTTTATGTATAAGGCATTGTAAGGTATTCACAATGCAGTAATGCCTTATATATGTTCATAAATAACCAAAGTAAAATGCATTACAATATTAGGTTTGTTTTAATGCATTCTAAAGGTGTAACATTGAATGTCTAAGTATTATAACTGTGGTTACATTTATTCATGAGATCATGCATTAATTCATGAGATGCATTATGAGGTACATTACAAAGAATAGTCAATGTATTGAAACTGCTTTTAGAATGCATTATATATACAGTGTTACCAAACGTATCTGACGACTGCTGTCATAGAAGTTCATGTAACTATGAATGCTAACTATATTATAATTTGTGGCAATAAATAAATAACAGTATAAACGGTTATATCCCAACTATTAAGCATAAACCATTATTCATAACCAACCTTTTTTTTTTTACTGACAGTGTTTGAATGACATGCAAAAAAAAAATTGATATAGAAATACATAAATATATACACACACATCAATACATACATATGTATGCAAAGTCAGTCTTGTATGCCCATATTTGGTTGTTCCTGTCCCCAATTAGTTAATTGTGTTAACCTGTTCCCCAGGTGTTTTCGGTTCTCCCATGAATTTTCTTATGTTTAATTACCCTGTGTTTCTGAGTCTCCCTTGTCGGTTCTTATATGTCTATATGTCCTCAATTCTGCGTTGTATACTGTGTTCCTGAGTTTGAGAATTAAAAGACTCTCGTTTGCCCACTCCGCGACTCCTGTGTTCTCCTTACGGCACGCAGTGTGAAAACATATATATAAAATGCTGGTAATTCACTAATCTAACTAATAGATTTGATTAAAATACATGTGCATTTCCTTTAAAACCTCTTTAAAATTGCAATTTGATTCAAAACAATTACAAAACCAGACCACGCTAAATATGTTAATAATATTTTGAACAATATTTTGAACAATAATTAAGGAGTAATGGTTCCTGGTTCAAATAAAAATGATTTGCGTTCTTTTGAGGCTTAGAAACTCCCAATTCACTGACTGAAGAAGTCGGATTCCTATCACTAACTCGAGTTTAACTAAAGTTTTTGATACTGTTTTGTGAATCTTTTTGATCACATATATCATTTTTCTCACTCCCGCCAAAGGCAGCCTCATTCTTTAAATTACTCTTGCAAATTTAAGCTAATGCAGTTAGGCCAATAACTGCTGCAGCTTGCTTTTAGATGAAAGAATTGTTTTGAGAAGAAAAGCAGGCTGCGGTGGTCCTTCAGGATGACCGTGTTGATTTGCAATACGAGACGAATAGAGACAAACTCCCACAGTCCTGAGGCAGAAGCTGCTTTGTGGTGTCCTGGCCTGAGGGTTGGACATCACAGGTAATGGCTTCTGCAGTGAGCTGCCTGCTTTAACACCCATTTCTCATTTCCCCTCTTCAGGGCTGAGAATACAGATGGATTTGCTCCTAATGGATCCACACGTGTACACACAGCAACCAGCTCAGCTAGCAAGGGACAAACAATGCAGTCATTTTTCCAGGGGCTTAAGGTCTTCCTATTAATAAGTCATAACCCTTCAAGCAAGCATTTAGTTTGACTTTAAAGAGAACAGACTGCAGAGGAGGACAACCGCTGGCTCATAGCTGCATGATCGGAAAAAAAAAAAAAAAAAACCTCCCATATGCGCACACTATCCTCTTTCTTTCTTAAATGTATGTTTGAATTTGAACTCTGGTAATTTCTGCTGAACAAACAAACATAGTTTTTTTATATACCGCTCATGCCTCACTATTTTTTAAAGGAATTTTCTGAGTTCCATTCAACTTTAAAATAATGAAATCTTCCCAGCCTAAATGTGTTTTTTGTTTATTTTTATTTATTTATTTTTTATGCACATACAATGGAAGGCCTTTAAACATATATAATATATATATTTATATATTAATTAATATATATAATTAATCTTGGCAGCAGGGATTTAAATCTTAACAAGCGAAAGACTGGATTTTTTCACTCAGGTGGGGTACGACAGATTTCAAAACATTTCAGCTGGTTTATATATATCGTGTAATTATTTAGGTTATATAAGATTTGGTTGAGCTACACTATTGTCATATACATAACATTGTAATGATAGCACTACAGTAAAAATATGTTGTGCATTCTTAGGGTTTTAAAGATGTTTAATGTTAAATATCTTATAATGAAAACAAACATTTTCCCCTGTATATATATATATATATATATATATATATATAAATTATTTTGGATGCGATTAATTGTTTGACAGCACTAACCTCAATATGATATTATGTAACACTTCACAATAAGGTTCCATTACTTAATATTAATGTATGCTAATGTAGTCAATGTTTTAACAAGAACAATCAACGAACAATACAGTTATTGTATTATTTATTAATCTTTGTTAATGTCAGTTCAAAAAAAAAAGTAATTCATTGTGAATTCAGAGTGAGGTTCATTCTTAGTTCATGTTAACTAAAGTAGTTATAATGTTACCTAATGAACCTTGTAAAAATTGTAGTATTTTGAATGTGTTCATTCTGTCATCGACATACAAACATTTTTTGCCCATTAAGTGTTCGAAAAACATCGATATTGCTTAATAGGTGAAAGCAGCTATCTGAAAAATAACACACAAGAATGTGTGACCACACACAAATGTTACCTGTATTTTATAAGTAGTCACAATAGTAAAAATGGTACTTGCACAACGAAATCACAATTGAATATTATTTAAACTGACCAAACTACAGGAATTACTGCAGAATCAAAACTCCATCCAACACTAAAAGTCAGAATTTTAAGTGGTCAAGTAACATATAATTGCACACAGAACAACACCTACACGCCATACTTGCAAATGCAATCTATGTTTGTTTTTACAAACTGAGGAACTATTATCTGTGGTTATCATCAGCATGTCAAAGAAACTATTCATAGAGCTGTATTTGTATTTAGCTTAGAAAATTCTTTTTTAACAAAGGTTGACGCATAAACAAAACCCCTTTTATAGTTATTCCTGAATATACATCAGAAAGTGCCATCTAAAATAATTACGCATTACAATAGCAATGATATCACTCTCTATTGTCAAACACAAGAGGGAAATACAATACTTGTAATTAACAACTTCTTCTACCCTACGCTTCTAAGCGCGCACGCTCTCCTGAGACACGAACGCAATTACGCACGGCCGAGACTATAAAATCACGCTAAAACTACACTCCGAGTTAACAACCACTCTAAAACAGCGACACGCACACGCAGAGAGCACACGCTAACAACTTGTGAGCAAGTGTTCGGAGCTATCAGCTGCCATGGTGTGAAGGTGTAAGGAAAACAAAGGGTGGAGGAAAATCATTAGCACCTAAGAGAATCTGCTTTGTACACACAAATTACCGCAGTAATTAGAGACAAAATACCACAAAAGCTTTGGAGGGGCCTGGAGAGCATTTCAATCTAATACCAGTGAGGAGGGCTGATTCGCTGCATACAAATGCTCTTTATGTGTGAAGAGACAATCGTCTAAAGCCAATGCATGAGAGTACATTGCTGCCTATACGCACTTCAAACGCGTCGCTGTAATTAGGTGTTTCTTCAACTGTGGCCGCTTCGGTGTCTCAAGGGTTGACTTTTGGGAAAATTAACAGGTTTCCATTTGTTACTGTGTCTTTTTTGTTTCCGGCAGATTCTTCCGGAGTCTGAATTTCAATATTCAAATGTTAAAATCTATTTAACCCCCTAGATAAGACGGAATAAGACTAGGCATGGGATGATAACCGGTTTCAAGGTTTACCGCGGTTTGAATAAGTCACGGTTTCAAAACCGCATAGGAAAAAAAGTTATACCGTTCCTACCATAAGTGCAGTTTTTGCACATAGCCCCCCCCCTCAAAAAAAGATCATTTTTTTGGGTACCGCAAAAATTCTGACGGCCACGGCTTGGAAGAGTGGGGTCAACCGACATGCAAATTATTTTTAAAAGGAGTTGCTGCTAAAGGAGGCGATACATCAAATATGATTTCTCATCTACGGGAGCACCATCCAGCACTCTTCGCTAAATTCAAGGCGAGTTGTTAACTTAAAGCGGTCTTTAAAGGAACTTTTGCAAACATCTAAGTTACAGAGTCAGATAACACGGCTAATTAATCAACATTAGCTAACATCAACTAATTTCCTCTTGCACGTTACTTTACAGAGTGGGGAATAGCAGACTATATGTATTAACGTTACATTTCTGTGATTGAACGTTAGTACAAAAAAGGTGAAATCACGTCTTTGCTTTTAAGCCTTCTGCCACGTTAACATCTTTTCAAAATCACGCTATTAAAAAAACAACAACTTGCTGGCTCTCACGTGTCTTTGAGTGTTTGTGAACTGATCAGACTGTGACTCTGTGTGTGTGTGTGCAGTACACTCGCACTCTCTGCATCAACACTAAAATTTTTATTTATTTTAGAGCATTATTTTTATATTTGTAGCAGTACTATTTGTTTTTACACACAAAAAAAATAATGTAATTAGTTGTTGTTAAATCTAGTATATAACTAAATTACCACATCTATTTTTAAAAGTACTCTGATTAAAAATTAAGTGAAAAAAAAGACAGATTAGTCACAGATTTAGCTTAATTTTAACCTGTCAGTCCTCAAAAATTGCATTTCAGCCAACAATCCAAGGACCTGAACAGTGCAGTGGCATACTTTATTGCAAAAGACATGATGCCTTTTCAAATTGTGTAGAAACCATTAAAAAAAAAAAAAAAAAAAAAAAACTAATGAAGACAGCAAACCTTTTGATTAGTGATTGTACTTTTTCCATTTCGAAGGATTTTTTTTATTATTTTATTTATGTTTATTTATGTTGATTATTGTTGATCTGCAGGTTTAGGATCACACAAGTGACTGCAATTTAAAATTAATTAAGATGATTAAATTTTTTATCTTTATTTTGCCTGATGTTCAATGTTACAAAATCTTCTGTATGCTTCCTAAATTAAAATATACTGTGTTCAGTTGGGAAAAAAATAGTTTTGTTTTTTTTACCCAGACATTTAAATATAACATTGTAGAGCAGTTATTACAATACCGTGACACCGTTATATTTTTATCCCAGGTTATCATACCATCAGAATCTTATACCGGCCCATGTCTAAATAAGACACCATGATTATAGGAGACTCAATTGCTTTGCACGTCCATGTTACCTCAGTTAATAGCGTGTGTACCAATGATCGCTTCACATTCTTCAACCGAGTGCTTCCACAGATACACATGGCAGTGTTTGAAAACCTTGTCTATCAGTGGATTCCTAATATATCTGCCCATACATGTTGTTTTTAAATGCTTTTGTGTGTGTGTCACTGATCTATATATAATGACTGGATCGCTCATTGCGTTCTAAACTGCCGTCAGGCAGTGAAGCCACCGGAAGTGT
>JAUMHP010000044.1:14298850-14316478 GCA_032361065.1 Enteromius trimaculatus | reverse complement strand
CCTGGCACACCTCATCTTCACTGATCAATACAGCAGGAGTGGGGGAGAGGGGGGTTGCAGGAGGTGATAATGGTGCTATCAATGTATCAATTAATTATTGCATTCCATAATTTAATCATTTGGTTGTTTATTAATTTTTATTATTTCCCCCTGCTCTCATAGTGCTTTTTTATCATTATTTATTCGTATAATTGTATTTTTTCAAGAGTTAGAAATAAAATAATATCTCCATGTCTAAGATTTTAATGTCACAGGATTCAATGAAGCGGTAAATTTCATTGCTTTTCTTCTGTTGCATTAAATTTAATTATTGAAAAAACCCTGCTCTGTTTCACCATCACACCATATCTTGCTTTCTGCTTTTGTACAGCTTCTTTTGTCAACCATTCAGGTTGACAAAAAACTTCCATTATAGTTTTGCTAAATTATCTCGAGTATCAGACAGAATTTTGTTAACAGACATTTTTTTATATAAAAAGTTAACTTTTTTGAATAGTCGACAGGATGTCAATGCAATCTAGAGAAACGAGAGATGCTGTAAACTGAATCCTACCTGTGACAAAACTGATGGTGAATGTACTTTTCCAAAGTAAACTCCAACAGATTAACCTAAGCTGAATGTTAAATGGCAAACATGTTGAAGATTAGTCAAAAGATTGCTCATTCATTAAGTGGTAAGTACAACATTTAGTATATTATCTATCCTTCTCTGCAGAAAAAATAAAATAGGTCCTCGCCGGTGTACCTCTGTTTTGCTAACCTTAAAGGCTGGCTTTAAAGAGGCTTTATTACTAATAATCCTAAAGACCTTGATTGACTAGTTTAATTAGAGCTGGAGCTTCAGGAACAATACTGGACACTTCTGACTTAATAGAACAGTACTGCATAGAACATAGATGAGAGAGATTATTGAAGACAAACGTTTCCCCAACAAAAGTTTCTGTAATATGGCCCCTGGTCCTCATTGTGCATATTGGTCTTTCTACTGGATCAAGTTCCCCAGCCACTGATGGATAACCTGATGATTAAGGTTATTGAGTACTTTTAAGAACATGATTTACTAGGGCTTTCTGGTCGAGTAGCAGTCATACGTTTTAAGCATTAGTCAACTAATCGGACATTTATCAGGGAAAAAATAAAAATAAAAAGCACACGCATATAGCCACAGCATACCGGCAACAGTAATGACCATGAAAGTGTCTGGAAAAAGCAGTAAGGAGGCTGCTTTACCATTTTAATAATGTATTGATAAACTGGCGCTTTCCGTGTTTCATACGGATTACGTAAAGAGAAAATTTGTTTTCCATTTGAACTGGTTGATAAGAAAGTAGACATTTCGCTCTCTCTCTCTCTTTATATAAATGGTTCATATTTCTAAGGCACATCCAGTTTGCGTTTTGTTGCTATTATGAGTGCACACAAATAAACAGAGTCTTTGCAGTTCTGCAGATATCTGTAGAACCAAACATGAATAGTATTTTCTACACTAGTTTTAATATGCAAATTAAAACCATATTTTAAAGCTTTATTAGTTGCAAAATTAAAACCAAAATGTATAACCTAAATTGATCATATATGTTTAACATGTTCAAGCAAAAATGCTCATTTAAATGCAGTGCTAAATGCATTTAGTCTTACACCATGTCCTAACTCGCGACGAGACAAGATTCTAGCCAATCAAAAGTGTGTGTGGGCGGGATTTCTCTGGAAGCACATTGCATACGTAATGAAATAGATACGCTTATAATCTAATTCATAAATGTACATATTGAGTGACTGATAACATCTCTTATGGAATGCACTGGTTGGTTCAGTTTTAAAGTTGGCATGAAACGGAAGTTGAGATTGTTATTTTTTCCAGAGTGAAACAGCTTCTGAAACGAGAGAAAAGAAAAGAAAATGTAGGGTGGGGCTTGATTTCGTCCTTTGGTAATTGATTAGATCCTGGACTTTTCTCAGTGATAGGTTTCTGAAGAGGCAGGGAGACAGACAGCGATAATCATGCCCTTGCACCATCGCTCATGACCAGAAGAGAAGATGAGTCATTTTGAGATTGAGGGGAGGTTTTATGTTTTTGATTATAGATTATGAGGGCACATGGAGTAAAAAAGAATAATAATGAAGTGAATGGATATGTTATTTCTAATAAATACTACAATATTGTCAAATTTCGATTTCAAGCCAACTATATTTTCTCTATTTATTTTCAAGGTCTGATGTAAATTATCTGTTGTTGCTTTCAGTATGGCTATAAGGTCACACAAAATTATATTTAAACTCAAATTAGACATGTTTAACTTTGAATAAAGCACTGTTTTGTTCCCGCTGAAAGGTTGCGGAAAAAGAAACTGGGCTTCACTTTATTTTGATGGTCCCTTTAACGTATTATGTTGATTATAAGTAACATTGCACCTACATATCAACTAACTCTCAATAGAGTGCTAGCGGAGTATTACAGGGGTTAAATAATAACATGAACAACAAAAATAAAGTAACAAGAGCTTAAAGTGCTTACAAAACTGCTAAACAATAACAAGTGCTTAAAGTGCTTAAATAACAAGTGCTCAAAGTGCTATTTGATAATGTTCAGTGCTTTGCTACAATCTGTATTGTTAAAAGCGCTATATAAATAAAAGTGACTTGACTTGACTTGACTAAAGAACTGAACTGCTAAACTGAAGATTAGTAAGTAAAACCAAGGTCATTATCACATATTTTTTTCTTTTTTGCACAAACGTATTTTTAAATCGCAGCTGTAACAGTTGCTCCCGGCAACGTCGTGGTAAGTTTGAGTGCACGGGCAGCGGCTCTATGACCGGAGTCTAAATCATGACGAGCAAGCACTTTCTTACCGCTGCTGGCATACAGTAGCATCCTCGAGCAAATCGTGTAGAAACAAGCCCCGGGCTCTCTCAGTTTCTTGCACCAACTGCCAAAAGGCTCGCCATCTCTACTTTCTTCAATCCACGTCAAATGCCATTTATTTTTGAGTCCTTTATCTATTGCTAGGACATCATCCCCAGGCTTCATGAACTTGCGCTCCATTTTTGTTTTCTCCTAAAACGCTAACGTGACATTGACGTATGGGTCTCAGTCATACCGTGTTGCAAGGACCTGCCCTTCTCTGCTTCTGATAGGCTTGTATCGTTAGTTAAAGCTGCATTCCATATATGTTTGGTAGGTGAAATAAATTGCCACAAAAATATTAAACAGCATGCGCAGGCTCTAATATATATATATATATATTTTTTTTTTTTTTTTCCTCACGGCCGCATACCGAAGATCCGGCACGGTGCCAAAATAATTTAAGCCCTGGTATCAGTAGACTGGGAGGGTTAGGGTTAGAATAAGTTGATATGTACTTGAAAAGTTACTTATAGTCAGTAGAGCGTCTTTTGGGAGAGTTAGCAAATATTAATTAGAGTGTACTAATATTCTGATGAGAGTTAGTTGACGTGTACTGTAGGTGCAAAGCTACTTATTGTCAACAATTTGTTTAAAATAAAGTGTTACCAGAAACGGTTTCTAAATTAGAAAATTTGCAGCTAGTTAGGACAAAAACAATAGGTCAATAGGTCAGCAGGTCAATAGGTCAATATTCACCATTAACCAAACGCTTTCCACCTGCCTGAACATCTCTCACTGTTTACACATGAGCACACATATGCTTCCATAGTAAACTTGCTGCTACTTACAAATTTCAGATGAAAAGCCTGAGGTTGATGAATGATAGGTGAGCATTTGGATGTCCTTCCTGATTTACTACCTCACGGACCAGCTGTTAACGATCTGTTCATAATTGACTGTGTGACCTTGCCTGTGGATTATATTTTTCCTGCAAAATAGAATTTTGGTCGACCAGGTCTCCTCTGGTTGACTAACGGTTAGTCGACTATTAGGCGGCAGCCCTAAAGATTACCAAATCTTAGTATGCCGATAGAAAAATTAAACAGAGTACAGTTTCTGAAATTGTGAGTACAGCAGAAATAATGAGGAAGAGTTATTAAATCTATGGTGCTCTCAAGTTTAAATATCTTGTGTAACAGCTCATTTCTGTATATCATTTCATTTCTGTACATCAATATCATAAACAAAAACATGAATAGACACAGAACTGTCAATTCAAGGTATCTACAAAGAAGACTAAAGCAAAACAATTGCCCTCTGCCATCACTTCCTGTTGGCCCGTATCATCTTCCTGCATGCAGGGGTGAAGGGTGGATTCCCCCTGGCATTCTGAAGCATCCAACTGCAAGGAGCTGAAATCATTACTGACGTTTGACTCTACAAATCCTCGTAGCGCCATATGCCCTCTTTTTGCAGGCCAATGCAAATGGTCAACATCAGGTTAAAGGACACAGCGAAATTTCACCAGCCTTTTAAACCATCACCCAAGACAGCCCGGAGGACACTTTCCCACCCACAGGAAGTCACTGCCGTAGAGCTGTCTGGTACATTTTGCAATTTGACCCTTAGGGTGTCCTAAGACTTTAACCCGGTACCGCCCACTACTGCTCCCGTGTTGGTTAACGAGCTTCGAACAGAATCCACAGATGTGTAATTGAAGGCAAGGTTAATTAACACGGAACTCGACTCTGCAAACACGCCATTTCAACACGGTAAAATAACGATCGCTGGGTGGGTAATTACTGAAGTTGCGCTGAAAGACGAGGTGCATATCCATCTGTGATTTATGGATATCATCATCTAATTGTAATGAAGAAAAAGCCAGCGCACAGGAAGAACAATCTGCAATGAGAACAGATGAACGACCTTCGCTGGCAGCTCCTAGAGGCAGTTGGAGGAAGGGCCCAAAGCAACTCCATTACATCATGTTCCAGAAAAATTTACAGACACCAACAAGGTATTTTCCAGTGCCAAATATGCCCTCAGTGGCTTAATTAGGTAAGTAAATATTATCTTTTTTAATTTATAGGTTCAGTTAAAGAAATTCACTCATGGATACCGAATTAGATGAAAATGTGATTGGTGTTTGCACGTGGAAAGTAAACTGTCACAACAATAGGTCATTGCGGATGGCATCCAGGGCTTTGCTAATTTGTTGCTAAGGTGCTCCAGGTGGATTTTTAATGGCATCATCAAAAAAAAAGTCTCAATCAAATTCTAAGGTGCCTTTATTTAAGTAAAAAAGGTCCTTGCACACTTTTTTTTTTTTGATCAAAATGCAAAAATGCAGAAAATTGAATCGCTTTATATGTATGTACAGTATGTATGCATGTATGTGTATATATATATATATATACACACACACACACACATACATTTTGTTTCAGGGTGGACGGATTTTCCGAATGCAGTGTGTCCACGTAAAAAATAAATAAATACGTATTTACTTTTTAGCATGCAAACATTTTAAACAGGACTTTAGGACTGCGTAAAAATCTTAAGGGTGTTTGACTTTTTGTTTGTTTGCAGTTTTCAGCCAATCGATTTTGACAAGCGTACACGTTTAAAAAAAAACGGGGTTAGGGATTCGCAAATTTATAAATAACAGTAATAGAGATGGTTAGCTAAGTGATGTTTTTAATAAAAACAAATAAAAACATATTATCGATCACCAATGCCTCAACAGTAGTGTGAATAAAGACAAAATGCTGTGGTGAGGGCAAATTTAATTATCAAAAATCATTGCAAAGTTACCCACAACACACTAAGAAGGTTTCGGCTCTTTTGTGGATTACGGCCAAAAGGATCCAGTTACTGTATGGCTACTTAAAAATAAATAAATAAATCTGCACCACTGCAGTAGTCTTGTGGGACTCATCAGAGGCATAAATGGCCCCCTGAACATGTAAACATAGCAATTGTTGTGACTTTATAAATGTTACGACATTTTTATCACTCCTCAGTGTCGATAAGTAAGAGTGATTTATGCAGAATGGCTGAAGGCCAATAAACCTCAATATCTGAAATAGCTTGATATAAGAGTGTGGACTGGAGATAACTGGAACTGGAAATAAACAAACATCACAACTCTATTCGCAGTCACTACAGAATAAGCATTGAATGTAAGAAGAAAAAAAAAACAGGTGAACTTCCCTAAGTGTGAAATATTATGCAAGATTAGCTTATTAAATAATTCATTTGCTTTTATTAGAAGCATAAGGGGAATCATTACATGTGCTGTAATAGGAAACTCATGAGGCATTAAGAGAGCGTGGCCAGACAATAAAACCACACTTGCGGTTCTTGTAAATTGATGCCAAAAAAAATAAATAAATTGATTACAATTTTGAAAGGGAGCAAATACATTTCCACGGGTGACCAAGTGACGTTCCCACAGACTACTCCAAGAAATTATTTTGTTAATTGTTATAAACTACGCCAAGTCTAGCATGACACTTTTCACAGATGTAAATGAACAAGAAGTGATTTCTCAGAGCGAGGATCTGCAGAGAAATTCAATTTATAGCTTTTTATAGCCAAGTAATTAAACTAGATCCAAAAATATTCAATAACTGTGATTAGTCAGAGAAAACGAATGACTTTATGACAGGGCAATTTTTCCAGATCATTTTTGGCATTTTACACTTGTACAGTTCACAAAGCGAGACATAGCTAAGCTTGTGGATGAAGAAGTATGAAAATTAATCGTTTATCTGTTAATGTTGCTTCTTAATTATTCATTAGCCAATTCTGTAAGATTATGTAATCCTAATGTCAAACATAAAGATATTTTTGTTGTGTTATTGTTATATACCACTTTACTATTTGGTAGATTTCTTTTCTTTCTTTTTTTTTTTTTTTAAGTTGTGATATTTGTTAATATTATATAATCCGTTACAAAAATGCTATGACATTTGATAATGTTATGTTCTTTTGCAATATTACATCTGTTAATATCATATTGTTATTCATAAATGTTGCACTATTTGATAATTCTATAATATCTGTTCATGTTACATTGTTACTCCATAACATTATGCTATGTTCCTCAGCAACGTAATGTTACATTAATAATGTTAATGAAACATTGCAAAACTGGTTAAACGTAAAGTTGGACATCATCTGCTACAGAGTCAAACTGCTGGTATCCTTTACTCGTCGACAGTTCAAGAAAGTCTCGAAGGGAACTCAACCAAGAGGCAAAAAAAGGAAAAATACCTGCCGCTAGACATCTCAGGCATCCCAAGGCAGTCACTTAACAACTCGTTAGAGCAAATGAGGAAAGTTAATCAGACCTGCATTAAAATCAGCACTGGGCTCAGTTCTTCAAACCGAGAAATCCGAACAAACCGATACTCATTAAAGCCTCAATTGTGGGTCACACACCACTAACTGTTCAAGTCAGCCGTGGAGGCCCATGGCACTTAGTCAATGAACGGCCCACAAAGACCTGCCAGAAGATAGACTGAAAGCAAGAGTCAGCGGTTACAGGGTTAGTGGACTTAATGCGCATGATGTAAAAGACAAGCTATTTGGAAAATATGTGATCCATGGTGGCTCCAGGGTGAGTATAAGCACAACATCCACCAGGAAGGCTTCTTCTATGGAGCACAATGTTGTTGAGGAGGAAATCTTCTTGGGTGGGTAAATTGCTCATGCTGAGTAGCCAAACAATGACCCCCTTCCAGCAGGTCAACACTTGAAGGAAGGAATCATTCTGTGCGTCTCCAATAAATTACAACGAGTTTTGAAGGAACGCTTAGAACCTCTCAAAGGTTTAAATAATGTCAAAGTCCTAGGGTTTCTAGGTCGCTCTATCTTTTCAACAATGAAGAATGTCTTCCAAGTTGAAGTAAAACTACTTTTTCTTTTCATTTTCAGCTAACAGCTTAGATCTTCTCTCTTCAATCTTTATTCCTTCAACCAGCACTGATGGTGTTGCCAACACTAATAGTTCACCCAATCCAGATCTTTAACAGAAGCACCACTGATCCACATCTGCCTTCCAGAACATTACTTTGGGAGAATCTATATGAAGACGATGCAAATTACACTATCTTCCTTCCGCACGTACCATTTCATCACACACTCATTACTTTCAATTATAAAACTTTACAGCGGTCTAATGGGAAAACAGATCCGAACGGAAAGAAGAGAGGAGAAGAACAGAGTGGCCAAAGAACAAAACCTACCGAGACAAAGTGGCTGTCTGATTAGATGGAGACTTCCATGAAGAACGGCACTGTAGATTAAAAATATTGATAGAATAGACATATGTAGCTTAATGAGCTATGCAAATGAAGCCGAAAGATTAAAAGAGTAATGAATGGAGATATCGGATGGGTCTGATGGTTTTGAAGCGTGTATTCATACAGAGAACTATAAGCCAAGGAAAATGAAAATGACATTAAACCAAAAAATGTCTGATGTGTATTGCAGATTAATCAGATTTCTACACAATCTCCAGAAGCGGAAAAAAGTGCGTTTAACAGATGTGTTTAATCAGTCCACCAGGAAACCAAGTCATGTTTCTACTTTGACTTGTGCAATTAGCGCTTCTGTGGGAGAACTATTTGCTTTTGAACAGACAAAATGTGCTGCACGTAAAACAGCTCTATTATTGCAGGTATCATAGACGTATCATAGGGAGATCAGATGCAACAGTGTGTGGACACATCCACCCTTCAACGATAAAATAATAATACGGGAAAAAACTCTATTAAGCCTAATGCTGACAGACTGTCCTGTGCCACTTGTACGCTTCTCCAGCATTTTCTCCGCGATCAAAGTGCTGTAGCAACAACGTCTCGTAAACAATGCAGGTTTTGTAGTCTCCTGGCACGAGACACACTGAGGACAGTTGATTCATTTGGTTTTTGAACGTAATGTGCCATCAAATACACAAAACAGAAGAGAGGGGTGGGGTCAGCAGTAGTTCATTATTATTTAGAGAGACACGCACGGAATAGCGGAAAATGTCTCATTTGAGCCCACTTTATTATACATTATACTAAAACATATTGTTTTTACAGATTAAAAGGCGCTGACAGTTGCTTTGTGGAATTTTCAGTTACCTGTAAAAATCATCAAACTGCATGTTAGCCAAAAGGTTAGAGAATAACACTGAGATATTAGAAGTACACAAATTATTTAAATGAATTGTAATTTCATTATGCTATTATCAACCATGCTTCTGTGAAAAATTCTAACCTGGGTTTTGCTTTTGATCATCTGATTGTCTTCTAAAACAAAGCATGCAATGTCCAAAAATGATGATAGTTAAATTACGCTCCCATTACATTTGCATACATTTGACCATGCTCCTATTCATGAGGCATATAGTATTCCCATTTATTTTAATAATTATTGCATAAGCGATTGGGGCACTCAAAAAGTCATGCAAGCGTGATTTGCTGACATGCTTGGGTGCTTTATTTAAGCATAAAAAATAAGTGACAATATCCTACCATTATAATACACTGTGTGCACAATTATTAGGCAAGTTGTATTTTTGAGGATAAATTTTGTTATTGTACAACAACAGTGCTCTTGGTCAATCCAAAATGTTAACAAACCCTCAAACCTAGTTTTGGGTTTCTTAACACAATATCTACATGTACACTAATTAGGCAACCATTAGTGTGCAGAATTATTATGCAACTAAATGACAAACAAATATGATTTACCCATCTCACTTGTTTATTTTCATCTGTTGAAGTGAAAATTATAAACAAACTCAAAATTTACAAATAAACATTTCTGAAATTTCAAAAAGAAAACCTCAGTGACCAATACAGCCACCCTTCTTTTCGATAATAGTAATAAGCCTTCCATTCACAGAGTCAGTCATTTTCTTGATCTGCTCAGAATCAACTTTTTGTGCAGCCGCAACCACAACCTCCCAGACAATGTTCAGAGATGTGTACTGTTTACCTTCACTGTAAATTTCCTGCTCAAGAAGGGCCCAGAAGTTCTCAATAGGGTTTAAGTCAGGTGAAGAAGGGGGCTATGTCATTAGTTTTTCATCTTTTAGGCTTTTACTGGCCAGCCATGCAGTACTTTGATGCATGTGAAGGAGCGTTGTCTTGCATGAAAATCAAAGTCTTCTTGAAAGATGCAGACTTTCTCCTGTACCACTGCTTGAAGAAAGTTCTCTAAAAATTGGCAGTAGGTCTGAGAGTTGATTTCAAGTCCATTGTCAACCCGAAAAGGTCCAACTAGCTCATCTTTAATAATACCTGCCCATACCAGTACCCCACCTCCACCTTGCTGGCGTCTGAGTCGAAGCGGAGCTCTGTGTCCATTACTGATCCAACCACGAGCCCATCCATCTGGTCCGTCAAGAGTCACTCTCATCCCATCAGTCCACAAAACCTTTAAAAAAAAATCAGTCTTCTTGACCCATTCTTGATGTTTCAACTTATGTATCTTGGTTAGAGGTGGTCGGGTTTCAGCCTTTCTTACCTTGGCCATGTCTCTGAGAACCGAACACCTTGTACTTCTTGTAGGTTGCAGTTTTTTGGAATATGGCAGCACTGGAGGATAATGGGTTCCTGGTAGCTTCATGTTTGATTCTTCTCAAATCTTTGACGGTTATTTTGCGTCTTTTCTTCTCAACACGTTTCTTGCGACCCTGTTGACTATTTGCTACAAAACGTTTGATGGTTCTGTGATCACGACCCAATATCTAGTGTTGCATCCCTGTGAAAATACTAAAATTTTTGACTTTTCAGAGTCAGTTAAATCTCTTTTCTGGCCCTTTTTTGCTGAGGAGAAGAATCTGCCTAATAACTATGCACACCTTGGTATAGGGTGTTGATCTCCTCAGGCCACACCCGCTCTCGTTACACAAATACACATCACTTGATATGCATTAAATACAATAAGCATTCAAGTTTATGCAGCTTGGAGTTAGAAATTACAGACAAAATTATGATATGGTCAAAAAACTCACTTGCCTAATAATTGTGCACACAGTGTACATTTATCCAACCAGATATTAAATGAACTGTAGTTTGGGAAAGGTTGCTTTTTATTCCTATTTCTTTTGACCAGAAAAATCAGGAATGTGGGTCAGACGTAACGCTGATGGATCTGTAAAGCTACTCAAGCAATCAAAAAAATAAAAATAAAAAAATCTACGCTTTCTCTACAATCTTTCACTACCAGAAGGAAGGTTCCCTGCAGTCTTGCTACTAGCACAAATCAATAGGATCAAATCTAACTTCAGTTTGCTTTTTCTTCCACCAGGCCTTCGCTCCCGAAGTGCAAGAACTCACAGGGTAAATTAGAAATTTCATTTGTTAGGAGCAAATTGTATTCAAATATATTTTGAAGGCTCTCCGAACAAGGACAGAAAAGGCAAATGAATATTTTCACTGTCTCCTCTTGCATGTATTTACAAGCCTAATGAAAATGATTGTTTAATAATGAAATGCCCTAACAGCAATGTACACACAGCCAAAGCACTAACTGGCCCCTAATTTAGCCCTGTCATCATACATTTTTTAAAGCAGGAATCAAAAACAATCTGTGGCTTAAAGAAATAACATGATTCTGCTAAAAGGAATTTATGGGCGCATTTCATTCTGGGCTACACAGTCTAAATAAAAGCTTATTCTCTGATCCAGAGTATTTTAGACGAGCAATGTTGGGAGAAACTAATTAAAAGTAGCTATGAACCTCAGAGTTCATTGAAACCTGTAAGACTTGCTCTACTTAAAATAAATTAAAATAGAAATCTGACTCTGGTACATTAAGTTTTAATCTTCATATACACAAGAGAACTATTACAACTTTTTTTTTTTTTCTTCTGTTCTTTAAGTTATTAAACTCTTATTCACACTAAGAAAGGGGTGAGGGGCACAAACGTTTTGTTTGTTTGTTTGTTTGTTTGTTTTGTGTGTGTCTGTGTGTGGGGGGGGGGGTTCTATGGCAGACGCAACGCACTGTGTTTGCTGAACTAAAAATTGATGCTGCTCGTGTTAGCGTGTTTAGTGATTGTTAATGCGCAATCAGAGCCTGAATAACAAAGTGATAAGAAGAAGAATAATTGGGACGTCTTTCACATGAAAATGACGTAAAAATCACATGGAATGTGACAAGGCTGGTCAGACTGAAGCAAAAAATTCAATATGTACCTGATTTAGGACCACATATGAAAGTGGCCTGGGCCTCTCATGTTTTTTTTTTACTTATACAGTACGTCGAACCTACGCCGTAGCCTACCCAGAGATGCACAGGCACCTGACGTGCACTTCTCCAAAAATGTAACCACACCATTTGTGGGAACATCATAACCATTTGTCCGTAGTTGATCCACAATTCATTTGTACTGACTGTTGTTGCAACAGTATCTATCCAAGCTACTACAAATTTTAAGTACCTTCCCATACACTGTAGACAAGTAGTGAATTTTGGCATGTGACGTTACACAGGCATTGATGGATATGGGTCTCTCGTCAAAGTGAAGCCGTGATGTTTTGCTACTGCTTGCCCTCAGCAGTCAGCACTTGGCCCACATAGCACACTTTGAATGAGTATCTGTCACACATGGCACCATGCCTTATTGCGCCGGGTGGAGTTGTGGGAAATAAATTGCTGAGGAAGTTGGTGCAGGTACATTTTCCAAACTTTCCTCCACACACACTGAAGAGAACATCTTTATCATAGGAGAACAGGAGCCTTCTTAAGCCACTGTCCTCGTCTTTTGACAAATATACACGTAGTGCATACAAACACAGATGCATACAAAACAGAAATAAAGCACGCCTTTCAGAGGAGGAACAATTAAGCATCTCATTTCACCAGGAGAACAGCAAGAACAGTGCTGGGAGAAAACAAGAAAGCAAATAACAAATGGAACATTAAAACCAAGATACAGTATATCACTGCAGGATGCCTAAGCCCGATACATTCTCAACGCAAGCATGTTAAATTGATTATTTACATGATTGCGTATGGGTTACTCATGGCTCAAGCTTCAGATACACATTCTCAAATACAAACATCACTGCATTAACAGTTTACAACGTAATTCAGAAAGGAGCATTCACTTTGACAGCGATTCGGTGTGACGAAGCACCCAGAAGTCACTCATTCTCAAGGGAGTGTGTGATTTGCGGTGACATGAGCAACTGCAACGGTTGGCAACGCAACAGAGTTAGGCAAAAATGTATGCTAATGAGCACTGATGCGATGTAACCATTCACTTTCAGGTCAGCTACTGTCACGCAAAGCATTTGTGTACTTGTGAAGAGCATTTTCCAGGCCCGAAGGACAAATTGGACAGCACTTGTAAAAACAAAGAGGAGGCTTTGATTCTTCAGGATCAGACAAGGTCAAATGACCCAGGAAAATGTATCCTCATGGATGCCAACGACTGCAGAGCCTGGGGGAAAGACCCCCATCCTCCTTCCTTCGAGTGCAGCAATTGAGCAGCCCTTGTTCATGGCATGGTTCAGGTTATTACTGTCTCATAAGCCCATTGGAAGGGTCCCTGTGGGCCCTTCAAAATCATTAGTCTGGACATCCCGTTTAGTCTACAGGAAATCAAGCACTTAAAGGTGTAAAGGTCGAGAAAATGAAAGACATTGGATACAATCATGACGATTGAATCTGACAAAGAAACCAAAGATCCTTGGGAAGGTTTAAAAGGGGCAGGTTTAAAATGACCAAATTTTATGAAACTGTAATTGAGAAATTATATTAAAACTCACGCCACTGGGCATGCTGGTTTAACACCAAAAGCAGAAAACTAGTGAGTTCGCACGGCTTTGTTTTTAAAAGTTTTCCAGGGCCCTATACGTAACTATAGATCTCATTTTGTAAAAGGTTTATTGACTTACCGATATACTCGAAAACGTAAACGACGAAGAAGGGTGTGACAAGGTCATTGATGCCTTGAACGTAACCACTGGCTGGATGTCGTATCGCCCAGATAAACAGAATCCTCTCGAAGATCTATTGAAAAGCAGCAAAGGGAGACTTCAGAATATATATTCAGCATTTGTAAGTAGCAGATATTGATATATACGGATTCGTGCAATGCAACAGGAAAACTGTTAGTAGAAGAATTTGAACGTACAAGGTCACTCAAACGGTTTTAATTAGAGACACAGTGGGATCAGCCACCCCCAGCCAGCAATCAATTAAGAAAATCAATTAAGCCTTCTGAGCTTTTTAATCATTAACATCACAACATTCAATAGCACAGACAGCAAGGTGAGAAATTACAAGCAGCTGTGTGCATATTTATTATTAGATGGGGATCTCTAATAATAGTGGTTTGCCAAGTTGGATGTTCCTGGATTAATATAATTGTGGTTTCTGGCACGACACTGCAATTTAACAATCAGAGAATAGGGTTTAGATTAAGTTAGGGGTAGGGTTGCTGTGTCAAAAACAAACCATCTACCATTTGTTATTTTAATGGTGAGTTTGGTTTAGTTTAATGTAGTTTCATTTAGTCAGAGACTATAGAATACCCCAAGGCTCGTTTAGTTTTGAATGATTTCTGACTAACCTAGCCTGAAAAAGAAGGCTATTTGAGCAAAACTCCTGGCACAACATTTATGACACAGTTGTTGTTAGATTTCATTGGATTTCAAATATGAAATTTAATCGAGAATTAGATGTTTCATCATTCAAAGAGATGGGAGCTGCACTCCCATGCCCAAGAGGCATTTTAAAGATGGCCGCTGAGAACATTGGCCTGATGCCTATGAAACATAAAAGTGGAAATACTTCAGGATTTTTCAAGTCGTCATCACATTGGTTAAATCATGAAGGATTTCTGGACGCGTATACCGCGCTCTTTAATCGTTTTGCCTGGAAACAGCGATAGAGTGATGCCAAACCCCCTCACGAAGGAAGTAAGCCATCGTGGAGCGCTTATGAGGATCAACTAAACGCTGGATTTTCAGTATTTTCAGATTCAGTATGAGCAAGTTTGGCGTATAGAATCTTTAAAATACATCAGTGCGTCTTAGACACCAGTCTGTTATTGGGGCAACCTTTGCACATACGGAAAATAATGCTGAATGATACAAACTCAGATAAATTAAAACTGCATGACTTGCCTTAAAGGAACTTTGGTTTAGTTTAATAAACAGTTTTAGGGTAAGTAGATATGGTAGATGCTTAATAGATTTAATCAATATTTTGGCAAGTCATCTAAGCCAGATGTATAGTAACTTAAATGTATAACTTATTAGATAAAAGTATATATTTTAGTTTATAAGAACGTACAAAATTAAACCTCATTGCATCTATTATGCATTCGGAAAGCATTAGAAAATATTTAGCATTATAAACAATTCCATTTCTTAACAAAAATGTGAAAATTGTCCTTTGAGCTAGAATAACATAATAGCTTGATATAGAAAGAGCACATTTACAACATTATACATTTCCCTTCAGACTTTTCTTCAAAAACATTATGCAGTTTATTGCTTAATTTCTTGTCAATAGCACGTTTACATTTACATTGTTTTACTATTGTCACGATGCACTTTTGGTCTCGTTTGTTGACCAAAAAACTAAAAACTACAAAAATCCAAACATCATTAACTCAACTACACTATGTGATCCAGGAACATGTCCTACTTGGCAAAATCAAAACCATTCTTTAAATACATTTATGAATATAGAAGCATTGCTGTGTCTGAGTTCAGAGAATCTTCAGTTTTGAAACTACAGATCTTGTTTTTAAGTTGAATCTTCTGACAGTAAAAACCAAGAACTTTTGTGGGACTTTTGCATTCCTTTCTTTGGAAACAACACCTTAATTTAAAGTGATGGTGACTTTTTTTTTTTGTTTCGTCTCACCTTGCTGTCATCTCAATAGAAAGAAGTATGACGTTTGACTTAAATCAAGAGGGAAAATGGAAGACTCCTTCTCTTCTGTTCTCTGCCTCATGCAACTGACATCTCCCGCGCTCCTTTCAGGGCGTAATGTATCTGTCATCCCCAAATAAACTCATCTCACACGTCGAGCCCTAAACAATAAATGTGTACAAGGCAGCTCACGCTCGTTTTTTTTTCCCCGGATCCTGTCGATCAAATGGTGCGCCTTTCTCATCTGCGTTCTATTCTATGATCAAAGCTCCATTTATCAAAGACTTTAGAATGGTAATGTGAGTTTCTCCACATAGCTGACATCTCCTGCCTCTTTTCTTTTCTCATACCCTCCCATCTCCTCTCTTCTCCTCGAGGTAGTCATGGCAAGATCTCGCTCACCTCCAGAAGCCCATTACATAGTGGAAATTAGACACTAAACCAAGCGGCAGAAATCAATGAGCGAGCTGGAGTGTATTGAAGCGCCTGGAGCGAATACATTATCCATTTATTTGGTTAGGAGACATCCAGAGTGGAGGCCTCATCTATACTTTCACTTAACACTGCATGCTTTTTTGATAGTCCTTTTAAATGCGGAATCATTTTTTGAAAGGCAGCGGGGGAAAAGGAGGAAGAACCATCTTGCTCAGGGCCACATTGCATCGACACACCTGTCTTTGCAAAAGGAAATTCATCTCCAGCAGGACCATGACACTAAATTTAATGGTATGAATATGCAATTCAAGGCCGTGTTGGGTCTGGGTTAAGTACGCATACAAAAACACTCAGCCAGCATAATATATACATACATACACATATACCATGAGGCAGTCTGGAATAGATATATTTTTTGGTGACTTTAGAATAGGGAACACTTATTGACTATTATCTACAACCTTTCTCTCAATAAATTCCTAATTTGCTGCTAATTAATAGTTCGTAAGGTAATTAGGATTAGGGATGTAGAATAAGACATTAATATGTGCTTAATTACTACAAATAAATGGCTATTAGTCTAGTAATATGTATGCTAATTAAAACCTACTTAACCCTCTGGAGTCTGAGGTGATTTTGGGGAACTTGAGATGTTTGGACATGCTCTGATATTTGTGCTTTTATCATCTTCTTATAACATATTAATGACTAACGTATTTTTCTTGTAATCAGCACAAATTGTTCTACAACCATACGTGACAAAGATTAATGTACATTTTTTTTGCGTGGTTAGTAAGTTTTGGGAAAATAAAAGTAGCTGAAATAAGGCCATTAAACACACACTTAATAGTCCTGCACAATACGGTGAGTAACCAGTGTATTAGGCTAGAATCATTCCACTTACTTTTTCAGAGAAAACAATAATAAAACTAAAATAAAACCCTAAAATAAACTTGTTTTTTTTTTTATTTAGTTTTTTACTGTATGCCCCAATGGCAGAGATATCATTACAATACTTTTTGCATGCTCTATAATATAACTGCATCAATGGTATTTCAAAGCCAGCTGACTAAATGTAAATTAACTCAGATTAAAAGATTATTCTTTTAAGATTAAGACATCTTTAAGAAAGGTCATTATTTACTCATTTGGTATTATTTCAAAATGTATGACGCGTTTTCTTCCATAAAAGACAGAACAAAATAAATCAACATACTTTTATTCTGTCCATGCAGTTAATAAATAAATAAATAAATTAGAACTGACATTTTCTAATATTTATAAATAAATAAATACTTATAAAATACTTATAAATAAATATTTATAAATATAAATATTTATAAATAAATAAATACAAAACACTATAAACGGTCCATATATTTATTATTTATATATTATTTATAACGGTCCATATATTTATTATACATATATTTTTATTTATATATATTA
>JAUMHP010000044.1:14281061-14296952 GCA_032361065.1 Enteromius trimaculatus | reverse complement strand
TGTATAAAGTTCAGTTAGCAGTATGCTCTTGTGCTGTAGGAAGCCTTTTCTATGACTAAGGCACAAAATATGAATAAAAGTTAATAAATAACTTTTTATATGAATTTTTAGATGACATCTGCAATTTCAACCATGTTAGCAGTTTGTATAAAAGCAATAATAATAATAATAATAATAATAATAAATAAGTTGTTATTAAGTTTTCAATAAAATAGTATTATTATTATTGTTGTTATTGTTATAGTGAAAATAATAATACTTAGTTGTTGTTGTTGCTGTTATTATCATCATTGATGTTATTAATGTTTCCAATAAAAAAAAATATAAATTGTTGATATTATTGTTATATTAAGTAAAACTACTACTGCTACTACTACTACTAATAATAATAATAATTTGACTGTTTATTTAAATTATACACTATCACCAAAGTCTTTCTTATTTATTTTTTTCTCCCATCGTTTAAAGATTAAACTTGGCAAATGCACAATATATGTAGCGATTGGGAAAATGGAAAGAGATTGTACATTTGTCTGTTTGTAAAAATATATACGTTAGAAATTTAAGGAACAATAAATTACACCAATGCACAGAAATCATGCAAAAACAGGGCTGCATGCAGAGCGTGGGACAAGCTACATGATTTTAATTTGCTGGACACACTTGAGTGGGTTTAGTGGTGGGATTTTAAAGGGTTAGAACACCCAAAAATGAAAACTGTGTCATTTATTGCTCACCCTCATGTTTTTCCAAACGCATAAGACCTTCATTTATCTTCGGGACACAAATTACGATATTTCCGATGACATCAGAGAGCCATCCAACCCTCCACAAACAGCAATACAACTGAAATGATTCAGATCCAGAAACGTACTAAAAACACCGCTAAGTGGATCAACTTCAGCTTTGTCGCGCTGCAAGAATTATGCGCAAAGTAAACAAAAATAGCAATCTAACTCTACTGTTCTACGTCTTGCACCATTTTAGAGCGCATTACAACTTTACTTTAACTTCAACGTTCAGCCTTGTTTACATCTGGATGAAAGTTACGCATGGTTGCGTACAATTGCGTTGTGATACGTCTTCCACCATTTTAGAGAGTAAGTCACATTAGAAGAATGGTAACTGTTTTTATTGCTCAATAAAAGAATGATCCACCGATGTCACGTGGACCGTTTTACCAGTGTATTTGCTATGTTTCTGGATCTGGGATCATTTCGGTCGTACTGCTGTCTAAGGAGGGTCTGATAGCTCTCATCTATCGTAAAAAAAAATGTCTTGAAAGATGAATGAAAGTCTTATGGGTTTGAAATGACGTGAGGGTGTCATTTCGCACATTTTTGGGTGAACTAACCTTTTAAGAGGGTGAAACACTTACTGTGCTCAAAACTAAGTACTTTTTCAGTTCATTTTATTTTATATAGCATCTTATCTCTCAGTCCTAACATCAAAAACGTGCATTTTGACTAGTAATGCTTATATAAGGAGTAACAGAAGACCAGTTTGTATCTTAATCGTAAGAGCAGCAACGGAAGCATCTAGAATTCATTGTAGTTACCTGTCTGTATGTGTCCTGATGGTTTTCGTCATTACGAGAGTCGTAATACTGCTCAATAAAGCCAAAATATTCCTGCCGCTTTCTCTGCAATGTGTTTTCTCTCCTCTCAGCATTGGCTGGCAGATACCCCTGTAAAGAAACAAGCAAATACAAAAGCTAATGTTTACACCAGGCCAGACAAGATACCTCTAAATCAATCTGATATAGATCTGCGCTCGCCAACAAAATGCTTGTTTGCCTGCACCAGCACAACAGCTGTTAACTTGTAGTCAGCTGAAATCAGAATGCAAAAAAAGTTTGAAGGTTTCACGGAGTTTGAGCCCCAAAGTTGGTATCAGTCACATTTAAAGTTAAATTTCCTCTTATAACTTGCCACAGCAAGAGAATGAGAACGCAGCAGATGTTCAGGCCCAGAAAAGAAAGTCTCTTGATAAAGTAATTGATTGCACAAAAATCTACAAGCACAGAAATCCATTTATCACACAAGACGCTCCCCCATGTGGCTATTTTTTACTTCCACACTCAGACAAGTTTAGTGACAAGATGTATGTGTGCCAAGGGGGGGCTCTTCTTTACGCTCCATTAACATATGTACATGTAATTAAGTCTAACAGACTAAGACATTCTACATAATGTTCAGATTATTAAAAGGAAAAGCACACCACAGAGTTAGAAATGGCAATTAAAAAAACCTGATGTTGTACATGGGAGGTTTTCTTCAACTATAGAGACTTTTGGTCCTGTAGACCTTTAGAAAAACACTGTATGTGGTGTTGCAGGAGATAATTTTCCACTTTTTTTTCCTTTTTAAACAAGCCTATATCTCAAGGTTTGCATTTAGTTTAATAAAACTGGTAGACTTTTAGACTTTTTCTTGCATAATTTGTTGTTTGTTTTTGTGTTTTTTTGCAAGATATACTTAAATAGTCTTTGTTGCCTTCACATGCGTCATCTCATGAAACAATTAGCATGACATGAACTAGGTTATTGTTACTTGATAGGAACCTAAAATGAACATATTGGAAGTTACATCAAATTTTTATCTGATCTGATAATTTCCCCAAAATATTTGTTTTTCCATTTGCAGAGGAATCCAGCAAATGCCACAAAGACATAAAAAGGGGCAACTGAAGTGATGTAATGGCAATCTTGAGAGGTCACTATGCATTAGATCAGATTTTTGCTGTTTATTAAAGCAAAGATTCCTGAAAAACTCACATTCCAAAGAAAAAGCAGCAATATAGAAAACATAGAAAACGTATCTGCGTTGTTTTAAAATGATTACTTAATCATTAGGTAAGAATTAGTAAACAGTCAGTATTATCCTCTATCTTACAAAGTTTTACCAACATGGTAAATGTTATGTGATTTTGCGTGTGTGTGTGTGTGTGCGTACATATACATATACATATATCTCTTCCAACTCCTGCCATCAGGAAGATGCTACAGGAGCATCAGAGCTCGCTCTGCAAGACTGCTAAACAGCTTTTTCCCCCAGGCTGTGAGAGCCCTCAATACCAACCACATCACCCTCCTCTGAAATCCTGTTGAAAAACTCAAAACGCAAATGTTGCACCTCTGAGTGCGCACCACACAGGTGAGTGGGCTTGACAAACCACCTGTAGTAACGCATTATTTCATCTCTATATGCACACTTTCTTATTAACACTTTTTAACATGTTACAAGGACCTAATAAAGACTTCACAAATGTTTACTTGTCAACGCACCAAAAATAATTTTGAAACTTTTCTGCATGTTATCATGCACAGTCATTATGTAAACTACCTGTATAGTCTGTCTTAGGTTATGTGTATGTATAGTCAATTATTTATAGTATATGTTTATCTAGTTTAGAATCAAGTCTCTAGTTTAGTAATACCTAGCCTTGTTCATGCTCTTGTTTCCTGACCTGTTGATGCTCTGTGGAATTAACCCTTTAGCCTGTCGTCTTGGATCTTGGTAGTCGGATCTATTATTCTCGCCCCTGGATTAACCCTCTTGCTAAACCCTCCGTTTGCTAATGGTCGACCCACGGCCGTTTCTGATGACCCTTCCATCTGCTCTGTACCCATTTGCTGATGATGTGATTCTTTGTTACAGAGAGACAGACCATCTAAAAAAATCCAGAAAAACACATTTCAGAAGTTCTAAATTGATTGACAGCACTATTTAAAATCTTTACTTTTTAATACAAATTGATTTGTTTTCCTGTATTTTTAATCAAATAAATGCAGCCTTAATGAGCATAGCAGACCAAAAAAAAAAAATAACGTACTAATCCCAAACTTTTTAACAGCAGTGTATATATAAGCCGAGGAACTATACTGAACAATGTGCTCTATTTTAAAATCGGGTTGGGTCAAGTCGGTGGAAAGGTTATGTTTACTGCCTGCCTTCCACCATCAATATAATGCCTCCGCGGACCTCTACCACAACTGGTAACTTCCAGACATAAAGATCATTTCAACAGATAATTTACTAAAAGAGCTGCTATCATTAATAACATCCACAAAAGATGACACCACTGATCTGGCACTCATGTATTAACAACACCGCATGAGGTGAAACAAACACGAAATGAAGTTGTTGTTCTCGTTTTGTTGCCAGAAAAAGAGAAAGAGAAAGAGAGGGAGGGAGAGAACGGGGCATTGTTCACAGCAGGTGCAGAGGTCCAGGAACAACAGGCCGGTAATAAATGTTTCCCAGCAGCTGGGTTTGGATGAACACACGCGTAAGGTCTGTGTCCAGGCGCTGGCTCTGCATCAACCCGCTCCCACCTGCTCACGACGGGACGCCATTACTCAAACACCTCGTATTAGTGCGACTGAAACCACCATTTAATCATCTGCACAGCTTTATCCTTTTATTTATTAAAGCCCACCGTGTGCTATTTCACAGAGTTTGGGTGGGTGAGAAAGAGATGGGTCTTACACCCCCAAAAAAAAAAAGAGTTACCACAGAGAATACAAGACACTGGAGTAAGTCTTTTTTTATCTTACACCCACAAAATGTTATTTTGGAACCCTCATAACTGCATTTTTAAAGTAGTACAAGCCAATTTTTCAGCAGTTATTGTTACGCCCACAAATAAACAAGGCAGCAGGGTATTGTGGGTATAATTTCTACACATCTAGATTGTTGTACAGAAATAGACCAAAGAGAAGACACCAGCTCTTTTCGTCTGGGCAATGGTGCTATTACCTCAAGTAATAAAATGGGTTTGTTACAGGGAAAACATTTCTATAGCGTTGGCATCATGTCTAGAGATCAGATAGATGTGACGTTCTCTTCAACAGGTTTCAGTGGCTTTCAGTCATGCCGGGAGAGTCAATCGTCACAGGAAATGAAACAGGAAGCCAAGAAGACTCCAAAGTAGCATTGATTTCCCCTGACAAAACGAATCACTCAGTGAAACTGCTAGTTGCACTGACAACTAATAGATGTCACATTGATATGGCACTTACAGATGATTGCTAGGCTTTTCTAGGTAGTTGCTAAGCAATTACTAGGGTGTTCTGGGTGGTTGCTAGTGTGTTCTAGCTAGTTCCTGCCAACTCTTAGGAGTGTTTGCTAGATGATTACTAGTGAGCACAGATAAGAGAATTGGCTTTAGTTGTTCTGTAAGGCAATTTCTTAGGCTGTTCCCAAGTTGTTATTAGTGTGTTCCAGTTGAGGTTTCTAGGTGGTTGTCAGGCAACTGATATGGTGATCAAAACAATCTCAGGTTTGTCACAATATCAGATTTACACTACATGATTATGGTGTTGAGTGCAATGCATCACTCAAATCTCTGAAGGTTCTACTTTCATTTGTATACACGTATAACAACAACACAATTTTGTGCATTTAGAAAATGAAGAAAACAAACCAGTTGCACTGATTTCTTGCACTGATGTCAAAGTACAACAATATATGCAAATAATGGGGATGTAACAGTATTGTAAATACCGTTGTACCGCAATATACATTTTTTTTCGATACTACCGTGTTCACATGACTCGATAAAACGATAGGTCTTCTGAAGAAAGTTTGCTCAGGTGAATGGAGCGAACGGGAGGTAGTGGGAACTACAGACCCCCTTGGCGACATTTTTCCCTAAAAGCGACTACCGACAAATCTAGATACTTGGACAAACTCTGGTAGTGCCGTGCGAGCGCGAGCTCTTGTTCCACCAGCGGACACACACCTTTCTCTGCGTCTGTTCTGTTGAGCGAGCGGCTAAGAGGAGCAGGGCTTTCAGTTAAAATAGATATTACGTTGCTTCTATCTCTATTTTACATGCAAATAGACCCAAAATAGCCATAGCCATAGCATAGCCATTGTCTATATCTTATGTGTGCTTGGTTTCATTGTTATGAATTATAAATATAATTATATAATTATAAACGATTATAAATAAGGTTTTTAATCTAGATTAACATCTTATAAGGTAGAGCTAGTTCAGTCTGCCTTATAATGGGGTGCATGTCAGTCATTATTTCATATTCATTCCGTTTTTCTGACAACAGAAACCATTAAAAATATCAGTGAAAACAGTTATTAGGGTGCACTGAATAACATTATGTGACCACAGAGAAGCAAGATAATATGACACACTGACCTAATGAATATGCAAATTGACATATGACGTCATCTAGCAATCTAAAACGGGTTTTAATTCGGATGTGTGGAAGGTTTAATCATTTTCTTTTATTAAAAATTTTAATAACTTTTAAAAATAAAAAATTTAAGTTCCCGTTTCAAAGTTTACAGATAGATGGCTAATTTGTATTCCACTGATATGTTCAGTGTTCATGTAAACTGTTTAATAAAAACTTTTGGCACTTTTGAGTCTCTTAATTAGTTTTGTTTTTTATGTAAATGATTCAATAAATACTGTACCGTGCCATTCATACCGAGGTATTACCGTACCATGAAATTTTGATTCCGCATTTGTCTGTGTTTTGGAATAAAAGTGATTGGAATAATTGAGTGTTTAAAATAGCTTCCTTCTGTAAACCTAAGAGGCTTTTTTAACCACAAAATAGGCCGGAAATTTTTTATATTACACTATAGGGCTATTGAATGCTTACATCGGACTCGTTATGCACACCTTAGAAAGTGCAATTAATTACAAACATTTTTATGTGTGCCACTTTTCTCACTAGCGAGGTAATTAGAGTACTGTTTTTGAAGCAGATGAACTTACAGTTTAGTAAAGACACTGATGCCGAACAATGCTGAGAGACAAACAGACTCACAAGCTTAAATGTGCACTCCCTCTCACGACTGCATGTATAACTGCATTACTATGTACAGCTAATGTCACTGTTACTAGCTCTAAAAATCACATTTTGGAATTAGCAACGGAGACGTAGGAAGAACTATGTAAGAAATCAATCATACACACAAGAGGGTTAAAAAGAGGGTTGAAATGCAACATTTGAAGTGTGGTAACTGTGGTCCATTGAAAACAACTTTATTATTTAATACACTCCAGTTGAGTACATGGAATTAACAGTGAACAGTGCGTGATTTGAGACTCAAGTCAAAGTAGCTTATAGGGGACTGACAGAAAGTTGTTAAATGGCAGGCAGGCAATTACTAAAGTAGTCCAAGGGGCTGGCTATGCTACGGAATTCCACAGTTTGCCAAAGACAAAAGAGCCCAATTCAAATCTCCATAAATTTTGGTCTTTGGGCTTAGGTCCATCATTTAAATGTAAATTTCAGCATTTTAACCTGCTTAAATCTATCAGACGGCAAACAGAAACAGTGCTAGAAAAACAGAATCCTGTGTAGAGAAACAGCAATAATGATTCTTGCCTTGGCAAACACCACTTAAAAAATCTTTATTTTCTGTTATCTGACAAAAGAGAAATTATTTCTTCTTAGGAAAGTGTTGAGCGTGGTTTGGTGGCAGTTTGTGATACGTCAGCAGGATGCTCATAATTGATCACGCGTTAAAGCGCCTGTTCAAGCGGTGATGCCGCCCTCCGCCGGTCATTACTCTTGTTAAAGGATGCTTTCCAGCTGTTCGCGCTCGCTCTCCACTCACTCAAACACAAATACACACACACACCGATGAACTCACAATGTGCACACCTGTGCAGGAGCTCAATAGCGTGGATCGATGGGGTTTGATTGAGTGGGGCTGCAGTCCAGGGTTCGAGTCAAGATGACAGATGAGGTAGCCGTAGGCAAATGAAGGTCACACGGGTGAATTGGATGTTTCTGTGTGTGTGTGACCACACACTTGCCTAGAAGGGGGTCAGAATATCAAATATCCTCCTCCATTCCATCCTGTTCCAGACTGACACATCATCTATCAGTGTGGCAGGAGGGCACACTGCCGCCTGTCTGTGTGTCAGAGGGTACGACCACACATAACCTCCCAATCACACCAGTCCCGTCCTGGGGGATACTTTACACCAATTACATACCTGACATCTTTCATCTATTATTAAAGTTAAAAAGTGTAATTTTTTTAAATGTTAAAATGCTTTTTCCTTCTTTAATATGCAGATTGTGCACCTCTTGAGACGAGGGAAAGGAGGTTTAATTGCACAGATTCTAAAAAGCTCTGCCCCTTAACCAAACTGCCATCCGGGTCACGGCACCAGTTAAACTAGTCTAAATTCACACCGCTCCGTGAGGGGTTTGAATTAGTGTCAGTCTGCAGGAGAGGCAGAGGGTGGAAACACTTCTAGCTATGCAAGCCTGTTTCGTGTGTGGTTGGATCTCCCAATGCGTCAGAATGCAATTGCGAAATATTTTTGGGTCACACTATCAGCACTGCCAAACATTACAAAAAAAGTCTTTCTAGCCACAACAAACTTAAAGAGTTACTACACAACAAACTGAAAATGTTGCCATTAATCACTTACCTCCATGTTGTTCCAAACCCGTTAAAGCTTTGTTTACCTTCAGAACACAATAAAATATAATTTAAATGAAAGACAATAGGCTTTTGATTGCCTCATTGATTGCCACATAATGAACACTGTATACTGAATACATTTCTGAGCCTGTGGCAATCAATGGGAGAGTCAAAAGCATCCCTGTATTCATCCAAAATATCTTAATTTGTGTTCTGAAGATTAAACTTTCACCGGTTTGGAAGTGATTAATGACAATTTTTGGGGTGGAGTACCCTTTAATCTGAAACTAGTGTCTGCTGTAGACGATCCAACTTTCATTGGAGGCGTGGAAAAACAAGCCAACACACCCATTTGGTCACAGTAGTATTTGCATTTGGAAGACAAATTTGAAAGTCACTATCACCAACTTGAGGTTTGCAGATACAACATTACTGCATGATCGATCGACGTGTTTGCTAAGCCTTGTAAAACACATACATTTATTTGCATAATTGCAAAAGTTATGTTGCCAGCTGTAGAACATTTTCTACTATTGACTTTATAGCCAGGGCCTGCGAAATTAGAAGCAACTAATTTCCGGTAACCCGTAACACAAAACTGTAGGTACATCTGCCATGGGAAGTGGAGGTTAGGTGAAGAAATTATTGTAAAAATTTTTAGTAGGGCTGTCAAAAATAACGACGTTAATTATTTTTTGTCGTTAATTACGTTTTTTTTTTTTTTTTACGCATTTCACGCATGCGCAGTGTGATGAATTATTTGTCAGGAAAGTGGGACAACAATTGCCTCGGAGTAACTGCACTTTGCATCAGTGACACGTGGGTACTGAAGTCTTTTAAGCTGACTATATTGAAAGCTGAGGAGCGTCATTGGAGGCTTGTAAATAACAGTTCCTGACAACCATAGGAACTGACAGCGCACGCGACATGGTTGCCGCAATTCGTCTTGCAAGTGTCATAGTGAGCGGCTTTGTGAATGCTTTGGCATTCTATATAATCTAGCATCTGCATCAGTTTTTCCTGACATGCTCTGCTATTTCTTATAAACATATTGAATACTTTGCTCAAGTTTAGTGTGTAAACTGTAATATAGACAGTCGCATGCTGACTATGACATAAATCAAAGCACATGGCACACAGTGTTCGGAGAATAATGCTGAAAATTATGACAGAAATAAGATGCTTGTCTATAGCTTACTGCACTGCAAGCCGCGATTCAGCTGCGCGCTGAAAGCACAATCGGCGCACACTGCTTCTGCTCTGCAAATGTGTGCAGTGTGAAACCGGTGTAAAGGTAAAAGATTGCTTTCATTGCAAAGACAAATAGTATGGTATGTTTCAGCTTTATTTAAACCACTATTATTTGGCTGTGTTAATAAACAGACATATTATGAAAATTATGTATCTGTGTCTTGTTATTTATCTTTTGTTATGCATTTCAGAAAAAAAAAAAATGGTCAGGATTCAGGTGTAGTTGCAAATAGTGATTAATCAAAGTGCACTTGTTGTTTTACTATATCTATATTTTTCAGCAAAAACTCTTTCTTTCTGAAAAAAAGAGCTGTAATGACACCAGGCATTCCAGCTGGCATGGACAAAACAGCACGATCCATGTCTTCTCAGCATGATTTGAGAATGTTCCAAAAACCAAAAAAAATAAAATAAATAAGCAAGTGCATATGCTTCAGCTCAAGTGGGTCAAAGGTCTGTCTAACAGAAAAAGGTTTTGTACATTCACCGTTTCAGGTTTCAGTAACCACTGAAATGGTTTAAACTACCATTAGTTTTAATTCGACTGGACCTCTGAGCTTCCAGCCGGACGTCATCCTAGAAGTCATTAGCAGGAAGCCTAATTACTTATAAATGTGTATTTATGTAGAATGCATTATGCATTCTTTGATTCATCTTGTAATGGATGTGCGCTGTAGTTCTCTAATGAGCTTGACCATTTGAAGCAGGACTTCACTGTGCGCTGAGATTGTTCCACTTACCGAGAGCAGCTTCCATGTGATCGGGCGCACCTGCCGTGGAATTCCAGACCAGCTCAACTTCCGAAGCTCCTCTGAGGAAAGAAAAGATACTAATTAGACTAAAAGTCAATACTCGGTGTAGCAATATTTTTTTTGTTTTATAATGAATTGAATATATTATTGAAAATCAGTATAATAAAGATTTTTGCAGGAATTTATATAAAAAAAAATAATCAAAAATAACAATGAATAATGTGAACTGTGAATTATTCACAATAAGACCATGGAAATGTTAAAATTGAGTTTTGACTTCATGTTGACTTAAAAATAAATGCAAACAAGTCTTCATAACGCCAGTCCATTGCCTACATTGATCATGGTGCTCTGTAAGCCATTCTTACATAAACTGTCCCACTGAACTGAACAGCAATTTATGCAAGAATACTTATACAAATGACTACTGCTGAAAGTTGTTCTGCTCATTTTTCCTGAATGAGGCCCAGCTGTGCACATGCTTAGTCGAGCGAGCACCGACAAGTTATCATCTTGGACAATGAACACAGCTTAAACACAGCTATTTTGTACTAAGTTCAGGTAAAATAATCCACTGATATGTTCAGAATAGCAAACACACTATGAATATGGTGACGTCAAGGTGTCTCTGATAAATAGTTTTTAACATAATGATTTGAAGCGCACTAATCGGGCACATTTAACAGCACAGATAGGCCACAAAACAGGGTTCAGCCAATACCATTTAAATTCAATGGGCACACCATGCTTTCAATACGAACTGCGTAAGTGTGTATTTGTGAACCTAAGAGTGCTAACGTGAATAAATCTCAGTGAGGCAAATTGGACTTTTAAAATGGACAAAGAGTCCCTGCAGAGCCTTAAAAGAGTGAAAAAGCACTTTAATACCAAATATCATTTCGTATATGTATTGCATATTTCAAGGGTTGATGGCAGCAATCATAATGTGTTGAATGTGGATTAGTCATTTCTCAGCGCCTTGACAACAGGCTGCAGTGTAATGTGCATACATTTTATTTGACATCAAAGATAAATCTAAATTTTAAATCAGAGGTTGGTTTAAAAATTCATACAATGGATGAAATGTGCTATGAATACAAGAGCCTTCTGGGGAAAACATTTATTTATTTATTTTTCTTAAAACCAACCTGTCTGATATCATAGCCTGATGTTTCTTGTGCAGCTTCTTTGTCAGGGCAAAATGAAGACTGAAGCGAATAAATAATTAATAGTGTTGTTATGACTGCCATGCAAATACGAGAGGCTGTAAAAACATAAGCGTGGTCTACTTATTCACACATCATTCATTATTATTGATGGCAATATATTCGTAGCGATGCCTCAAAGGTTTATGCCATCACTCATATTTCCACTCAGCTGCTAAATAAAAATGTTGACCTTATTATTACATCAGAGGGTGTACCCAGACTTCCATTTTATTGCAGATTTTATGCATTTAAAAATATGATTCTAATACATTATGATTATTTTTTTTTACATATGTAGCATTTTTTTATAAGCCTAAACCTACTGTAAAAACATTCTGATAATTTTGCACGCCTTTCTTTCAGAGCAGACTGATAAGGATTCCTTTACAGCTGGAAGTTCATCCAAACAATAGGAACAAGTGATTTAGCCAGCTGTTGCCATGTGCAATATATTTTTCGGACACAAAGGGGGACATGTCACTAAGAGAGGCTAAGTCTAAGAGAAGCCAGATGGTGGAAAATAAAACCCTAACTCCAAAAAATGTTGGGACGTTTTTAAAGAATTTCAAATCACATGAGCAAGTATTTTATTCACAATAGAACATAGATAACATAACATATTTCAACAGAGAAATTTTATTCACAAAATGGCCTAACTTCTTGATGGCTGCTAAAGGTCTCAAAATAGTTGGGATGGCCGCATGTTTACCATTGACTCCACTTCTTATCAAATCAGTTTGAAGACATCTGGTCCCATTCTTGCCTGATATAGGTTACCAGCTGTTGAAGAGTTTGTTGTCTTATTTGATGCAATTTTATTTAATTATGCACCAAATGTGGTTTTGCATTGTCCTACACAAGGTCTTCCCTGAAATAGACATTGTGTGGAGGGGAGCATATGTTCCTTTTAAATATTTATACACCTTTCAGCATTCATAGTGCCTTCCAAAGCAAGCTGCCCATACTGTATGCACTTATCATAGCACCAGAGATGGTGGCTTTTGAACTGAACACTCTATAGTCTGGAAGACACAACGTTGGTGATTTCCAACAAGAAGCTCGTCTGTGAACTCGTCTGTGACGACACATCTGGAGCATGTTCACATATGGCTTCCTTTTTGCATGATAGAGGTTTAGTTGGCACGGTGGACTGTATTTACCGGCAATGGTTCCTGGAAGTATTACTGGGCCCATTTAGAATCATAAATGTCATCTAAGGCAGTGGTTCTCAACTCCAATCATGGGGACCCCTGCTCTGCAGATTTTGCATGTCTCCCTTATTTAACACATCTGACTGAAATCAACAGCTTCTTGGGAGAAGTTCTGCATCTGAAATCGCTTACTTCCCTACTATATTGTACACGAAAAACAGTATGCGAAGTGAGTAGTATGTCCGAATTCATAGTATACAAAATTCAGTAGTCGAGAAGTACCCGGTTGACCTACTGTTTCCACCCGAATTCTGTAGTACGCGAGGCGTCATATTAGAAAAATGGCGGAAAGTTGAGACACGGCTTATTTCAAGTGCAAGTACCTAAAGGAAAAAAACGATTGTTTAATTTGTGATTAAATTACACTTGTTTAACACAATCTAAATAAACGGATGACTTATTGAAAGATAAAATTTCCACACTGTTGTGACGACGCATGACACGTGACAACATCATATGACGGATGTAGTACATCCGAATTCCATTCATACTTCCCACATTCATACTATCTAGAACGTACTTTTTCACGATCAGGTAGTACGTTCAATTTTAAATGCAATACCTAATTAAGCAGTTGCGATTTCGGACGCAGCAAGAGATCCATGAACTGAAATAATGATCTGATAATCTCATTCAGGTGTTTCTCCAGTTTCTTTGAATCTTTTGATTTTTTTCTTATGTTTTTTGTTTTTTTTGGACTGCAGATAATGACATTCGCAAAGCCTGTGGAATTTGACATTGAGGAACATTGTAACAAGTAAAATAATCGTTTTACGCACTCTTTGAAAACTATTGAAATCTTTACTTCTTCAAAAACCTCTCTTTTCTTTTTCACAGGAGTCGCCTCCCTGACTTGGAAAAACATGAAGGTGAGTAAATGATGACAGAATGATAATGTTTGGGTGAATTATCCCTGAATCTCATTTTTTAGGGGGCCAGCCATGCAGTAGTCCAGATTATCATAAAGTCTTCATTAAGCTATATAGCACTATAAAAGCAACCATTTCCATTCTAATGAATGCGTTTCTGCAGATCTGCACGCTGCTTGTGCAATACCTGTGTGGCTAAAGTCTAAGTACAGAGGGCATGAGTGTGTGTTCTCTCCAGGCAGGTACGCTGGTGTAGTATACGAGGACGGTAGACTGTCCTGACACATTGAAGGCTAGCTTTAATGTGCATGCTGCCTTACGCAGGAACTTTATGGGGAAAGCGCTCAATTCATTAAACACAGAGCCACTCAAGGGTGTCTCCTCAGCTCGCACCTTTGAACCCTCATTTGCGCTGTCAGCTGCAGAAATTAGTCGATGAATCTTGTGCCCTGGCACTTAATTAAACTATCTGTTATATTTCCTCCACGTGGCATTAATCTCACAACGGGGGGGGAGCGGAAGAGAGAGGAATTAGACGTTCACTATTTCATCAGCTCATTGTTGCTGTCTTTGTCCCTCTGGAGACAGTGACCTCAAAAGAGGTTGCGACCGTCCGGACAGTTGCTCCTGAAAAGCTGCCAGCTAAATGAGTCTCACATAACCTGTATAAAACACATCCAGGCAATATATAACACAACTCAATCAAAAGAGGGTGAAAAAAGGTGGTTATATCGGTAGCTTGAACAATAAAATTAGTGTCTTGGTATTCGTTTTTTATACTTTTTCATAAAAGGGGTCTAAATATAATGTTAAGTATAAACAAATGATAAATAAAACTATTTTATTATGTAATAAAATGTGACTTCCCACATTTGTACCCACGTGTGTGTATCGTGTGTTTGTGGACAGTGCTATTCTTGCCAAACCACTCTAAGGCAGTTGTTTCATTTTCTTTATCTAATTTGTGTGAGGGCTGTTTATTTCCGTGCCAATACTGTTTCCTCAACAGATTTTTCTCTGTTGACTCCACAGAAAACGAGAAAGCCAAAGAATCAACAGAGATATATTCTCAAAACGCTAAATGATTAGCTTGTGTCATTCAGATTTCTTTGTGTTATTGCAGTTTAAGTTTTCTAACACTCAACTCAAAAAGTTCTTATTATAATCATATTCAACATCTAAAAAAAATATTCCCCAACACTGTTCAGTTTATTTAAAAAATATATTTTCATTTAACACCATTATGTTTAGTTCCCTATTTAAACAACTGGATTGTGTAAAACTGGCTTGAAACCGTTTTGTTTGGTTTCAACTCAATATTTTAATTTTGAAAGAACATAAATGATTTAACTTAAGTAAATTTATCCTTTCTATCATACTTTGCACAGGGCTGGATAAGGACCTTCTGCTATGTTAGTGTTTTTGGGGGTTACCACTGTGGTAAAGTGTAGTGCATGTGCTTAGGGACCTGCTAACATAAGTCAAAGTTGATTTAATAATAATAATAATAATAATAATAATAAAAAATACTTTAGGCATGATATGAATGTATCAAGGCCATCTTATGTTATGCATAACAAGTTGGCTGATGCCTAAAGTTAAGTAAGTCAAATATATCTTTTTTTTTTTTTCAGTGTAGAAGGATGTCTTCATATTAATTTATTTTCAGGTTACAGGTTTAAGTTAAATGTATACATTTCATTTAAACTACATTTGATTAAATTAAGTTGACCCAACTCAATTAAATCTTGATCCCAATTTATTTTTTATGAGTTGGGGCTACACATATTTATTGGATGGAAATCTTGCCTTCAATTAAATTGAGTTCATCCAATTAATCATTTTTTTGAGTGTACACAAATAAACAAACATATTTCATCAAAACCTAAATTTAGTGCTGAATCTCCTTCCAAGAGTACATGCCATTTCAACAAATCTACTCTCTCTTTAACACATAGATGGCCGTGTTTTATCCAACCACCCCAACACAAAATATAAATGATGTGCATGACAATAATCATAACAATAATAAGCACTCAGAAACTTAAAGACACGAACTGAGGCTGACAAGCAGCAAAAATATAGCATAAAAGTAGGCTATTACTAATGTAGTCAACATGACTATTATCTATATTTCAAACCGTCTCCTTTGGAAAGAAAGGAAATGACTGCGAGTAAAATTA
>JAUMHP010000044.1:14266330-14277762 GCA_032361065.1 Enteromius trimaculatus | reverse complement strand
ACACAATGTATTATATCACCTAGTCCTGAGAGAATGGTGCACTCATAACAATGAAATATCTTTACTCTTAGCTGTAAAAGTTTAGTTTGGCACTAAAACTCGTAAGGTAGATTTTTGAATGGCAGCAGTAAGTCATATAAAGGACACCGCAGCGCGTAGCAGAGACATAAAGTAATGCAGCTCTTGTAAAGAGATACTTCACTGTATTAACGTAGGCAGCGGAGGATGATGATATGTAGTTCAGGTGTCTGGGGAGTGTACAGTAGACACTTCCTTTACCCCGAAGGAAGTGTTAGAATAACTGCACTGTTGTATTTCATTGATTGCATTATAAATTTTCTTTCTCTTTCATATGAATTGCGTCATGAGCCAGGTACACCCAAAGCCAGGTGACACATTTCTGGACAGAAATAAAGTTTGTGAAAAGCCAAAAAAAAACAAAAACTTTGTTCGGTGCAGATTTCAGGCCAGTGTGTGTGATTCAGAAGTTCAGATATATGAAATAGCACACGTTGGGTTTAAGACTAACAAATCGGTTCTTACCTTGTGAGTTCTAGCAAGTCCTAAAAATAGATTGGATGGCTGTTCTATTAAAATAAAGCTACATTCAAATACTGTAAGTACGTAATTATATTATGATTAGGATGCCAAAATGCATAGGGTTATCATCTTTTAAAGGGGAAATGAAAACACTTGAGTTGTCATCTAAAACACAAGCTTAGAAAAAGTTGAAGAAAAAAAACGCCCTGCGAAATTATTAGTTTTATATCAGGCTTATGTTATTGGTTCTATTCATGGTAAAAGTAATGAACGTCAATCTTTAATTTAAGGATATGTGTGTTTACTGTCATACTATTAGTATTAGTATGTATTAGTATTGTACTTATTAGTATTGGGGCTAAAAAAGGGCTCACTTGGCAATTTCCAGTAAACGGAATTAAAAGTTGGCAATTTGAGGAAACATGAACAGCCAGAAATCACTGACGATGTGAAGAGTTCCCCTTTCACAAATTCACACTGGTGAAGACGACCGCAAATTGTTTAATTAAATTAATATTATTATTCATTTTAATTAAATCCATGTTAAAAACATGTATAAACTTCTTTTTATTTATTGGTTCAGCACCTGGGGCCTGTTCCATAAAACAAGTTTACCAAATAAGCCAGGCTTATGGCAGATAGTCCGACTTATTTCAATACAAATTAACTGGCAGTAAATCAGACTAACTGAAATAAGCCTGGCTTATATTCTAATCTTGGTTTATGGAACAGGCCCCAGGTTATTATCATTATTATTTTTATTATTATGTAAATATATATGTTTAATTTAATTTATTAATGTTTAAAAAGTTATTCATATTTTTTTTAAAAAATCTATTTAATAACCTAATATAAGAATCTATTTAATAACCTATAACTTATCAGGGTAAGTCTAATAACAATGACAGGAAACTGAACTTACTTCAAAAATGTGATTAAAATTCAGTGTTGTAGACCAAATACTAACTTTAAACACAGAAGCTTAAAACTGGTGCTTTATTCACTTGAGAGACTTGGCTTACCATAGTTAACGGTGTCGCGAGTGCTGCCTGGAAAGATCTAATTGCTCACCAAGGTTATCTGAACAACTGTCTGGAGTACTTCATGACTCCCGGAGCAGATCCAGGTGACCTTGTTCAGCTGTAGACTGCTTAAACAGAGACCTTGATGTGAACAATATTTTAAAGCAATATCGTATACTTCTTTCTACGATGAACTGAGACCGTACCATTACAGACTCACAAACAAGCATTAAACACAGGCTGCTAATACTGACTTTGTAATAAGGTCCGAAGAATGAACGTACCATCCACAAACAACTTACAACATAGGACCAAGAAACAAAAATAAAGTTTCTTCAATAAACAGTCATTAGGCAATTTCAGTATAATAAAGCAGCAATGCGTCTAGATAAGGTTCTAACACTTGAAACCAAATGAGGCTGTGCAAAATAATGAGTGTTTTTAGGAGCTTTTCGGATTATTTTAGATTTATGCAGCAAAGGTAAATGGCTTTAGCATTAACATAATTATATTGGTAGAAATAAGAAGCAAATGCAAAAACAACAAATCTATCAAAACACGATATGTAATACATTATTTATCAATTTACTTCAGTATTAGTTTAGGTCCCTGGCATAGCAGAGACGCTTTAATCATTTGTCAAAACAAGTCAAATGACTGGAAAGCTGCATAACAAACTTTTAACCTCGGAATTTGTGCAGTTAAAATACTACTAAAATGCCCCCCAATATTCCAGTACTGGAATTTCCGTCTGTGCGAAGAAAAATGTCAGAAATTGCATGTTTTTTGTCATTCTCTTTTGTTTTGATTTTACGCTGTGAGCACTGTGAACAATGTCAAAACAAAAGGGATGCATACAAGGAAAAAATCCCCACAGAATTCGTGTGTCTTTAATCCTTTATATCAACCATTTTTATTTGATTATTTTTTAAGATGTATGCCCAGCTTATGAAAAAGTATCTCTAGGAACGCTTTCGGTGGCTCAGTGTCAGATACTCAATTTAATATTCTTGAATTCCATAAAGAATTTCTCTGTCACAATTGGCACTAAACTAAGTGAATTTGAATCAGATTGCATTTTTAGTATTGAGGTTGAGCACTAACAGAAGAATTGCCTGTGTGAAGAGCATGAGAGCGCCACAGCTCCCCCATCTGAGACACACGGAGAGAAAAGGTAGGCAGACGGCAGTGAACAGGGTGCAACAGAGGTGATGCGTCGCCATGGCAACAGCAGACAGCATCAAGAAGTAATTGCTTCCTGTGATTGTGGTAGTCTTTCTTGCTCAGAGAGGTAAAAGCTGACCATCTGATGGCATCCTTCTTAAAAACACATCTGTCAGGTACTCATTAATACAGAGACTAAGAAACGACACCAAACGCTTCAGAAACAAGAGCTTGTAAATGACTTTTGCTCATTATTGTCAGATACGACAAATTGAATGTCTATGTACTGTTTCATCTATTTTCAAAAGACGCTTTAGTACAATGCTTCAAAATACATGACCCATTAAAAAGCTGGACATGTTACACTAAAAAGTTCTTATTATCTTTAAAATATTGAGATCTAAAGGCTTAAACTTCAATGTCTGCAATTCATTTTGTAGACAGTGCCAACCTACTTATTTTTAAAAGACATACACACTTCCTTCTTGGAATATTTACACATATCCTTTCGCTCATTTGTATATTTATACATACTACTACTTCTTTCATACTACGCATGTCCTTCTGTTCATATGCAAGTACATACTTCCTTACGAGAGTACCCATGTACGTAACCGGCGTAGTTTACTTTCGTGGGGGAATGTGCCCATAATACATCTAAATGCCGTGGTTTACGCTTAAGGTAAAACTTGCATATGCATTGTGATATTTGCCAAAATGGTGGAATAATTGTCAAAGAATTTGTGTTTTCTTTGCGGATAAAAAGTATTCTCAAAGCTTTGCTAAAAAGTTAAGCCATTGATATCACGTGAACTATTTCCTTACTACATTTCTGTGCCTGGGAACATTACAGTTGTGTTGCTGTCTATGGGAGGATCAGAGAGCTATAATATTTCATCAAAAATATCTTCATTTGTATTCCGAAGAGGAACAAAGGTCTTACACCATGTCCTAACTGCATGGTACGCGACAAGCAATAAAAGGTATCTTTTCCATGTTCCAGTTTTTGTCCCAACTAGCCACGACAGCGATTAGTTTAAAAATATATATGTTAAATTTTTTATTTAACCATTTTGAATAGTGAACTATATGAATTACATTATAAACGTATTCATTTTGCAGTGTGCTTCCAAAGAGAGCCGGCCCGCCCACACTTCTGATTGGCTGATTTGATTCGGTTGCGTCGCTGTGTCGCGTCTGGTGTGGACCATAAATTGTAAAAAAGATGGACGACGCGGCTCCCCTTCCACTATAGCAGGGCTGTTCAAACGCGGTCCTGGAGGGCCGGTGTCCAGCAGAATTTAGCTCCAACTTGCCTCAACATGCCTGCATGAAAGTTTCTAACATGCCTAGTAAGAGCTTGATTAGCTCCTTCAGGTGTGTTTGATTAGGGTTGGAGCTAAACTCTGCAGGACACCGGCCCTCCAGGACTGCGTTTGGACAGCCCTGCACTATAGAAAGTGAAGCTAAAACACGCTCAGTATGGCCGCTGACATCTTGTGAAAATGACATCATTTGGAGCCAGAGTCTGCACAGTAGAGATTGTGAGGTCCTGCCCATACTTTCACCAAATCACAAGCTTCCGATCACCTCGTTTTTATAGCTTCAAATAACTAATTTAAAGCAAAGTTGTTAGAAAACAACCACTTGAATATACATCAGCATGATAAGAACTACCTAAAATGACGTTGTAAAAAATGTATTTGAAGCATTATTTCATTTGTCTCGCATCCCATTAGATTACATGGAGAGGGTGGGGTTTATGACCTATACAGCGAGAAGCAATGGCTTCGCTTCTCCAGACTTGCGCGGCACACTTGGTGTGGACACCCCGAATTGCTTGTCGCCAGAACCTTGTCATTTCACGTGTATGACATGGTGTTCCGGGTTTGGAACGAAATGAGGGTGAGTAATTAGTGACAGACTTTTCTTTCTGGGGTGAACTAAACCTTTAAGCACTTGCATTACTCTAATGCTAAACGCACAAGCGTTCTTCGTGAGCACTGGAGCACTGAGGTGTGGGGTTAAAACCTAGCCTAGAGCGCTAACTAAGCTCACAATCAATTCCTAAGAACTCACACTTCCATCCTTATGCACATACATACTTCTATTTACCATTATTACGCGCAAATGCATATGTATACGCACTATACATACAAACTATCGTCCTTACATAGATATGTACTTCCTTCATTATGCAGGTACTTGGGTAATTGACAAATAAATATTGTAGGACCGTGTCCTATTGTGTGGCAGCAAAGATATATAAAAAAAATAGGCAGGCATCCTTCCTGTTTGTACCCCCAAATAATACCGTTTACATATTGTTCGTATGCAAGTGTCTTATGTTCATGGTTGAGGGTGGTTGTAATTTCCAAAGAGCCACTTCTGCAGTTTGCTTACTTAACTAGGAAGCTCAGAGTTGTAAATACACCTATTTTTCTATACAGTAAAGAGCTTATTTAAAAATGTTCCACCTAAATTTAGGAAATATGTCAACACAGGGAAAGAAAATGCCATTTAAGGCAATTTCATGGGTTATTTTTGTCATGATTCTCTACCAATAGAGGGCAGTCATTAGCGCTGTAGATGGATGGGAATTCATTATCATGTTGGAGATCCCAGCTTAATTATAGATTTCATTCATATTTCATTCTGCTGCCACATGTCTGACTCATAATTTCAGATGTCTAATAACGGCAACAGCAGCCAAACTGATTCAGGGACGCCCTTAGAGCCAATCAAACGAAACCAGAACTGACACTCCAACATCCAGAGACCTGTCAACATCTACACTGTCCTGACTTCATGGATATGCCCTGGCTAAACTCCAGAAATATTTCTGAGCAATTATATGAGAGCAAAGACTGTAGCGATTGCCTACTGTTCAAACTGACCTTGTTTACCTTCTTAAAACATGTTACTTGTAATGAATAATTTACCCTAAATCCTAGGTATCCACTATCCTGCAGAGTTTAGTTCCAACCCTAATTAATCACATCTGAGACAGCTAATCAAGCTCTTTACTTGAAACATAATAGGCCAGATGAACTGAAGCAAGTTGGAAATAAACTTTACAGAAGCAGGGCTGAAGACTTAAGAGTACATTTTAGACTCGTGATGTGTTTTCCAAGCATTCTTATAGCCAAGCACATGAAGAGTGACACTGTGTGATGGACTGCTCTTGGAGATTAGAACTTCTAAGTAAAAGAACCATAAAACGGCATCTTACCCAGATCAGTATTAGGTCCGGTTAGAACCTGCCTGAACTTGTCGAGTCTCGATGCCTCTCTCTCGGTCATGGCAGGAGTTCCGGATGTGTTCTGATCCGCCATGCGGGCCACCAGTGGGATCACAGGCCTATGTGGGAGTGACTGCTGTCTGTGTAGTGCTGCCTGTTCGACTCCCGCTTCTGACACAGAAGAGAGAAAACAGCTTTAACGATCATATACAAACCACGGACTGCTGAACCGCATCCCTCAGCCCATTAAATGTAATTATGGAGGCAATTCATGACACTTAGGATATTAGGACATCAGTTTGCCCACAGGTCAGAAGAGGCAGCTACCCCAAGATGCTCAGCAAGTGGTAATGAAACACTTTTCTGTCAAACTAAATCCATTATGAAGCTCGGACAAATGCACCTCATTCAGAGTGCCATAATCATTAGAGGTAATCTTAGCACGCCACGCGATTCAATTCATTTCAGTTAGATTCCATTTTAATTTTAATGCATGGTGTCCTGATGAGATTACATGTGATTCTCAATGCAGAGTATGGAAGCATACGGGTGGCAAAATTCAATTTGAAATGTAATATTCAAAATGGCAATGCAATATGTAAATTAATTTACATTTATAATTTCCCATATATATATGTGTGTTCAACATTTAGTGCAAAATCTAAGTGAAAATTCAATTATATAATTTACTTTTTCCTAAAGTACCCACCCTGTAAAAAATGATGCGAGTTTCACAGTAAAAAATAAATAAATAAATAAACTGTAGGTAAAATCCTGTTAAATGTTTATTGTAAAATTTACAGGGAAAACTGTAAACTGACATTCTCAGAATTCCCTGCATTGCATGTGAAAGTTTGTTTGAATTTGACTGTTTTTTTTTCTTTGAAATAACGGTTTCTTATTAGTTTTTTTCTTATCAGTTATATTTATAAAGGTTGTATGTTACATGTGATGTTGTTAAATTAATGTTTTACTGCATATTTTAGTTTAACGAGTCTCACCATTATGGTGTTTAGTGCTTGTCTGAATGACACTAAGCATAATCTATATATGTTCATATTTAAAAGCTGCTTGCGATGGCCTAAGGCTCATTATGTGACTTGCTCATCACCACCTGCATTGGTGGTTATCAGTGCATTTAAAAAGAACAAAACAGATTTCAGTACTTTAATAGGTTGGTATATTAACATTATATCAGTTAAAGAAATTACAGTATTTAACTGTAAATTTGACTTAAAACTGTAAAATCTAAAATGTGGTTACTGTATTTTTACGGTCAAATTCTGGCAACTACAGCTGTTGGTTGTTCACCATACATTCTACTGAATTTTTAGTTTGCTCAGCTTTTCTTTTTCTTTTTTTTTTTCCACACCCATTTCTTTAAACTATAAACACTACTCCCTTGCTTTGACAGACGAGTCAGAATTGATGATTTTGGTCACTTTTTACTTGGATTTGTCAGATGTTTTACTATAAAACTACACACATTTCCCTACATTCCTCGTGTGGATATTTAGAAAGCTCTAGCATTCAATATTGTTCACTCAAGTCTGCAAAGTTTGAGCTCAATTAGCACACAATTACCCAAGTGGAAACACTGGGAGTCAAAATATATTACACACAAAACAAAAACCCTGATGGAGACAAAAGGCCAGCTTGCGGCGTCAGTGCATTTCTCAAACGAAACGAAAATCTCAAAACTACTTGTTTAACCTCCACATCATCTAATCACTTGTGCACATCATAAAAAGCTTCTCATTCTTTTGAACAAGTTGCGACAGCTTTGGTACATGCATGCAACTGATTGTTTACATTTGTCTGTGGTTTCCTACATTATCGGTTACTGTTGTCATGCTGCTCAAAACGTTAGTAATGTAATATAGTTATCAGTCTTACCCCTCAAAACATTTAGTCATTAGTTCACTGTATAAGTCATTGAATGCATCTAGTTGACATAAATTGTCAATAATATTTTCTACACATATTTATTATTAGACCTTTTTAGAAATGTGCCACAAATTGTTCAAGTGTATTCTGGTTTTAACTGATAAAGAGAATACCGATCGACCAATGACAAACCGGTGCTCTGAAATAGCTCAAAGGTTGTTAACACCTTCAATTGTTAAGAATATATAGACAATATACAGACAGATGACTACACAAGAGTTACAAATTCTGACAATGGACTCTCTCATTTTTATTTTCGCCTTTGTGCCCTTATTTCTTTTTCAGACTGTCATTGTAATGTTTTGTTGTTGTGTTTTGGTTAGACCACAAGTGAAGTATAACTGTGAATCATATCCAGTCTTTTTTCAATAAATATCCCACAAATAGTAATGTGTAAATTTGTACTTTTGAAATGGATATATGGCATGCATAAGAGGTGCAGCCTTCTGCATTTCAATGCAGTAACTGCCATCCAAATGTGTCCCATAGTTTACATCAGGTAATACTACCTGACAACATGACTAAAGGCCCCGATGTACTCCAAATGAAATTCTTTTTCATTCTTTGTTTGAGGGCAAAAAAAAGTTTGAAAAGCCTGAGTGACGGTATACTGTTTCCGAACATTCAGACCCCCCTGCGCTGCTGGAGGCAATGTTTAAATTGATGTAAACATGACTTGCACCACTTGTACAAGTGCGGATATATCTTTGGCAGCTCAGCTATATTATATATAGCGAGTGACTTGGAGATGTTGCTCCCTGGCTTGACCTCGGCTGAACAAAAAAATAAATAGTTTTGGCCTGATTTTGTTCGAAATTACATCATTTCAGTTCGTTCTTCATTTGAGGTATATCAGGGCCTAAAGTATGTTGCTTTTTTTGTTTGTGAACAATGACACAAGGCTTTTCATTCATAAGTAATCGAGAAAACACATATTAAAAGCGCATTTTACCAATTTGAATCTCCATCGGCTTGCTCACTAACTGTAAGGCATTAAGTACTTTCGTTGCTGTTGCTTGTTTTTTTTCCTTAAATGAAGTGAACACCTTATAAATTGACCTTGAATCCTTATGCAAGAATTTCTTAACTCAAACACATCTGTAGAGAAAAAGGTTTGTGTTGAGTGAACAAGTCTTCAACTGCCGTGTGAAAATGCCGTGTAAAAGGGGCTTTGTGTGCACATACACAAACTCAGGAAGTTAAATGGGTATATGGGTACATCCTTTGGTATAAATGTTCTCGCAATGCATCTGAGAATTGATTTTGCCGCAGTTCTTAATAATCATGCTGTCCAAACCCTGGACATCACTGTAAAATGCGATTGTGTGCTTATTAGCGGCATTAAATGTGTCTCTGGGTGACTTTGAGAGATCATTCTCTCATTAAGCATCACAACATCTTCAACGTTTTAATGACATTCATGTAATCCCTGTAGAAATTAGACAGTGCGTGACGGCTGTTGACAGTGTCAACACAAGGTGCTATTAGAGTAGAGGCGGAACACATCGACAGGAAGTCCATTATCACAGTCATCCATTGCCACTGAGGCTGACAAAACAAAAAGCTGACAGAACTGTCTGCCAGGGCATGTATATTGATGGAAGAAGACAATCCTCATATAATCAAATACTCAAAGGAAAATGCGCTTTATTCTTTGCTCTGAGGTTAAAAAAGTATTTGGAAATACGTGAGCAGCCGTATACTAATTCCCGAAAATCCCAAAGCTGTCACACAGCTTTTCTGTGTGTTCATGCTTTTTAGCTGTGTCTCACCTCAATAAACAAAAATACGTTGAGACGTATTCCTGAAACTTTTTCATGTCAAAAAAAGGTGAAGCATTACACCACATCCACCTATTATGTATTTGCTATAGAACAATAGAAGTTTTGTTTTCTGGAGTTAGCACTAATATACAGTTTCAAACTACCCAGACAAACCATAAACAAACGTATTATGGTTTACAATGACATAATTCAATTTGAATGATATTTGGGGTCTTCGGGTCACCGCAGCACCATCAAGTACTGGGATTCTAATATTATTTAAATAAAGATGTTTTTTTTTTTGTTTTTTTTATTTCTTATCACATTCTTCAAATGTGTCGGGGAGAAAGTTTGAGTGACAGCTCTATGGAAAAACTGCATCCTATATTAACATACTAAAGCTCACTGGCGAACAAAACAATTGATTGACATTTCACTTGACTCCAAATTGCCTTGGGCATACAGGTTTACAATGTTACAGCCTCCCAGCTAATTACCACAAGTTCAAATTAAACTATTTAATGAAGGTCGTGCTAATTAGCTAGGAAGAAGACAAGGAGAAAAGGAAAGGCTAGAGTTTAGAAGGTCATGGGTCTGTTCCCAAATCCAAACTCCCATTTAAGACTTGGGCAAAATAGTTCCCAGCAAGGTCTTGCATCTAGACGCCAACAAATGTAGTCACAAAAAATTGGCAATATAATAATACAACATTTTATATAAATAAATAATACAAAAAAATAAATAAATTGTATGTACGTATGTAAACTGTATAATATATAAGGTGCACATATCTAATAACTGTGCAGCTAATTATCATATTGTATAATGCGTATAAAAGTGAACTTGTTTGCCAAAAAATTAACACTTCTAAATATTTTGCCCATTATAGAGAACAATCACGGTTAGTTTCATCAATTCAAATCTCAGGAGGCTTACAGCTAATTATAAACTGTTAGCCATTTCAACAGAAACATGAAGGCTATAATACTGATTTTGTCTAATGGCACAGTGTAAGAATTTTTTTCAGGTCTTTTTCAGGTTTTTCTATCAGTTTCTATTACATCGAATGGAAATAAATGCATAGATCTTGTTTATTTGTGTAACCATATGATGTACTGACATTACAGTTTCATGCAGGGGGGAAAAGTTTTTAATTTAAATTATATTTTGTAATTTGTTTTTTTTTAAATTGTCCTTTGGCATCCTATGAAAATGTTATTCATCTAAATATAAATGTTTAATGAGTCTGCACATCTTATGATAATGTATGATAATTTTTGGTCCATTTTAATGGTCCCATTTGGGCCATTGCTGCTTGGACCACAAAGATTACGCTTGTCGCTTTTTCTTTCTTTTCTTCTTTCTTTCTTTCTTTCTTTCTTTCTTTCTTTCTTTCTTTCTTTTTATTATTGTTATTATTATCCAGCGTTTACCCAGCATTAATTAAGTATAATATATATATAAGCACAGGCGTATGCAAGACATGGTTTCGGGCCACTCGGGCAACAACAGACAGCATCAGAAGTGTCTCGCCTTAGGGCTTAAGATAAAAAGAACCGGACTGCTGCTGAGTGGTCCAAAGTTATGTTCTTTAATGAAAGTCAATTTTGTATTTCTTTTGGAAATCAGGGTCCCAGAGTCTGGAGGAAGAAAGGGGAGGCACAGAATCCATGTTGCCTGAGGTCCAGTGTAAAGTTTCCACAGTCAGTGATGGTTTGGGGTGCCATGTCATCTGCTGGTGTTGGTCCACTGTGT
>JAUMHP010000044.1:14244776-14258422 GCA_032361065.1 Enteromius trimaculatus | reverse complement strand
ATATATAGGCTGACTGAAAAACCTGCTGACTCATAAAACGCATAACTAATGCCTAGAAATACTGTGTTGCACATTGCACATTTATGATGCCTAAAAATGCTACCAACTCCTAAAACGTATCTAATGCACACTTCTATGGTACCAAAAAATGCTGCTTTACGTCTTTGAGGCCTAACCATGCCGTGAGATCCGCATATGTTGCTCTAAATTGCTGTCTGCCAGGTAGGCATTTCCATAAGTTTTGAACTGCAGCCATTACAGCCATAAAAGATTAAATATAAATAGAATGTTACACAAAGTATCATGTGGCAAGATGAGTATCTTTACAGAACAGTCTTTTTGTTCTAGTGCGAACAGAACTCACACGGACACTACTGTTTTTGCTCACACACAAACACACTGTTAAAACTGTAGTTAAGTTGTGTATAAAGAGTGTTTGAAGCTTTATCAGACTGTGCTGGAATGTCAGAGAGGTCAACTGATAATCTTGAGGAATTGGATTGTGTGTTTCCACCTGTCTCCTGCACACAATATAGCCTACTGTTCTGTCCTTTCGTGGCTCATTGTCTAGATGTCACGAATTGTCATAACTTGAACTTTCAGGTTTGGGTTGTTAATTAGTTATTTCTGTAATATCGTTTTTGAAAATCACTCGCATTCAACTGGAACCATTTCAGATGAAGAGAGTGACCACAAATTATATACTAGACAAACAGTCAGCATGTATAGCCAAGAAATAAATCTTATACACAAATCACAACCTTAAAAAAAAAGGCATTTTTTCCATTTTATAGAACCATGAACACAGCAAAAATATTGAGTTTAAAACTAATCCAGGTTTTGAAACTGTTTTACCTGAGCCAGACCTTTGCCCAATGCCGTGGATACATTATACATTTGAGGAGAAGTTGAGAACTGGGTGACCTCCAGTACTAAGATCCATTACACAAAGCCGACTTTTATTGAAAGGCCTTGATGGATATTTTCCTCTGGGCCATGACACATATTAAATGAAGTTTCCACCCTGCTTAAGGTAGTTCAAGGTGCCAGTGTTTGATTAAAGGATTTCACATGGACAAAAATATTGCTCACATGAGGTCAGGGAGATTATTTTCCAGTTAGGGTTAGGCCTAAATTGTTTTTGTTGTCATCAGTACACAAATCTTTTTGTTTTGTTCTGTTTTTTTTTTGTTGTTGTTGTACTTTGTTTTGTTTTGTTTTTTGTTTTTGTGTTTTTTTCTTTTTGTTGTACCTTGTTTTGTTTGTTGTTCTTTTTGTTTTGTGTTGTTTATGTTGTCTTGTTTTGACATATTGTGTTTTACAATGATCCTTAAATAAGCACGTCAATTGCTTTTCCTTAAAGGGGTCATCCGGTGCCACTTGCACTTTTACAAGCTTTTTGGACTGATATGTGTGTTGGGAGTATGTGTGCACAAGCACCCTACAATGATAAAGATCCACAGGTAGTTTTCTTTTAATTAAAAAAAAAATAGGTAGCCCCTTCTGAAATCATGTCGGTGTGGCATCACACCAACAGAGGCCACTCCCACAATAGTTGATTGACAGCAGCGTGTCACACAGACTGAACTGGTGTCTTACCTAAGCCCCGCCCTGAGTGAGCCGTCATCAGACCGAGACGCAGATACGAGCAAGACTCCTAAGCGATTGAGGTGTTTTGTTGTTGAATGTATTAATGAACATAACAGTAGTCATTTACCCCTCGACATCTGAGTGACTGAAGACGCACGCGGAGGACTAACGTTATGTTTGGTTCTGAAGGAAATGCACCCATGATCAACCGAATTTGCTTTGCAAATCAACTTTCCTAATAATGTGCTAATTAGCAACTTTCACTATGAATACGGCTAAAAAGGATCCTTTGAGAGTAGCTAGGAAAAGAGGGGCGGGGTCAGCGGAGCTCATAAAGATTTAAAGGGGAAGTACACCGAACAAAGTGATTTCTAAAGAGCTTTTTTGTCAGGGTAAAATTATTGTATATCTTTGAGCAATTTTAAAACAAACTATATTACAGACTTCCCATTAAGACCCTAAAGAATCATATCAGCTTGTGAAAATTTGGCTTTGTATGACTCACTTGTTTCTCGGTGAGAGAAAGCTTTCTTATTCAGTTTCAAGAGCAATGCTTTAAATTTCTCTTTTTTTCATCCCAAAATTCAGTTTCTGGAGTGACCTTCCTGTAGTTCACATACACTTGAAGCTGAATAATGTTACTGAGTTTAAGAAGAGTAGTTATGTAGACTTTGTAGTAGTTTTCTCATTTTTTGATCGGCCTTTAATTTGTTTCACTTTGGGAAGCTTTTAGTTGCCTGCGTGATTTGTGTCAGCGTTGGCTCTCTACTGCGCAATTTACTTTGTCCATCTGCTGTGTAATCTAACCCCTTTCAGCACGAGTTAGTTTTCTCAGAACGCGCGTAACTGAAGTAGTGGGGACACAAAAGACATTATTTGTAGAGGGCTCTTTCATACTAAACAAATGTTTGGTTTTGCTGGAAAGGTCACGTTGGGTGGATGGATGAATGTCACGCTGCTCAAACATGGCGCTTCAGAACTTTGCGAGAAGGGAATAAACGCCTAGTCCCAAGCTCACATTTCCATGGCAACAGATGCCTGGTAGGACATCAGTAATATTCCACATGATTCACATCAGGATGCATATGGTCTGGAATTGTTCTTTCAAATCGTTTACATACCTTTCAGGTTTCATCTAACCTAGTGCTCTTCTAGCTTTCAATTTGTGGCTCAAGTGATGTCATAACTGTGGTACGCACAACTTCAATCGTATTTTCTTCCCATATTATAATAACAAACATGCCTGGGAGGTATGACTGGCACATTTTTTAAAGGGGAAATCCCTTTTTCTATAGCAGAGTTTCTCACATGACGCTATGTGAAATGGTAGAACTATAGTATACAGTGTATACCATGTATACAGTGGTTTTAATTGAACTATCTTATAGATTTGGTATTTTTCTATGCAAATTATATGCCTGTGGGTAGCACACCAGGTTTTGGAAGTTAAATGCAACATGCCAAGTTGTATTTGACTAAACTTGGTTCGTGGAGATCTGATGTTTTGTGTGACTTTAGTTTCATAACTATAAAAATCCTCCCCTTTAATGTGACATGATTATCAGATCTGAAATTATGTTGCCTTTTAAATGTGCATCATATCCGTTTGAGAATGGGATGAATAGCAATAACTACAATCATTCCAAAATAACTAAGTAATTCATCACTCTTTTTTTAATTTACTTTTCCCAGTATTGTTTCAAAACAGCTTCACAAAAGTGTTTTGAATGATACTATCAGGAAGTAATCTGTTAATTGGTCAGAAGTGATGTCAGAGTATTATCCTTAGTGTTCAACTAATAAGATAATCCAGGTTACTTTAGTTATGTATTGAGTTAAGTATACGATAAATTATGAATATATTTAAGGCAATGATTACAATAAGAATTTGCATATACTGGAGTGTATATAGCCTCTGATTGCTGCATCATTGGTCAATGTGAGTACTGGGATATAACAGTCAAGGACCCCTGGAATGTCAACAATTGTTCAGTGGTATTTCCTCTGTCCTCATTAAGTTTACTGCATCTGTTTAACACAATTACTACAGTTAACATATAAATGAGAACAAATCAGAACATCTTATGTAATCAGATGCGCCTCTGCATTGCTTTTTTGGGTGATTGCAGGAGAATTATAGTGGAAATGAATGAAATGAGGCAAACCGATTGTAAACGATCAGATCAAAACAAAATGTTTTGTTTATGAGGAAAACTAACAAAGTAAATTCTGTCTTTGCATTTTTAATTTCAATTTTTATTGAAATTAAATGTCAGGTCTATTATAAAATATAGTTTGCTTGTTGCATATTTATTTATTTCTTTACAAATTCAAGGTTTTAAACTATTCCCACCCACATTTTGTGAATGGTATCGGAAAAATGGCAATAAAATATTAGAAAATTTTGTTCAGTGTAATATGGGTTTCATATGTAATAGAATATATAATTTGTATCATATATTCTGAATTTTTCTGATAATGTTATAAATCAATCAATCAATTAAGGATTGGTCATGTTTACTGTTTTTGTTTGTTTGTGTGAAATTTAAAAGGAGCCATCCAGTCATTTCAATTAAATCCAAGTGATCCGGTTAATTATACAGATTCACTCAGCAGAATACTGGTTAGTGAAGCATTTCACATTTAAACACATTTTAAACCCTGCTTTCTACCCTATACACTCCAAATACACCAAGCCTCTTTTTGGTGGAGTTTTGGTGAGAGGATGCTAAACATAGACCAAGAAAACGAAGAATAAATGCAACAGGAATCTTATGTCCCTTATGAACTCTATAACTCTACTCCGTCACCTTTACGTTTCAGCTTTTTGCCTCATGCAGTATTCATGTATTACACAATAACTCTCTAATACAAGTATCATGAAACTTTTATCAGGTTGTTGTTTCCATGTTATTACGCTGTTAAGTTTATGGCTACATGTGGGCATATGAATGGTTTCATTAAGCTGTATAAAAATGAAATACACTTGTTATGTCTCATAAATATGTAATGAAGTTTTAATGAAGATAAATCATTACTCTAGGTTTATCTGGGTATTAAGTAAAGTTTCTGAAGCAGTACTTTATTCTAATCCACATAACTCTCTGATCTTTTGAATAAGGTCAAACCTCATTAACTTCCTCCCCCTGGGGTTTTCTGAAAAGCCTGCATTATGTAACATAACACGAGATTGACTCATTTGGGCACAAGCTGTCAGAATGCAAAAAACCTCCTTTGCTTAGAGATATTTTCCTTAGCACAGAGATGATGGAAACTGACATTTACATAGTGTCTTATTGCAAGGCAAACAAAATGAAGCACTCCATATCACCAAAACTCACATTTCGCAAGCCTAGGCCTCTAAAGCATGTTCTGTAAGAATTTACAAAATCTGGGGGGGGAAAGGTTTTAAACTCCCTTTTAGAGAAAGGTTGATAATATCCTTCTGAAGAAACTAAAAGCCACCCTCTGTAGTATCAGTGATTTAAGGGGGTTATCAATTCATTTGTTTATTATACAAAAATGTTCGTGTGGAATAAATTTAAATGCTGGGTTGGTGGTCACCACATTTTAAGACACATTTTCAGACTCACAGCCTCCTTTTCACTATCAAAAATTAAATATGATATCCACTTTGACTAAGATCCATTGATAAAAGTTAATAACTGATCTGAAATGGACTTTCAAACAATATAATGATAACTTTTGAATTATAATGATTTTTTTTTTTTAATAGATAATTAGAAATGTTGTCTTGGCAGTTAAATGCCAAAAATTCTAAAACAGTTTGTAAAACTAAATATTAATAAATATTACAAGTACAGTGTATGCATAATACAATTAGTATATAAATAGATTAAATTTCTATTAGTGTGATAAATTGCAAATGTTGTTGAGTCTTGTAAGCCATGACTTAGTATAATATACACTAAGTCTAGATATAAAAATATGTAATAAAGTTTGATTTTTTTTAGTTAGGTTTTTGTAACAGGTTTTGATGTGTCTCTCATGTAATGTGACACTCTGGTCCTCTATACACAGGTAGTCATTGTGTCCCGGTGTGTGAGATTATAGCCGTTCAGGAAAAGGAAGATGACTCTCCTTGTAAAGACACTGGGAAATGGCAGAAGGTTCCTCAGAGCCCAGCGGACTCCAGCCAGCATGCTTTCACAGGTACACCAGCGTAATCAGACTGTCATCTGGCACTGATAACAGGGAACACATAGTTTGCTATTTATATGCCGAAGTGTTTTATCACTGATCGTACAGGTCACCTCTTACCTAATTTTTGGAATAATGTGGCATTCTTGTTTGTGTTTCTCTGCAGTGTTCTATGTAGAGAGGACGAGGCAGCACTGCTGGCGGTGCAGCAACGTGACTTTCCACTGCTCTGAACATTCTCTGTGTCTGCTCTGGGTCCAAACTATTAGGGAACAACTTGCGTTGCTGAGTGCGTCTATAATTTTTGCATAATATAAAAAATGTATTTCTTTTTTCTTTATGCTAACAGTTTATTGGTGTCCTTTATGTGTGAATTTATTGTAAAGATGTTTTTTCATTCGATTATAGTCTCTTGAGTCAATTGCTACCACAAAAATTGAGATTTAGTAAGTTCTTAGCAATGCATATTGCTAAACAATAATTAAGTTTTGATATATTTACTATAGGACATTTACAAAATATCTTCATGAGCATAATCTTTACTTAACGTCCTAATTATTTTTGTCATAAAAGAAAAATCTATTATTTTGACCCATGCAATGTATTTTTGTCTATTGCTATCAAATCAAATGAAATCAAATCACTTTGATTTATATTACAATGACGAGATTAAGACTTATTTTTTTATTAAGTGCAGAAACGATCACTTTAATCGAATCAACGATAATCGCTGGAAATTTAGTGTCCCCAACTAAGCAAACCAGAGGCGATAAACATATGGTTTTGTGGTCCAGAGTTACATTTGGTACTGTACATAATTATGGCATACATAAATAATAAACATTACAGTAATTCTTTTTTGACACAGCATCTCTCTTCCCTTTTAATCTGCATTTTAATTAGACAGAATAGCTGGCTAATTAAATTTATATTTTTGTAGTATTTGAATATTGAATATTTTTTTTTACCCTACAATCTGTACTCAGTAACTCGGCCCAAAATAGAATGTCATTTAAAAAAATGTACATCAAATATGTTCTGAATTGATTTTAGTGTCTAGAAAATTCTTGTACGTTTGAAATAACCCAGAATGTTTCTTACCAATCCTATGGATAGTTTTAAGGTGTTTTGAACCTAGTGGAGGCACATGTACAGTTTTGGTTATCTCTGTTGTCACATCATATGAAGTTTTTCAAAAGCCACTTAATGAAGTAGTTTTGACAGTCTAGAAAGACCGTTGTCAAACTAAAACTTATTTTAATGCTCTGCCTGCCTCTCATTCCGCAGCCAATCGACCGAAGAGTTTGTTAGTGTACATCAACCCCTACGGAGGAAAACAACGTGGGAAGCAGATTTACGACCACAAAGTGGCCCCCATCTTTTCCCGGGCTTCCATTTCCACCAACGTGATTGGTGAGTACCCGTCAGCCGCCTGCATTAACATTTAAATAAAAAATGAGCTTTTATGCCACGCAAATAGATCTCCAGTGGCAAATGGCCCCACCTGCCAACACATCCCACGAATATGATTTTATTTACAGCGCCATCTATCACAGGAGCTGGCCATAATGCAAACTGTGATAGTCGATAAACATAGGAATGCAAAGGCATCCATTATTTATTAAGTTTGGAGGAGGAAGACCCTGGGTTGGTGCGAATATTGGCTGTTAGATCTAAAGCTTACAGGCTTACTCAGCAGTTGCTTAAGGGGATTCTTTTTACGACCATGTGGACATTTCGCAAATGGTAAAGTACATGTCTGGCTGGACAAATACCATTCAAACCAAATCATTAGAGGAGCCAAACAAGATGTTCTGCCGACGGTTTAATAAGCTCCATACATCACCTTTGGCATATATCATCAACGTGATCCACAGGGCTCGGTCCTAGGCCCCATTCATTTTCAGCACATCCCTCGGAGTTACGACTTTACATCAGTGCTGATGGTAAAGAACCGGTAATGAAATGTACTGGGGATTGTTTTTCACCACGACTTCAGCTTCATCATTTGATGTGGCTGATTGATGATCTCCATCAAGCCAGCAGAAAAATGCAATTTAACTGCCAGATGAACATAATGATGTTTCTCCCCCCTTTGCTCAGCCTCGCTGTCATCGTCCCGTTAACAATGGCTTTTTCTCTTTTGTTTCTATAGTTACAGAGCGCGCAAATCATGCCAGGGACCACTTGAAGACAGAGGCTGATCTGAAGAAGTATGATGGGTGAGTGGGCGTCCTGCTGAGAGATCACGGTCGCTGTGCGGCGACTCTTAATTTGCCCAGCGAGGAATGCGTCCTCTGCAGCAAAGCTCAGATTAACATTTGCACATCAATGCACATCGGTCTGGCACTGCGGCAGATGACGGCGGGCAGCTTGGGAAAAGACGACTGAAAATAAAGTGGCTTTTGGTGACAGCAGCATGGATCCTGCTTTAAAGCTAGGCCAGAGGCTATATTCACAAAACAGCTCTGACTGTTGCGTCTGGATCTTTTTCCTCTACTTTTTCACATACATTTCTGTGAGCAACAGTTTAGACATAAATTTCATCAATTTGCACTCTACTAATACTGATTAAACTTGCCCCTATTATGCCATGTTAAACCTCATCACCTCATTTGTTCTAAGCAGTTCTAAGACACTAAATATCTATCTAAACCCCTCTTTTCCTGAAGCCTACTCTGCTCTGATTGGTCAGATGGCACAGTCTGTTATGACTGGTCTACTGTCAGTTAAATTACATGTTTGTGGGCAGGGTCAAGTTGTACGCACCTGACCAACCGACAACATAGGTTGGTATTATGCAAATGTGTTACGCCGAAGTGGGATTCTAATTACTAATGACTCGTTTAGGCTGTATAGAATCAATTCTTTATTTTGGGAGACATAAACTTTGAATTTGTTACTTTCACATACAGCTACATTACACACTGCATTAAAGGCAATATTGGAAATGGCATAATAAGGACACTTTGAACAAATATGCATCGAAGTGATCAGTTCTGTCTCTGTCTGCAGTGTGGTGTGTGTCGGAGGTGATGGCATGTTCAGCGAGATTATGCATGGCCTTGTCTCCAGTACACAGCAAGAAGCAGGTGTGGATGAGAACTCTGTGGAGGAGACCCTTGTGCCGTGTGGACTTCGTATCGGCATTATTCCTGCAGGTTGGTCTACAGCATTGTTTCCCAATCCTGGTACTGGAGCATGTACTTTCTACATTTTGTACATGTCTCTTCACACATCCAGTTCAGCTCTTGAGCACTCTATTAACAAGCTGATGAGCTGAATCGGGTGCATTAGATAAAGGAGGCATCCGAAATGTGCAGTTGGTGATGCTCCAGGACTTAAAATCACTGGTCTACAGTCACAAATCTTAAGAGTCTATACAGCCAAGACAGTTCCTCAGAATGGATTTTATTGCTTTTTTGTGCACGTCACTTGCTTGGCAGTGTTCCTGGAAGCATCCGTCATTCATGGTTCCATTACAGCTTTTGTGTTTTTGAGATACTTCCAAGTCATTGTGAGTTTTACACCTGCACATGGGCACAGCTGCATAATAGAGAAGAACCGCGGGAGATTACAGCGCTCTTCCAAAACCTAGTGAGCTGCCTAAAAAGCATGTTAAGGCATCAGAGGTGCGCTCATGACATAAAGGCTGTTCAAAAAATGGAAAGAAACATTTTGTTGCCTTTTGATGATACTGTGGTTTGATCAAGTTTTAGTGGGCTATTCTCAAAAAACATATTTGCATATGTGTGTGCGCTATTATTAGATGCCATTGTGTACCAAATCAGCATATTAGAAATGATTTTTGACACTAATGACTAAAGTAATGACTACTGGAAATTCAGATTTGCTTTTACAGGAATAAATAAACTGGAAACATGCATTTAAAATTTTAATAGTATTACTGTAAATAATGTTTTGGTTAGAGACTCAAAAAAACGTTAAAGGGGTCATACGGTGGTACATGCACTTTTTCAAGCTGTTTGGACTGAAATGTGTGTTGGGAGTGTGTGTACACAACCACCCTACAATGATAAAGATCCACATATTTTTATTAAATTAAAAGAAGAATAAGTTGCCCCTTCTGAAATCAAGCCGTTCTCAAATGCATGTCGGTGTGGCATCAGACAGACAGAGGCCACTCCCATAATAGTTGATTGACGGCAGCGTGTCACACAGACTGAACTGGTGTCTAACCTCCCCTGAGTGAGCTGTCATCAGACCGCGCCCTTGATCAACCGAAATGCATTTATGTTTGCGCGAATCATTCATGATCCAGCCTCACTTACAGAAGCAGTGAGTATAGTCTCTTTTAATGAAGTTTTGCAAATTGCCTTTCCTAATAATGTGCAAGTGTCACCATGAATACGGCTAAAAAAACATCCCCTGAGAGCGCCTCTGAAAAGAGGGGCGGGGTAAGCGGAGCTCGTGAAGATTTAAAGGGGAAGCACACAGAATAAAGTGTTTTCAAAAGAGACAGGGTAAAATGAGCGTTTTTTTTACACTTTATCTTTGAGAAATTTTAAAGCAATCTATGTTACAAACTTTCCATTAAGATCCTAAAGAATCATATTAGCTTGTGAAAAATTGTCTTTGTATGACCCCTTTAAAAAATATAATTTACCTAGAAATTTGGATGGTAGTGTAATCTCTCTCACACATAAAGCTTAAAAAATATACAACAAACTGCACTTTCTATTCTTTTTTTTTTTTTTTTTCCAAGAGAAAAAAAAAACTTTGTCAATAATTGGCAAAACACATTATTCATAAATGACCAACCAGAAAGAGCACAAGCGGAACAAATAGGCCGCTGTCAGGCACTGCAGAACGCCCTTCACAAGAGCTCCGCCAGCGTTTGATAACTGAATGACTGTGGCTTATCAAATCTTGTTTTCTGATATTACTGTATGCCATATAAAACTGACAATGTCGAACCCTTAAGAGTCCATGCTGTTATCAGCCACATTATCAGCCTGTGTAATTCTGTCTATTTATGGCCTTATCTCACGTTGTCCAGACATGCAAGGACTAGTGACAGTTTCTAAGAACAGTTCCTGGTCCATTATCTTGTTTCTGGATGACAACTGATCTGAGCAACAGTGGATGTTAAGACAAATCTTTGACTTCGGTTTCTAATAGATGAAAGCCTCTGAAACACTGACCAAAACCAGCCATGCTTTTAACATCATAATATCTTGTTTATTTGAAAATGATACAACCTAATTATACCATTTTAGATCTTTCCCAGGTTTCACAGTCTAGGCTTAAACCTAGTCCTACACTAAAGTTTAAGTCTGACCTTTTTAACTGAAAATATGTCAGTGCCTGTCTAGGATGCACAAAAGCATCAGAAGCCTATGTTGAATTTCTATGCTGTTACCGTGCTATATTTGGACATGTGCTGTGCAAATACTAAGTTTTTAGTTGTTGTTTTTTTTAATCTATGCCATATGAATATAGCAGGTTATTTATATTTAGTATCCTTTAAAATGTTTTATTAAATGGATCACGTTATCCTTTTAATTATTTAATTGAATATTAATAAGTATGTTAAACATAACAATGTCTTTTTTTATGATTTATGTTCTTTTCATTATTTAGTTAATTTTTTTGTTTGTTTGTTTTTGCCATGAAAACAGATTAAAATGCTAACATTTGATAAAAATATACTAATACTACTATATAACCGACGAACATTTTTATCTGACCTTCTTCTAATTCAATTTTTTTTTTTTTTTTTTTAAGTAATAGCTCAATTATCTTTTTCAAAGGGGTCCTATTGTTTGTATTGTATTGTTGTTAAGCATCTTGAGCCCCCCCCACTACCCCTCTAAACATTTCTGTTTCCATGCTGATAATGGACCTTATGTAAATACCTGGTATATGGATATGGTTATTATTACCATGTTATCTAACACTATCAGTGTATTACAGTATTGCCACAGTAAGGAACTGACATTTAAGCAGCACGCAGTTTATTGCTCTTTAAGCGGTTTTATCATGATATAGAAATGGAAAAACACTGTATTTTTACTTTTCCCAACTTTGTGGAAACAATAATAGGATCATGAAATAATCAGTCTGGCACATTTGCAGATTGCCGTCGGTGTGTTTCTAAACCCTTCAACCTCGCGCTGTTATATAAGCAATTTTAGGAAGAGGAATTAGATTATCAGACAGCATATAAGAGACAGAAAGAGGGCTGAACTCATCTGAAATCTCATCTCTCTATATAACAGTGCCCTGCAATGCTTCAGCTACAATCATTTCAAGATCGAAAAAACTTTCTTATTCTCACAAGGGCTGAATAGACCAAAAACTCCATTGGCTTGTGATGTTTGGTTAGCGTTCCCAATTGAAGGTTAGATTGCAGCTGCCCCCGTATGCCACCGAAATTGAAAATGAAAGTGTAATTTTCATACGTTAACCTTCAGAGTGAATTATGAGAGATAGATTTAGGCCATTTCTGAACCCCTGACCCATGAAATGTGTTTTTGAAACAGGTTCGACTGACTGTATATGCTATGCCACAGTTGGCTCAAATGACCCTGTCACCTCAGCACTGCACATCATTGTGGGTAAGTGCTCATCTCCATATCTGCAGGATGATAAAGCAAATCTTGCTATGTATGTGCGTATATTTGTATTTATGCTTATGTCAATTTCTCTGTAGTGTTTTCAAGCTGGGTGCTATCCCAGTATATTTAGTTGTTTAGTTATTTATTTATTGTTCAGCAAGCACACTACTACAGTATACTAGTTTCCTTTGGAAGTCACAAAATGACCAATGATCACCTTAAGGGTAAAATCTATGTAACTTACAGCTTTGAGAGACATGTTGCATAAATAAAGCATTACAGCAAAATGGAAAATGTTTACTGTGCTACTATTGCAGAGACAGAGATCTAATTCTGCTGCAATATGCACTAGTCCTATATGTGGTGCCTAGCACAGGATTCTGATGCTGTCAGCTTGTGTTTTTTGAAATCTATCCTGACTTATTCTACAGGTGATTCTCAGCCAATGGACGTCTGCTCGGTACACAATGATGGCGACTTCCTGCGCTACTCTGTGTCACTGCTGGGTTACGGGTTCTACGGAGATGTGTTGACAGATAGCGAGAGGAAGCGTTGGATGGGCCCGGCCCGTTATGATATCTCAGGTGTGAATTTTTTTATTGATTTTTTTTATCTGCAGTTTTGGATGGAAATTCTTATATTATTCTTTCTGTCTGTTAATTAATTAATTTATTTCAGGTGTTAAAACCTTTCTGTCACATCGCTACTATGAGGGAACTGTGTCCTTCTTACCTGCTGAAGAGAACTTGGGAACTCCTAGAGACAAAATGCAGTGCCGAACTGGGTAAATGCTGTTCTGTGTGTTTTGTATTGTCACAGTAATATGAATCATTGAGCAAACATTTACACAACATGACTGAACCTGTATATTTCATCATTTAAACAGTCATCTGATGTGTTTTAATCATATTGTAAACTAGAACTAGATGATATTTATACTGTACATTTTGAAGTCAGTAGTATTTTTGGGATCTTTTTTGGAAGTGTTATGCTCACCCTAGCAAAAAAAAAAAAGTGTAAACAAAAGTACAATAAAAATTGTGAAATATTAATACAGTCTAAAATAGCTGTTTTCTATTTAAATATATTTTAAAATGTAATTTAATCCTGTATGTCAAAGTTGAATTTTCAGCAGATCATATATACTCATATATTACTCCTACTTATGGAAACCATGATCTGTCATTAAAACCTTTTTTTTTTTTTTGATGATGATGATTATGATGATTTTTTTTTAAAAAAACAAGTGCTTCTAAATAATTAATCGTGATTAATTGCTTTCAAAAAAAAAAGTATTTATTTATTTTTAAATAA
>JAUMHP010000044.1:14232678-14244254 GCA_032361065.1 Enteromius trimaculatus | reverse complement strand
ACACACCATACAGTTCTAAAATTATCATTTGTGTGTATTTTTATATACATAATGAAATAAACACAGTGCATATATTATGTAACCAAAAATCATTTGAAAGCACTATTTCTGACACCAAACCTATTGACAATATATTCAAGATGCACATATAAATTACAATAGAAATATTTTATTATTATGAGTAGATATAATGGTCTTATTTTTAAATCATGCCTTGATTTCTTTAAACTAGATTGTACCTTGTGTTTAACAGATATATATATAGCTATGTAACACACTCTATTGTTAACATTGTGTTTTGTCTTGCAGGTGTAGTGTCTGTCGGCAATCCTCTTCTGACAAGCTGGTCAGCAAAAATGAAGACAGCGTTTCTGATGCTGGTGAGGAGCATTAGGGAATACTATCTATGCCAGTGTTAAACTGAGCTTGGGCATTGACAGGAAGCCTCACATCTGCCCTGTGGTAAATGCGCCCACCCTCAGTACAGGCCAACAAAGTGCATTTCCAGCCATGATTTGTAATGCCCCCATCTGTCGGCTCGACTGGCACGCTGTTTGTGAACATTAGGCCAAATGGTTCAAGCTGCCGCCCGGCTGATCATTTAGAGAGTGCACACACACACACAGCATATTATCTCTGCCTCTCAGCACCCTCAGAACAACTGGCACCTCCGTTACCCAGCATTCTGTGTGTTTACCCTGAGCACTGATAAGTGCTGTTTACAGAGACACACTCTCTGCCCTCACAATCCCAAATTGGCATTTGTGCATGATGATTTCCTGAACGCTTTTAGTCTGCGTGACATAAATAGAGTCTTGTGGGAAGAATAAGGGGAAGAATGATGTAAACAGGAAAGGGAGTCGAGGGCCCTTCGTCAGTGAGAGAGCACCACAGCTATACTTGCCTTGAGATTTACAATCACCTGGCTTCTTTCGTTTTTACAGTTTATAGCCTCACTGTAAAAACTGATTTTCGAAGTTGTAAATAAAATAGGTCTTGTGAGGTCTACAAGAAAGTACTATTTGAGTAATGTGAGTAATGTCATGTTTAACTACATGTTGCTTGCCCTTTCAGTCTAATCATTTGAGAAATTTAATTTCTGAGGGAACATAATTTGAAGGTAGTTTGTGTGAGTGTGTGTGTGTGTGTGTGTGTGTGTGTGTGTGTGTGTACTGGGTTTGTGGTTCACAGAGACAAAAATGTGTTTTATGACATGGGCATGACAGCGAAATTACAAATTGAAGGTGGTTCATTAGAACATTGCCTATGTCCCAGTAATTCAAAAGGCGTAAAAAAACATACTAAATGGTGTTTTTTTGTTTTTTTTTTGGAAAATCTAAAAAAGCACAAAGTTTCCTGCAGGGGCTAGGTTTAGATATGGGGTTGGAGTAGGGCAATTGAAAATAAGGTATGTATAGTATAGAAGTCATTACGTCTATGGAGAGTCCCCGTAAACCTCAAATACATGTATGCAGATTTTGCATTTTCGGGAATTCAGTACTAAACTGATTTCTAATCTTAAATCAAGTAATTTATTTATCTAGCACTTTATACAGTGCAGATTGTGTCAAAGCAACTTTACAGGAATAAACAGTGATATAATGGTTCAGTGATTCAGTAAAAAAAAAACAATAGTGTCACTTTTCAACTGAGGTCAGTCCAGTGATGATTCAGTTCCCTTCAAGAACATCAATTATGAATTTCGTCAATTCAGCTGTGAAGCACCTCTGTAGGAAACGGTTATGTCATCATTCAGCTCAGCTCAGCTCTGCTAAGATATCATGAATCGTGTTGTTTCAATAATATTGCTGGATATTAGGTTAACCCAAATAAGAGTAGACAGTGACAGTAAGTTAGGCTTTACATATAAATCGTGGTTGGTGTACAGAATGTTACACTTTATATTAAGTAGGCAGTTCCTGAAGAGTTAACATGTATACACTGGTTTTACAGAGGTGCACCAACTCCACCCACTTTACATATTCCTAAACCTACCCAACTACACCCCCTGATCACCTCCTGTTCCAGTTACTCTTATACATACTGCTGTTACAAAATGTAGCTAAAAAGTGAAAAAAGCGTTGTTACCAATGTCCTGTTACACATTTGTGCTTACACACACCATTCTGAGGGTTGTTGCATGTGTGTAGCTACAGAAATATTACAGCTGTAGATACTATGTACTGGTGTGTACTTACACTGTGGTTACGTACTAGATATACATCTAGTTATTATGCATGTACACAGGTATTAGGGACACTTAATATAAAGTGGGACAGACATTCTACTAACAGTAAGTTACTTTGCAACTACATGTCATCTAGCAGTCTTTAGAGCTGAATTTTTATTTTTATTTTTTTACACACAAGATACTGACTATGAGAAACTTTGCAAGTATATGTAAATTTACTCTACTAACCCTAAACCTGCCCTTACAGTCTGCTTTGAGAGTTGATCGACATGTAGGTACAAATGAATGAAAATTGGTTGACACGTAGTTGCAAAGGACAAACCAGGTTCTAAAATGTTAGGGTGGTGTTGGTGGTTGCCTGCTCTAGGCTATACACAATGCTTTAAAAATCCAAAATATGTGCAAACCATGTATCACAGTCTGTGAAAAGGGTCTATATACAGTACTTCACAGCGCCGAGGTATACTAGTAGTGACATGATGTTGTTGTATTTCAGAGTGTAAGGATACTTGGACTGTCATCAGGGGAAAGTTCTTGGCCATCAATGCTGCCAGCATGAGTTGTGCATGTCCTCGCAGTCCTAAAGGCCTGTCACCATCAGCGCACTTAGCAGATGGAACTACTGACCTCATCCTCGTCAGGAAGTGCTCCCGACTCGACTTCCTACGCCACCTTCTGCGCCACACCAATAAGGACGACCAGGTACTTGATTTATCTCAGCAGACAGCATCAGTGATATTTTTTTATTGAAAGCGATGAAGCAATTCCATTCAAGTCTGTGGAAAAAACATACTGTCACACTTCAAAAAAGCATCCCCGCTGTCTAAATGCTCCCTCTATATTTCATAATAGTATAAATTCATATATATATTTAATTAACTGCATGTTCTTCTTTCTTTTCTTTTTTTTCTTGGAAAAAAAACCTGATAATTATGTTCTTTGAAGATCTTAGTAACAGCAGGGTTTCTACAATCATAGAGAACCTTGAAAGTCATCTATTTTTTTTAACTGCTTAACTACTAAAATATTTAAACAACTAGAAATGTTTTTTTTTTTACCAAAACGATCTTTATCCAGTAATCACACATATTTGGAAATTCATTCCCATTGGAACCTTGTAACAATTCATAATGCAAATGCCTCTTAAAAAATAAACCAGCAAGTCTATTACTCCTCAAAGTATAGTTATGGGCACATTTATGTTTGTAAATATACAATATACAGATCCCACATTTACTACAACATTTTTTTAAAAACGTATCTATTTTTTATAATGATTTTGAAAGAGGTTCGCTTATCATCACTCATTTCACTCAACTCATTTCTGTTTCTATATAATGACAAAACTGAATAAGCAGTAGCCATTGCTCCAGTCTTTGTGTCACATGATATTTCATAAATTTGTTTAATATGCTAATTTTGTGCTTAAGAAACATTCATTCATTATTCATTATCTCCACTGAAAATGGTTGCGCTGCTTTTTGCGGAAACGGTGATACTATTTCTTTCCAGATTCCTCGATGAATAGAATGTTCAAAAGAACAGTATTTATTTCAATTAGAAATATTAACTAGCTAAGTAAAGGTTTTAATTTCTCTCTTTCTCCCAAGAAGTGTACAGCTAACATTTAGGGATATTTTTTACATGGGATTCAGTAAGCGCAACTCGCTCTCTTTCTTTGTTCAGTTTGATCACACTTTTGTGGAGGTGTACCGGGTCAGGCAGTTCCGATTCACCCCCAGATATCAGGATTGTGATTCTGAAGTGGACCTGAGAGAGAGCGGAGCGACAGGCAAGCGATTCCTGAGTCAGATCTGCAGGGAGCACAGAGCCTGTGGCTGCATGCCTTCCCAGAGCAACTGGAACTGTGATGGAGAGATCCTACCACACACTGCCATTCAAGTCCGGTAGGTGTACTTCTCCAGATATGCCCCCTGTGTTTGGTATTTTAGTTTTTATGTATTGGATTCAGCGGAAGTGAACCCATTTCTCTGCTGTTCGAGTTGCAGAAATACTATATAGATGGTTCACTTGAGGGATAATTCATAAAAATTATGAATTTAAAGGAATAGTTCACCCAAAAATGAAAATTACCCTATAATTTGCTCGCCCCCAAGCCAGCTAGGTGTATATAACTGTAACAAGACAGTCAGAGTTTTGAAGAATGTATCCTGGTTCTTCCAAGCTTGGTAATTCGGGTGGATAGTGACTATTATTTTGAAGCTATATCTAAAATATACCTGTTGTAAAACTAAACTATATGCCTCCGGGGTTTAACACGTCTCCTGAAGCAGATTTATGAGTTTTGTAACAAAAATATTTTTCTTTTTGAAATTATAACTCAAGTCAGTTTCTGGATTCTGGGTTTTGATTTGACGTATGACGTAAACTGCATTTGTTCTTATAGTGAAATCCACTGACTTCGGGTTTTTTTTTTTTAACTTCTCTATTCTCGTTTGTCTATTCTTCTCTGAGCTTATGTCATACATGGTGTCGGAACTTGACACTCTCACGAACGTTAGAATTTAAAAAAAAGAAATATTATTGTTACCAAAAACCCATCGATCTGCTTCTGAAGACATGTTTTAACCCCCAGGAGGCTACATCTAGGATGGCTTGGGGGTGAGTAAATCAAGGGGTAATTTTCATTTTTGGGTGAACTGTTCCTTTAAAAGATGAATGTGGCAAAAATGAGAACTGTTACACTGTGTCGTGTTTCAACAGCGTTAGTCTATTAAAAATATAACTACACTAATTACTTCATGCAAGTCCTCATTGTTGTTGTAATTAAGGGGTTTGGACATCACTGCCACTCACATTCACACTTCTTCATATATCTAAGAGATGCCACTGTCTCTTTTAGACCTTACATGAATAGTTTTCTGCTTCAGAAAATGTTCCTCTGACACAAAATGAGCAGGCTTCACTAAAGCGTTTGTCGATTAGTGGAAGCTGTAGTTGAAATGTTGAGGTCCTTTGAGCACAAGATTGTATCATCTCAGCACTAGCATACTAAACAGGATAAATAAATGGACCTTTGTGGCCTGAGCCTGTGGAAAAGATGCTATTAAAATTAAAAACTCCCTCCATTGTGCCTGCAGAGGAGTTGTTCTCCTCCTTGATACAGCATGACGGCTCGCCCAAATGCATCATTTCCTTCACGGCCCATTGTTCTGTGTCAACAATGCGTAGCAATGAAATGCTCCTAATTTAATGGCCCTCTCACTGTTAAAGGCTCACCTCCTTTAATTAAAATAGAAGTCCATTCATTTATTCCATTTTCAGCTTCAGTAATTGTTTCTCGAATGAGTAAGCAAATAACCTGTTGAGATAATTGATGATGATACCACGGCCGAAAAAGGCAATAGCCTGGCACTGAACTCACCTCTAGAGTATTGAGTGGAATTAGAGGAAATTAAAGAGCCCCCGAACCTCCTAAGAGCGCATGCATTTAACTACAAAACTTTTTACTTAACACGACATAGCATTTATTGCTTACCAGCACTTGCTCGTACTTTGTTTTAGTCTGGGACACAACGCATTAGTGGTGTTTGCTAAGGCAAGCATCAGTGTTACTATTGCAAATCGTTCAGGTTGGGGAATTTAATGAACCACTATACTTAAATGTTACACTATTGAAATATTGAGCAAATTAAACAATTGGGATATTAGAAACACCAAAAATGTGCTTTTACGTTTAAATCCATGCAGTTTCTAGATGAAATGAACACTGTTATGGGGAAAACCATCAGTTAATAAAGGTACCTTGCATAAAACCATGTTATGATCTCAAAAGAAATTCATATACCTATTTGAATTACGTAACCAGCTCCATATATATGGCTTTTCTGACATGGTAAACTTGCTCAGTAGCTCACCTGGTACAGCATTGCACTAAATGTGGGGTGCTCTGATACGATTTCCATAAGTCACAACAAAGTTAATTGGATATTGTGTTTGAAATGGCATGTTTGAGATTTTCTCTCATGTTTGCTTTAGTTAAGAACATGGGAATATTTAGTGCAGGTAGATTCACAGTTTGACCTAATAACTAATTTCAATAGTTAGGTACACAATACACAATTATGGTGACATTTTTGAGTAGAATGTGTCATTTTGAGTAGAAAATGTAACAAAATGAATAATTATTCAAGCCCCCAGTGTATGATGGGAACACCAGTAATTTTTTATTTATTTATATTTTTGTTGCATGAACTGACTTTTCAGTGTAGAAATTAAATTAGTTTTTTTATAGTATTTTCTTCACCTCAGAATCCTTTTATAAGTGCAAAGACTTTTTGTTGTTGTTGTTTTCTCTAGTAAGGTGGTGTTCAGCATGCTGTTTGTTCCTGCAAAATGTTAGCATTTTATTATTATTTTTTTCTTTCTTTCTCTGTCTTAGGGTACACTGCCAGTTAATCAAGCTGTTTGCGAGAGGCATCGAAGAGCAGCCTGTGTTTGAGGACCCGTATGCTCACTGTGCAATATAGATCTCCACTCCCCAGCTAGATGATTAAGGATTGAGATTCTTTGAACGGAAGAGTCACCTTCAACTCAGCACAATGTCATGCTGTTTCTTATATAATCCTCATGTAGATGCATCGAAAACACACAGAGCTGGAGTCAACAGCATTTATGTAGGCTGTATTAGATTTGTGTAAGATAGGATCAGCTGTTTCAGCCAGGCATTAGCATTGCCGATTTTTCATTTCAGTCCATTGAAGTCTTTGAAGTTGCTGGTGATATCTCTTGCTGTATGCGACAGCTTCCAGTTGTCAGCATTTGTCTTCCACCACGATCAAGCTGGCCTTGAGAGTAGCATTAATCGAATCCCAAAGTCGAATCCTGGAACTTTGAAAACTCTGGTATGTTGATGAAAACATTCCTCTTGGTTCCACTTTTTTTTTTCTTGATATAAAGCACATGAGGTGGTCACCCGATGAAGTTATTAGTATGCCAAAAAAAGTTGGTGGTTTATGTTGAACTTGTTGGTCATTCAAAAATGTAAGTTTTGTTATAATTTACTAAAAAACTCCCAAATTAATTTAAGTTTTTAATCACTTACAGCAGTGTTATTGTTAACTCCCACCACCACACACAAAAAAACCTCTCCAAATTCTAACGTTGAACGTAAAAGAAGATATTTTGAAGAATGTTGGTAGCCAAAAAGTTGCTGGTTGCCATGGAAAAATACAATAAAAAGTCACTTCTTCAACTATTCCTTTAAAAAGTTAGCATGAAGTAACATATGTCATACAGGCAGTGAAGCCTATATTCAATCAAATTTACACATGATCTATACATATTATGCAAATGGAAGGTTCGATCCGTATAAATCCTGTAAAAACATATCTCTTGACCAAATCTGATGCATCATTTCTCACTGTTACCACAGTTGTAGCGTTAGCAAGCTAGACACTGACAGCTGCACAGTGTCACTGCAGGGTCAGTGTATGTACGGCTGTTCATCAGACGGAATGTAAATGTAAATACTGTAGCGCTTCTCTGTGTTTTCTTCCTTGGTTGCACCCGCCGAAAATATTTCCTCCATTTATAATGAATTTTGTGTTTGTGTTTCCTATGCTGATGTCTTGTTTCTTATGAAAGCTCTTATTGTTCCTGCGGTATCGAAGAATGAAGGAGTTTATGATAGACAGAGAAATTGCTTTTCGCTGTTGTGCATGTCAGCTGCTTTAATATGCAATTTTCAAAGTGTTTCCTTGAGCTGTGCTTGTGATTGAGGGCATGGATTTCCCATGATGCATCTGTAGAAGCAACACAGCATCTGTAGCTATTACAGGGAAAACATTGTTCATGTCCTTTATAGACTGAAAGATTGCAGGGAAGTTCATTTTTGCCACATATTTTAATTTAAAAATGCTTTGGGTAAATGGCATTAAGTCATAATTTGGTCATAGCTAAGTCATTGAAAACTGAAATAAAGAATATTAAAAATTAAAGTAAAACACATTTTTATTGGTAGTTAAAAATAACAAAAACAACCTGGCATAATACAGTAATAAGTAAATATATATAACTGAAAACCAAAATACAAATAAATTAAAGCTTAATAGAAATACACAAAATACTGATAAAATAAAAAAAAAAAATTCCAACTTTGTCTCATAATTTTTATTTAACAAAGCTTTTTTTATTCCCACCATTTCACCCAGAAATTAAAACGAAAATTAAGAAATTCTATTTTTGAAATTTCATTGAATGATGTATTTTTGCATTGCATTGCGATATTATTTTCACGACCGATAAGCATTTTTTTTTTTAAATTTATTTCTTGACACTTTTAATGGTTATTAACCCTATAAAGACCATGGACCTCATATGCGACCATGCAATTCGAATGTCACGAGAACCTCTGCTGTTTATGAATTATGAACTGTGGCTTGCTATTCTTGTGTGTGTAGCAGTATTTGTGTAGTGTGTAGTATTAGCCACTGTCATAGCTTGTGTATTTGATGTCTATTCAGCTATTGTTGGACCTAATCAAACCCAATACATGCTGGGTGCGCACATGATGTGCCACCAACTTTCCCTACTGATCCAAAGATACCATTCACAGCCCATTTTACTTGAATGTGGCCACGGTTTTCACCTTTGTGCTGCCCTGGCGGCTGCTGTTCATTTATGGCTTATAACAGGTGACTATGTAATGTACTACAATGGTTGTCCATTGCTGTTTGTATGTTTTCAGCTGAAGTTTTTCTCAGTAGGGTGTCACCTTATGCAGTCAAGCACTTGTCAAGACTTAGTAATGAGTCATGAGATAATGAAGTCATCTTGCAGGACTCAAGATGATGTGTAAGACCTGACGTTTATTTTGATGTGTTGAATGAAATGCAAAGAAAATCCATAAATAAAGTTTGTTGAACAACCGTTAATGTTCTGATTGGTCGGTTTCGTTGAAGTAAGGATTGGAAGTAAGAAACTTTCATGAGTCACGTAGGATCATCATGTAAAGTAGGTACAGGACAATTTCTGGGTCACAACCCAAGAGATCTTTTCAAGTTTGTCTGACTGAAAACGCGAATTCATTCTTTGCCACTAGGTGTCGCTTTTGTAGCGGTAAAATAGTTGTTTCCATGGTAATACTGTACAGAAAGCAGCACTGCTCTAAAACACTACTTTATGAGGCATGCAGAAATGCAAATTAGACCAAATCTGACTGATCTTCAGAGATTACCTCCATGCAAAGGTGGAGTTTGGATGAATCGCTGAGTGAATCACTTGGGAGTCGCTGAGCAAGTAAGGTAAATTAAAGGAAAGTGTTTTTTGACCTTGTATGCATGTAAACCTATTGTTAGCGACTCTCAATACCAAAACATGAACCTTCATTACCCATAATAGGGACAATTTAATCTTTATACGTACCATAACTGTAAAGTACTAGTTTGTACACACTACTTTAATCATTTTATCCATTTTATTTACCATCAGTACAGAAACTACATCTATTCTGTCCCCCATATGTTTCCATCCACATATTTGTAGGCACATTTTGGGATACTGCATTGCATAAATAAGCTGTATGGAAACACCAACACATGCATAAACTCTAAAAATGTGCCCCCACCCCAAAAACGAACACGTATGCCCTCAGTTATGGTGGAAGTTTATTTTGTTTATGTGATAAGACATTTGCGTAGACTATGATGAAAATACATTCCTCTTTGTGCAACAAAATAGTCACAGCATCGACAGAGGTTGTGATTGGATAATTGGACTAACCAGCAGACCAGTTGCAATGATTTGGTTTACCTGTCTTGCATAACTGGTGAGTATCTGCCTACAAATGCAAGATAACATTTTAATGGGTGTTGTGTATGTGATTGGAGATGGCAAGTCATTATAAAGTAAAAAAAGCCACTGTTATTTTCTCCCAATTGCAGCAATTAAAATGTTTAGTTTTCTGGGAAGAGACCATTTTGTTCTATTGAACACATGGGATGGAAACGGTGCTTTATTTCCAAATGTTTTATGCAAAATTAAAAATTTGTACATCAGTTAAACTCCCAATTATGGATGGAAACAGAAACACAAGTTCCAAGTTTGCGACTCGTAATTACCCATTGTGGTGGGGTTCGTGTGCATTCAGCTCATAAATATGATCTTTCGGAATGAATGCACCATTAGTGTGTTTACAGCATTGAAACGCCTATGAATATTTGTCTCTGCATTTTCATTTGGCATATCACAAAGTATTTCAACATAAAATGACACCCTTCACCTCTACGCAACACCATCCTACATTTGTAAAAGTACAAAACACATCTGATCTCTCAGCTCTAGGGGAGGCAGAACCTGTCAAGAGCTGTTATTATGAATCCGCTACATTAAATCTACTCATGTTTCAGTGTAATTCTTAAGAGCCTTTAATAATACAGGGCCTGTGCTTCTGACAAATGTCATTGGCTGAAAAAAAAATGACGAATTGGGCGCCTCCACGTTTAACAGGCTTATTACATAAAAATGACTGCGGGGGAGAAATAACTTGTTCTCTTCAGAGAGATGGAGGGATATTTAGCTCTTCGTTTTGCTCACAGTTTCGATACGGTCCATACATTATGCCACTATCTGGACCAGCATGGCAATGAAGCCGGGTAATTTTCTCATCTCTCGTCCACAAAGTAAATTCCATTTCCTTTCCTCCTCTCTGTAGCGTCTCCACGTCTTTATTGATTTATTCTGCGGGTTGCACCCCATCGAGACAGACCGTCTCATTCAGCGACTCTTCCCTGGAGACATTGCAAAGACAAACAAACAGCTGTCTGCAGGCTCTCAAACCACTGTTTGGAGACAGCTCATTGTGAGGGTGATAACATCTGCGACTTGACGCGCGTTTAAAATGCTCCTCCTTTAAATAACTCAGCTGAGATTGGATGGACTCTGTCTGGCCTATAGCTGCAGAAACCGCACCTGAGCCCCAGACACCAACTTGTCTGTTTTTAGCCTTGCCACTGAGTTTAAGACCTTGTCCCCATTGGCAAACTTATACTATGCACTAAAGGTATGTCCTACACTAGTGATGTATGTAATTCAAGAGACAGTACATCAATCCTGGGACATGCTGTCATAACATTGGGCTTTGTTTCTTGAAATATTCCAGATTGAATAGAATATATTTTAGCACTTTTACAAAATTTGTGGCATAAAAATTAGGAGACCTACTTTTAAACAGCCTGATCTTATGTTTAAACGTACTGTAGGTATTAATACGTTACATTTACAAGCACAAAACATACATTTTCTTAATCTTTTATATAATTAAGATGTTTTTATCAGTGCATTTTCAATCAATAAGCAATTTAGATCTTTAGAACCCCTTACCTACCCAAACCTAAACCTAATGTTACCCATTGTACAGAAAATA
>JAUMHP010000044.1:14181935-14208267 GCA_032361065.1 Enteromius trimaculatus | reverse complement strand
TTCTAACACTTAACGTCAATAATACTGTTTTTCTATCATGGTAAAGGGTAGGTGTTAGGGTTGTGGTAGGTGTAGACGTTAAATAAACACAATCATTAATTTCATTTTAATTTTTACCAGTAGGTGCAGCAGGCCCCTACTGATAATGGCCTATTCAAATTGCGTGAAATCGCATGATACCATCCGAATCGGCTGACCCATCTGTGATGATTGGTCCGACTGGTCTAATTTTCATTTCATTGTGTAATGCCTGATAAAAAAGCATTTGTGAGAGCAGTGCTGCTTTTTGTACAGTGTTACCAATATAATGTTTCATGTTGAGATCAACATGAAACGGATTGGGATTTGTTTTATAAACGATTTGTTTCAATTATTCGAGTCGACTCTTTCTTTTGGGAGACAATAATTTTTTGCAAACTTTGCAAGGTGTTTTCATTCACTTAGAGCTGTGTTACTGCACAAGAGGTTATTTTTAAAAATCCATAAAAGGGGCAACTGACTGAAGTTAAAGAAACTCATCAGAAAAACATTTAAGTGTTAAATAAACTGATATTAGAACTGCTTAGATTGCAATTATTGACTGTTTTTTGATTAAAGATTTTTGGTTTTGGTGTTAATCTTAAAGTTTATAAATAAATTTGATCAATTATTTATTGGTACTGTTTTATGAATCTTGTGAATTCAGACACAGTCTACTATATGAATTTTAGAACATTAAGCTTATGTTATGCTTAAAACCAACATGCACACATCATTTTCTAAACTTCTTAAGTTCTAAACTTTACCCATCCCTATTATACACACTCTTTTTCACCTAGCAAAAAATCCCAGAGAATGCCTTCATAACACTGAGAATCTTTTTTTTTTTTTTTTTTTTTATGAACACCTTTTCCCTCTCCTTTTTCATTAAGTGCCCTGCACAATCAATAGACTCTCAATACAATTCCCACCTTTCTTATTTTGAAGTACTTGCACGGCACACAAAAGATTCACCGTATCTGTATGGCACATGCTGACTATTGAAGCCCAAACACATGCACAGAGTCACACATGCACACAGTAATGAGTGAGAGGAAGCTGAAAGAGCCCTATTCAGATGTCGGGCGTCTGCGGGGAGCTGATCTCATTCTGCGGGGTGTCACGGGGCAGGGCCGCTAAGATTACTGCATAATAAATGGAGCCGGAGCAAAGGCAGCTGTTAATTACCAACGTGTCCGTTCAATGGGTTTCTCTTGTCCCCCATCATGTCCTTTTTTGTGTCTTTAACCCCTCACCTCCGTTTTCTTTTTCCTTTTCCATCATCTAAAGGTTCAGCCATTAAAAAAAAGAAAAGAAAAGATGCAGAGTCAGACAGACTCGTGAAATAGCATATATATTAAATTCGGATATTCTTTCTTATGGTGTGACTTTGTAAGCAGTGGCTGCTTGATATTTTAAAATGATAAATTTGCAACCTGAGGCACATACAACTGATTCTGGTCCAAATAAAATGCTATCTATCTATTCATCTAGTCAATATTTCATTCAATGACAATAGTACTGTATAACAGGGTACTTAAATATAAGCAACAAATGAAAACACCCATGGCAATGCAATTAATGTAATCTATTTTAAGTATCTTCTAAAAGCAGGGAAACCGTTAAATACAATCAATATGTAATCTCTTTACACTATAAGCTAAATCGTGTCACTTTATCCACTTTAATGCACTTGCTTAAATTCATCTCCTGTGAGTTGCAGCGGGCAACTCAGGCATATGTCTTAATGTTCGCTGCTGTAATTTACCTGCTGTTATGAACTACATCAGCCTCCATCTGCCTGCAGTCACAAGGTGAAAATAGAAAAGCCATGCTGTGCTCACTGGGAGAAGACCAATGTGGTGTGTTATTAACTCCTGCCCATGACATACACAAAAGACAACAATAGAGAGCAAAAAAGAATAATGGAGTATATTTAACAAAAGTGTTTGTTTCTTTTTATCAATTTTGTAATTTGAACAAACTTTAACCTTGAGTAACAAACATTTGGGTTACAAACACGAATAAGACCTCAGTTAATGCCATTTTTTGGGAACTAAAAAACACCCGAATCACCTTAGTGTCGTAAAGACCAGCTCATCAGAGTTCAGGCTGAAATCAAGAGCCAAAGACGGTCTGAATGATTCAGTGAACTTGCTTTCCTTTGGGGTGAAGACATCTGCATCAGTCACACAAACGTTTCCAACAAGTCCAAATGCTCTCAACTCCATGACCAGATCAAAAGATTCCAGTCTTAAGTACTACAACACTGTTAAAAACCACAACAATTATCTTAAAAATCACACAGCAATAATTCCTGGTGAAAAACTACACTTCCATGATGTACTTAAATGCTCTATTTTTGCACACTCATTTTGTACTTAATATACTAAAAATGATTCTTTACTACTTCTTAGACAAACTTAAGATCATCTAAGTGTACTCAACTCAACAAAAATGAATTTATTTTACCACATGTATACGTGAGTGGACTGGTGTATGAACAATGGATTCTAATGTACTACAAGTGGTAACTAAATACATTTTTTAAATACAGAGATAGCATGTTAAAAGTGCATTTTAGTTCATATCCATGGTGTCTTAAAATAGCACAGTTGAGTACACCTAGTACACTTGGGAGCGCCACCATTTAGGACAACCTACTTGAATGTCACTTCCGATGTCACTGTGCATCTGGCTCAGTTTTTTTTATTTTTTTTTATTCCCTCTAATTAAGCTTGATACACACACTCACACACGTATTAACTGAACTCAAAAACTCTACTTTTAAACTGCATTCGAATGAAGTTCATCCCACAAATCATAAAACACAAGAATGTTAATATTACAAATAATTCCACATTTTTCTGATTGTCTCCATAATTAGGTCCAGAGGGGAAACGTGATGGGGGTTTTTCACACCCAAACAAGCCAAACCAGTTTATTGTGTTTGTAGATGTAAATGATATGAACAATTCAAATGTATGTAAATGAGGACATCTGTTCCTTTTCCAGGCATTTCTGCCTAAAACCATGTATGATCCATTCCTCGGTGGACTGTGGGCAGTTTTTGATGTATACTGCAGTCATGCAACATATGGAAAACAGTTGCTTCAATGACAAAGGAGCCAGTGTAGATTTGCTTAGAGTACATGACTGCCAAACTAAGGCTGCAGCCAAGGTAAGTTATTTTATTTAGACACACAACATGGTTAGACAGTGTGGCAGATGTCGTCTTTGGATTCCACAACCTAAAGATGTTCGGTGTGTCTGTAGCTCAGCAATTCACAAATAGAAATGCATATTGCATATACACTGATGAGTCACAACATTAAACCACTAACAGGTGAAGTGAATAACATTGATTATATCCTTACGATGGTACCTGTCAGGGGATGGAATATATTGGGCTGTAAGTGAGCAGTCATTAATGCCCAAATGACAAAACTGAGATTAAAGCTTTGAATTCCAAATGACTATAAAATATTTTTCATATCAAGAAAATGTGGTGCTTGCTTTTTCTAAACTTACCCCCTTACAGTGCTGTTCTGTGGTGTGTTTTTCAAAAGCATTGTTAGCCAACTATTAGCTAACTACATTCTCAGCTGACCCTTTGTAAAGACCTCTGACAAGCCATGGCACTCTCACAACACATCATGTTCTTACGCAGTGAAAAAATACACTGTGGAGCAAAGAGGACACTGACGGCGTGCCAACAGACAAAACAGGACAAGAAAAGTGTCATGAGAGATCACTTTAAGTTCAAGCGGCACGTGAACTGATCACATTTGTATTTTTTTCATCTTTATAGTACAAAATAAACATTAGTGAACATCAGAAGTTATGTTCAACCGTGGAAAGAACTCTTTTTTTATTGAAGTATACCAACTTTAATCTACTATCCCCTCTGATTTGTTTGTCGGACAAAATGTCAGAATCTGCATTATGACGGTTTAGATGACCTGTCAATAAACCACACAGAATGGTAAATTCACTTAACAGAAGTAATTACTCATTTGATGTCAATAATGAAATGTTTTTGAAGCGGATTTAACCATGCTTCCACAGTTTTAAGAAATAGTTGTGACTAACTATAGTTCATTTGTCCAGTGATGAATTGTGCTAGAGTGGCTAAGAAGTAAGTCACATTGTTTTTTTGGGTTACTAGGGAGTTCTGGGTTGTTACAAGATGAGTATTCTGTGATACTGTGGTTTATGGTATTTTATTTTCATGCTATCTACAGTATGTAGCTCGGGTTCCTCCTTTTTTACCCATGCTACCAATTCCACTTGGCCCACTCCGAGCAGGGCTTGAATAAATGACAGCCAACATGGAAGGTTGACACACTAACAAGAAAACTACAAGGTTTACTGCACAGCCCTACCAGCTGGCCTCTGTTACACCCATCATGCCATTAGGCAGGTGATAATACCAGGTCAAATGTGAGATGAACACTTAATGTTCCATTTACACTTTGCCACATAAACATCTCTGCAAAGCAAATATAAATTGGTTCATGTTAAAGGACCATTAAATCCATAGTACAAATGGTGTAGGACATCTACTACAGTAGATACTTGGGTTTTTGTTTGTATGAGCAAGAGTAATAATAATATTTCCACAGCTGCCATCGATGAGCCATAAAACATTGTTATTCATTGTGTATTTGCAGAGTTCCAAGACGGACTTACTCCTGGCTACCAATCTTTCTTCAAGCTCAGCAGCAGTGTAGAACATGACACATACTGTAACCTAAAAGAAACCACAAAGAACCTTGGTAAAGAGCCATTTCACGTCTATTTTTGGCTCCAATTGGGGAAATCCACTGTGAAAAGTCACTGTGATGCCCCTGAAGACAACATCATGATGTTGATAACTAGGAATCCATCTTAATTAGAGTTTTCTTTTACCACAAACACAAACAGCCATTGTAAATAAAGTTCAGGCTGGGCTGATTGTGACCTGAGCTCAGGGTTCCTGTGGGCTGAATTTGGGCTCTCAGATGCTCTATGGGAATGAAAGCTGACTGGGGCCCAATTGTGATTTATGTCAGCCAGAGTTTGTGGAGCAGCGGGTTGCCAAGAGAAGATGAATACGAGACCCAACTGCAGGAGACAATCTGATTACACCACACGGCGGCCTTTCATCTTCATTTCACCGCACCAAGGCCCAGTTCAATGGCACTGGGGGAAAGCCCCTGCAGTTGCCTAAAAAAGGTTATGACGATAGCTCAGAAGAAGGGACAGAAGGGTTCTAATCACTGTTGTTAAGGTTATGCTCTTAAGGTTACGGGATGAATATCATTTACAGCTTGACTAGTAGCAGGGCTGTGCTGTAGACTGGAAATGAAAACTCTGTTTCTTTGGAAATTGGCTCTGACATCTATCTTGGAATATTCACATGAGCAGTGCCTACGTAAAATACAGTATGCTGCAAAAATGATTTTCTAGTTTTTTCTAGTAGATTTTTTTTTGTCTTGTTTCCAGCAAAAATATCTAGAAATTCTTAAATCAAGAAGAATTTTCAGAACAAGCTAAATAATCTTGTTTTGCTTTTTCAAGTAAAAACTTGTTGTTTTGGCTAGTTAATTCTGAAAACAAGACTATACTTTTTACATGTCTTGAAAATCCTTATTAATTTTAGAATTTTGACTGAAAACAAGACAAAAAATCTAAGCAAAAAAACATATTAAACTAAACTGCGGTATGACAACAAGTTGGAATTGAAATATGGATGTGACATTTTAGAAGATTCCTCACGTCTTTCACCTGGGGAATTCTGCTGAATATAAATTGGGGTTTGCTGGTCTTAACTGGTTTAAGCTGGTTCACCTGGTCTTCCAGTCTAGTCAGGTTGGTGGTTACCACTGACATGGTGACCAACTGATCAGGCCCCTCTAAAATCATGAAAACAGTAAGGCTGGGAGACCTAAGGCTGGCCCCATATTTACATGCTAGTTCTTAAAGTATCAAAAAATATATACACTGGGTCAAGGTTGCAATAATGCCATACTTGAAGTAAAATGGACCAACAGACACTCTTTGAGTTTTATATTCCTCAACTTCTCAGGATGACTCAGAGGACACCATTTTTTGTGGCATGCACGTGGCCCTGCAGGTGCATTAACAGGTTATTGACTCAACCTTGAGCACGGCGCTGAAAGATGTGATTGCCTCGACTCCCTTCACACAGATCAAAGCTCTACTGTTTAAAGCTGAGTAGACCACAGAGACCATGATCCAGAAAGAAGACCTCCGTATTAAACATAAATCACTTAGCTGAATGGATGTCTTACCAGCAGTGACACAATCTAACAGGCTAGAGTTAAAAAGATTGTGAAAATGCTGATGGCTAATCTAGAAGAACCGTGAACAATCTGCAGCTTACTAACCTGCTTGAAGACAATGAGACACGGGGCACCCCCGGTCTCTGGGAAAAGGCCCTTCCAATGAGGATACTGTCACCAGCTGACAGGGAAATTATTGAAGGGTTAAGAGGTGTATGTAGGGAGCAGAATGGATTTTTTACCTACCAATGGTGGGTAAAATACGGATATTTACTGTCTATGAATACTGATTACTTGACATGAAACTGTATTTTGAATTTTACTAAAAACATTGTATATATATATATATATATATATATGTATGTATCCCTATAAAAATGGCATTGCATATCTGTGACAGACAGTTTCAATCATTTTGCGTCGTCCTTCAGGCACACTTGTCAAAAACATCGACACATTGCGATTTTGTTTCAAAAAGTTTTGGTTTACAATTTTTAAAAAGCATGCCGTCACATTTAATAATTTAATAAATTTGTATAATTTAATAATTTTATTTAATATTCATTTAAACACTATTGTTTGCTGGGTATTCATTTACAGTATGTTCATAATGTTGACTAAAATAATGTTTTAAAACACAGAATGTTTTAAAACACAGTATGTCATAAGCTAATATCAACCTGTACATTAATGAATGCTGTAAAATTATTGTGAACTAATGTCAAACAAATTGTACTTTATTTTATAGTGTTACCAAGTTGTTATCAGATGTGCCAGGTGCAAAAAAACATTTCTTTGTGAATGTTAATTTTGACTTATCGTCATCTGCAGTTCTTCATGGGTCTTCCTGCTTGGCCCACACTAAAATGTACAAATATACAGCTTTCCATCTACACTACAGTGCTGTTAGTTTGAAGGAGAGACAGCGTGTATGAATCATCATTATTGCTCTTATATACTGTCCATTCAATACAAGTTTATTTGCTTCAAGTGACTGAATCCTTTCTCAATTTTGCAATGGGTTACTCCTCCCAGACCTGAAAACAGCACTCCACATCTGATAGGATGTCCAGTGTTGCGGATGGATCCCATGACACCTGCTCAGCAAGAAGGGCCATGAGAGATTGACTTACATACTGTACTGGACACTAGCCAGTGTGTCATGTCTTATTTCTGCTCAGCCAGAGGACCGTAATGCCAGTTGTGGCAGCTTCATAAGTGTGCCTTTGACACTTCATTGACTCCGGCTGCAGTGCGATGCTGACTGCGAGATTGAACCTGTTTGCAGACAAAATCCCACCTGACTTCAATAAGAACAAGGTCAATAAGTTTGACAAGGACCCACAAGCTGTTTGCAGTGTCATTTACTGTACAAGTGTACTACTTCTGCCTATCCAAACCAAACACTGACCGCTTTTTTCCTTAATGTTTTGAATTTGTCAATCTCTGATAAAGATTTCCTTGATGTTTCATTTCACTTGTATTTAGAAGGGAAGCTTTACATTAAAATGACAGAAAATATATTTGACAATAATAATAATATATATACTAACATATAATTACAGTTACACACAGACACACACGTTTGTTTCTGTGAATTATGGGTACTTTCCAAAGACTTTCATCACTTTTATATTGACCAAACAATATTTGAAGAGTTTATTAAAAAAAAAGAAACAGATAACTATGAACACAGTGCAAGAGCTAACCTTTGAAGTAGGAAGAACCCTAATCTGTGTTTTCTCCATAAATCATGTTTTTGTTTATTTATGTTATAATGTCTTATTGTGTTTGTTAGCTGTTCTTTTTAGTTTTTATAATTTAACCTAGTCAGTATGCCTGAGATTAATTGGAATGCACAAGAAAGAAAAAAAACAATTTCTGTGAATTGTTAAAGAAATTTGTGTTTGCAAATGAACTTCTCATTTTCTATCCTCTACCCCTTACAGAAAACCTGTTTGTATTCTTAAACTTTCAGATAAACATAATTTATTATTTCTTTCATTTATTTAATTTTTCTTTCTGCAGGCCAGTCCCCACAATGTAGCATAAACAAGCACACACACATTAATAATAACGATGAATGTTTCTTGAATATTAACATTGGAAAATATATCATAACAAACAGTTTTCCCTCCTTCACCTCACTGAAGTCAACAAATGAGAACCTTGAAGTGGCATTTATATGAACTTAGACAATGCTTTTGTAAATTTTTCATTATCATTTTTAGCTTTTTATTCAGCTATACAGCTGCTGATCTTTTGCTGGACGTTTAGAAGACCCTATGAGTTTAAGTGACTTTTGTGAGTCACTTAAGTGACACCTTTTTTATGTCTAAAGACACTTGTTTGTTCTCTCATGCTCGTGATATATGTAAAGTAACTCCTTACTAAAGTTTCTTTTGACCGGTTAAAAGAGTTTTTAAAAAGGAATGTTGCACATTATAAGGTCAAACTTGTCAAAACTGCCCTTATGCTGCTACATGACTCAGCCAAGAACATTCTTCTCCCTCCTGAATTATCATCTGGATGGCAAGATCTCTCCAACTGTGCCCAACATCATTAGGGATTCTCTAGGTTTCTCTGCAGGCAGGATATCCATCATCAAGATTAATGTCTTACCACATTTCAAATTCCTATTTTCATGCCAAGCCTCTGTCCAGCTACTGGTTGTTTTGACAGGGAACATCCAATGATATCTAAATTTAACAGATTGTCCAAAAATACAATTTATTATGTTAGCATGACCAAACACGCATGGCATTTTTCAATATTGAGCTGTATTTACTTTCACTTAGAACTTTCAGGCAAAATGTGTTTATTTAGATTATTTAGGCTGCAATGTATGGTACATATAAAAATTGGTTGTAATTCGATTTCACACTTTTGCTGACTTCAGGTCATTTATGACCTGTTTTTATTAAATAATATGCAATGAATAGCATACATTTAGCCTTGGTTTCAAAATTCTTTTTTTTTTTTTTTAACTGTGGATCAATTTTCATAGCCAATTTGTGGTTTTTATTGTTAATCTAGTTCTAGATATTCTAATATTTGGGCTAACATCTCTGTTCTGATTCTTAGTACAGTTCAAGACATAATGAAGTCTTCAGAAATCAAGTCAAGTCAAGTTTTATTGTCATTCTGCTACATGTGTGGACACGAAATGTTGTGTCTCGCCGGCCCACGGTGCTACATTAATAAACATAAATAAAAACCTTAATACACTAGATGTAGAAACAATTTTTTAAACCTATACATGTAACTATACATATACTATAAATAACTGACTATACATAAACATAACCTAAGAGAGACTATACAGGTAGTTTGCATAATAATGTGCAGAAAAGGTATTTAAAGGATAAGAAGGATAAGTGGATAAGAAAGTGTCTGGTGCATAAACTGATGCTTATTATTCACGTGATGAGCATCATTTTTATTTACAGCAGAATGATATAAGGATAGTGAGATAATATTTGAGGCATGAACAAAGCATACAGTATAAATAAAGGTACTAAGCCTTTTCATACATCCAACTGACACTTTTTGCTTCAGTATGTAGTACGTAAACAGCAAAGTAAGCTGCACTTGTCAAACGATTTCCTTTGTTTCTTAAAAAAAAAAAAAAAAGTCACATATCTTTCTACTCACTGCTCCAATATAACACCCACTTCCATTTCTAACACTCGCTCTCTCTTCATGTGCCTCCTGTGGGCAGTGTTGTTTTATTGGGAACACCTGTACTGCCTGCACTAAATTAATTTCTAAAGGCCGGTGGTGAGGGAACTCCGCCACCCACAATAAATTCAGCACGCGGGGGAAACAACCAGGGGAATCAACTTTTTTAAGTTGATGGCAGATGTAGTTCTTCTGATACACTCTACTATTTGTGAGGTTTTTATACCAGCAGGGAGAGGAAAAGAGCTTTATGTAGACATATGTCGCAAGGGAGGAAAAAAAATATAAGTGAATTGAAGTGGAGCTATTAGCACAACAGCCCTGTAATCATCTTAACGCAGTGTCTTTTCATAGCCTGGCTAAACGAAAGAGCTCGGTCCTATAATTGAGGATAACGTCGTATTATTTTAAAGCCTTCATGTACTTGGGATTGACTCTGAGAGCTTTAGATATAGTCTTATGATCTGATAATGCCGCTTAAGGGTTTCTGGGTCGCCTATTTTTAGGGATCGCTTTGAGAGTGAATACAATGAAATCATAGAGTTCTGTGAGCATATTTACAAATGAAATTCCATGAAATCCCAAATGTTTACTATCATTTTATGAATAACAATGATAATGGAGTTGATCGTGTTCTGTCAGAATTGTGTATTTACAAATGTATTAGCTTTAAATGTGTGGCACTTTGGTGGAAACTCTAGTAGACTTTTACAGAAGCTCATTCAACTTGACAAATTAATCAAATATGGAAAATTGTATTCACATAAAATTTCTTTATATGTAATTTATTACAATGTTATTACTATTCTTTCTTAGTTGTTTAGTATTTCCACTGAGACTTCACCACAACATGAAACACATAAATAAAGCATCAATCACGCAATTAATGTACATCTTTGGTGCTCATAAAGTTGCGCTAGCACTAAAAAGCTTCCTTTTGTCACTGAATAATGAATCTGCCCAACACAGTCTTCTTTTAAAAAAGACTTTAAAATGCAATTACTATAGTGCCTTCCATATAAAAATTACAGCTTGATGCTCTATGGTCAGCACACAGAAACATTTACAAGGAACATTTCAAATAGAACAATTTAGCTTGGCATCAAACATAATCGTTGCCGTTTTGATCATTTGCAAACCATCCATTTGGGCTTGTAAAAAAAAAAAGCAATTAGCACAGCTTGTTTCCCAGAATTCATAGTTTGGAGAAAAACACTGTTTCGTAGGACCTTTGATTCCCACAGCGGAACAGCTGAGCGGTGTGTAAATAATGCAGCTTAAAGTGCTTTTTCCAGCTTCCTGTCACCACAGGAAGCACATATTCACAAGGTAGGGGGTCTTCTAAATCACATAAAGAACAACTGCTGGGATAGCAGAGGGCCCAACAAATCCAAAGTGGTTCAACCCTCTGAGAAGCAGCTCTCATTCCAACCAGAACTCCAATTTAAAAGCTCTCACCACCATTACAAATGAGTCTAACAGAGCACAAGAGAGACCACATAGCAGCCGGCCAAATCCTCAAGACAAGAGAGGCGGCTTTACTCGCTCTGTGAAATCCAACGATTGTTCAGTAGAAGTGAAGACTCGTAGTGTCCATAGGAACCCCTCGAATGGAGACGAGGCCTTTTAGGGGGACTGCTCCCGCGGTGCTTTGTATCTGTAGCCGTGGTGGTTCAGAGCTGTCCAATGGGAGGTCTTGTGCTCTGATTGTCTGGTACAGCTTGCAGGGAAAGAAGCGGCAAAGACCCAGGCAGGAAGGTTGTAATGGGCCAAAGATGTTTCTGTGAACAATGGTGATCTCTTAGTATGGCAGTGGGGAGATAAGCAGCGTTTCTTTTGCTTGGCATGGCATTAAAAGCACACTTGCTGTTTCTGGAGCGATCGCGGTTGGTGAAGGCAAGAAACAGCAGCCCTGCAGGTTCATGTTATTGCCGCATGAGAGTTTGACGCTCCGAGAGTGCCATATGGTGGTCACTTGCTATAATGCAGCAATGTGCTACTGTATGCTTCAGCAGCCAGTAAATAGATGATGTACCAAATGTGACCCCAAGAAAGCCAGTTGTGAGGGTCGGTGTTGTTGAAATTGAGATGTATGCAATATCTGGAAACTAAATAAGGATTTGTTAGGAAAGGACAATATTTGTCAGAGATACAGTACACAGCGTTCTTGCAGCATTTTTTAAAAGCAGCTTATTAAATACCAACATTCTTCAAAATATTTTGAAAAGATTGTCTTTTCTAGAAAAAGGAAGTCATGCAGGTTTACAAAGAGTAAATGAATGAATTTTCATATCTTGGTGAACTAGTAATTTAAAAGAAAGAAAGGAAAGTAACAAAGCCAGGTATAATCAGAAAAGGTTTGAAACCAATTTCAAACACTGGAAATCAGTTTTAATGTTGCATAAAGGTGTTTCCCTGACCTCACTTTGCTTGTAAAAGTCTTGTAAACCCAACACACTCTGCAATTCAAAACTATTTTGAAACATTTTGACTATTTTTTAAAAGTTTTTGTGTGATCTGCTAAGTCCCAAAAAGACTTTTGCATTTTCAAAGCAGACTAAAAACATGTTTTAATGTTTTATGTTTTATTCCATTTTCAACTTGTGATTGGACATTTTGAAGAACTAATATCTGTTTTGTACCTTTTTAATACACATACAAGCACCAAAAACAAGTTTCTTACACAAAAATACAAAACACTGTCAGCATACATGATGCTAGAATAATGGGTAACACTTTACAATAACAGTATATTAATTATCATGTACTAAAACACGAATTAACAATTTCTATAAACTAATGATAAGTTAAGACATCTATTAATCAAGAACTAACTTAACTACGACATGAACACTCACATGAATTACTGCATGAATTGCACACCTTAATTACATGTTAGTTACTGCATGTTAGTTAATGTGTTAATTAACAATTTGTGGTAATCTAAATCAAACATGCTTTAATGGCACGGAATTGTTTATAGATCTGCCACCTGCAGCTGTCACGTCATGAATTCATGAGTTAATGTATCATTACTTTAAATGACTTTACTTGGGGTGGGGGGAACATTATTACTAACTCTTCAATAATTACATTTAAAGTAACATGAATTCATGACTTGTTAACATCCTTAAAAAGTTATCAATTACAAATTTTTATATACATATTCAGCTCATCTAAATCAGATATTTGGGGCTTTTCACGGGTTTGTAAACAAATGGAAGAGCAGAGGACCTGTGGCTGCATTTGGATGGAGAAGGAACTTAACGGTATGAGGAAAGTTGACATTTTGAAGAGAGCCCAAAAGAAGAGCAAGATCACAAGAGAAACATCTGACTTCAGTGCATTATTATAATATGATGACAGTAAGCTAATCTATAACATAATCAAAGTGATAATCATCTTCTTAATGATTTTAATTTGGAAAATTGTGTCAGCTTAATTATAGTTAAAACATTATTGTAGTACGGCAGCGGTGGAATCACTCAAAACAGGATGAGATTCATTTTTACAGTAAGAATTTTTAAATTATGAATGCATTATTGTTTGTTGGATGAGTTTAGGTTAAATGCAAATATTTAAAAAATGTTTCTGTCATTCACTGATGTTTGTGACAGCTGCAGGTGGCAGATCTATAAACACTTTTGTGCCATTAAAGCATGTTTGATTTAGTTCACCACAAATTGTTAATTAAAACATGCAGTAACAAACATGTAATCAAGGTGGCATTATTTATGCAGTAATTCATGTGAGTCATGTCATAGTTAAGTTAGTTCTTGATTAATAGATGTCTTAACTCATCATTTATAGTCAAGTAATTATTCATGTTAATTCATGTAGTACATGATAATTCATGTGTTACCAAATAATGCAATAAACGGTAATGCAACAACATAAGATATCACATAAATCCCCTAGTTGTCACGAATGAAGGTAGAGACAGTCGAATCCATTCGCAGGGTATGTACAGGATTAAACACAGTAAAGGCAGGCGAGGTCGATATCGGCAGACAGCAATGACGGAGGCAGAGGAAAACAACGTCACCAAAGAGCATAGGTCAAACTGTGAATACAGTTATTCACAGAAACTTAAAGACAGGGTGAGGAAACACAGTCTGGGCCGCTTATTGGCTACAAACAAACTTGTAGCCAATAAGTCATGTCTGCTTATGATGTGGAGGAGAGTGTCCAGTGAACAGCTGAGCAGAGCAACATAAAGATAAAAAACAAAAGAGGAAAATGTCTGTGGAAAGATAAAGAGAAGAAGTAGGACCCATGTAAATATCGGATCAGCTTTCCAGCACTGGAGAGAACTCAAGGAGCAGAAGGCCTGTGATCAGACAGAGATTGCTTTGGTTCTTCTCGATAAGTGAAGCCGCTCCATGACAGATAAAGTCTGCCTACGCTGGACGTGATAAAGTGACCGTTGAAAATCGTTTGAAATTACTGTTAGCATGCTATAGAACGTGGCAGCAGTTTTCTGTCTGAGATTTGTCGCACCACTCGCTTCCGGTGTAGACAGCATCACTGGTTATAACGACTATAGTACTTTGTCGCGCCACACGCGTCCTGTATAGACCATAGACATGTACAAAAAACTATCGAAAACAAAAACTCTTTCATTATAATTTTAAAGATGACTTAAGGTGCATCAGAGGAGATGGCGAGTCAGGAAATTTATCTTTGTGACACGGACTCGGAAAACACGAAATAATTTAAATATCTTCCTACTATTTTCCTCAGGCATATTCCTGGTAATTAGGCTACCTTTGCTGATGCTGTGACGAGCTTTACTGCGTGTATTTGAACGCAGAACTCTTCAGCTGCGCTGATGGCGTGCTGTCTGTAGTTGTTTTGGTGAAAGTAACTCAAAAGTAATGCAGGAGTAATGTTACGCATTACAATTTTGAATCAGTAATATTTTAATGTAAGGAATTACTTTTAAATAACAGTAACACGTAATATATAATGTATTACAGTATGGAAGTAACTTGCACAACACTGGTGGGACAGAGCTACAAAAATAGGGGCAAGACCCTTTTGGGGTAGGGCGTGTTTGTTTTGGTGATTTCAAATGTCATCACTAGCTGCATTTAATTTGAACTGATTACTACAGAAGTATTACAGTATTTTACCATTAAGATCACAATCATTTTTTGGCTAGAAACGTCTGGTTTGAAAATAGATGCTACTTTAATTCTATTGTAACCCAGGAACTTGTCAAATTTCACTTGTGCTTGTTTAAATAAAAGACACAATGTAAAGACACAACATGCGAACAGCTGTGGTAATTAATTTAAGTGTAGTCTACTAGAGTGGAAACCTCGAAAAAAGATTGACCTGATCTGTTTCATGGCTTCCTGTATTTACAAGCTAAAGGATCGTTTCACACATCCTAAATCTATCTCCAAATGCAAGGGTGAGTGGATCAGTGAGTGAAATTAACACCTCTTTGTGGAGTTTGGTAGCTGAGGTTTGATAAATAGCCCTGACCTCTTCGATATGCGGCAGAAGTAATGTAGCAGCACAGTGTGCTAGTGTTAGAGGCTGGGTGCAGCACATGCCCTCTTCATTATTCAAAGGTAAAGAGACCCCCGGGCATCCAAGACAGTCAAGCGAGTCCACCGGCATGATGGGAACGAGAAAGCAGGACTCATCCGCTGGGAATGGCATGCTTGGTTCCAACTCGAAAGAGGAACTTAACCCATGCCTCCTCACCTCTCTGGTTCCTGACAGACAGTAGTTATTAAAATTTCATGAAAGAAGTGACAAATGTTTGTTCCACGTACACCATTTTCTATTACATACAGTACATTTATAGTGCTACTACACTGTCAAAATAATTGTCTTTAATAATTTACAAAGTATTTTTGTCATGTTTTACAGTTCAAGTTAATTTATAATATCTTATATATTTTAATATCTTATTAAGATACATATTATATACTTACCTCTCTCTCATATATTTATTAGCACTGTCAAACAATTGATTGCGGTTAATCACATCCAAGATATTAGTTTTTGTTTACATAATATACAGTATGTGTGTGTACTGTGTATGTTTATTATGTACATATGCACACATGCATGTACATATTTAAGAAAATGCTATATTTATATATAAAATATATTTATATATAATACAATTTTTAAATTATAAATTATTATAAATTATTAAATTATTGATTATAAATATGTACAGCACATGTAAATAAATATTAAATTCTACTCAAAAATATAATATATATTCATGCAGTTTAGCTTCTGAAATATATATTCTTCTTCTTGCACACAACACATAACCTTTTTTGCCATTATTCATTATTTCCTCCTTTTCTTATTGTCTAGACGCTTGATTTCCTGGAGGCAAGAAAGTTTTCAATTACAAAAGGTGCCTTTTTTGGCCAGACATTGCGTCAATAGTGAGTCTAGTGACTATGTTGCCTTGAAATAGTGCCACAGGCAGCTCACTAGGTTTTGGAAAAGATCACAAGTCTACACACAGTCAACCTGCATTCAGAAAAAAAGGTCTAGAGGCCACTGGGTAGCATCTGCCGGAGACAAAAGCAATTCTAGCAGCCCTCTGACCCTTCACTGGAGTCTTCCATTCCTTCATGCTGTGACATAAGCCAGCCTCTAGAAAGATTTCATCTATAAACACCCTCAGTTTGGTCTGACATGTCTCGCCATCTCAAAAACAAATAATAAAACCTTCCCTGTTTGGGTGACAGCAAGAATTAAATACAATGACAGGCCCCAAAGTGCAGAGCAGGGCGCCCCGTTTCTGACAGCATGTGACAACGCGAGTCTCAACACTTCAGATGCTCGTGTTTATCATGACAGGTATAGATCTGTACAGACACTTTCGGCAACTTGGTAATTTCTCAACATCACTTGGTTATGAACAAAGCAGTGTGGGAAATGATGCTGTCATAGATTTTGCAGCACTGCATAGTCCCAACAGGATTATTGTAGCACTGTATGACAGATATTTGCAGTGACATTTTTCATTAACTTTTTGTTTTGCGGTGAATTTCTCCAATAATCAGTATAAAATTGTGTAATTAAAGTCATTAACAGGGGAGCTGAATTACCAGTTAGTATAGCTATAATATAATAAACACACATAATATTTATTTATTTATTTCCATGTATTGATTTCAAGGACTAAATAATTATATACTGTAGTCTGCTTTGTTTCATGTCAGGAATGTATTTATAGTTTATCTAGGCCTATATTCTCAAGCACAAAGTCATATATAAATCTATACCATACTTAAACCAACAGACATAACTCACCATCTTACCAAACTGACTATGAAAAATGGATGTTTGAGAACATAAAATCCACATACAATCCATCAAACACACACTAGTTTCACACTTCAGGCCATTAAAAGGTGTTTAGATGTCTGTGAGAAGGTTAGCAGCTCTTTCTGCACAACTTGGCTAACAGCTGTGCCTCGTGTTTCAGTTTCGACTTAAACATCTGTCGATAAAAGCCCAGTGGTCCCTTGCTTCTGATGTGTACGGCACATAAGATCATTAAAAACAGGCAGCCGTCACCCCGTGTGCAGCAGTGCAGCAGGCATGACGGGTAAACAGTATGCTAGCTCATTAGCAATTGACAATGCAGACAGCGTCGGCTTAAAGCCGCCATCAAGAATGTGAAAGCAGCGGATTTATTCCCAGAGCGAAATCAACATTGGAATTAATTCTCGATACGGGGAGGATGAGCTAATGTCAAAATCCGATTCATTTATTCATAAGTAACCTTCAACACCAGGCGTGAGGTGACAGTGAGATGACGAACCAATCAGTGCGGAGATTACTCAGTCGGTCTCAATATTCACCTTTCTGAACCTGAGAGAGAAAGAAAAAAAGAGAGATTCTAACCATGAAAACATAATCATAAACTAAAAAAAGTTTAATTGCAATTGTGAACTTGGACCACAAAACCAGTCATAAGTAGCACGGACATATTTCAGTAGTTCACAGTTCCTTATAATTACGGTAGTAATAATAGCGTGTTTAGCGTGCCGTCCTGGGGGCGAGCCGGGAGCCCGGCGAAGTATGAACCCTAGTAAGGGTATCCGGCTTGGACCCCGCGTACCCTCCGTTAGGATAATGCAAACGAGGTGGAGAAGAGGCGGAGGAGGGATGCTTGTAATGAGATACGGAAGGGAAGGAAACTGGCTTATTTATATTGGATAGGTTGGAATCTAATTTGCTGATACCTACAAAGGTATTAGGGACACTTAATATAAAGTGGGACCATTCTCTCTATGTTTTGATTTTTTTTTTTTCATCCTCAGATTCCAAATAATTTTCCACAACTTTGCTCCACATGGCAGATGTTTCTTCTTTGCTCAAAAATCTGTGATTTGTTGAATTAGCAGAAGTACAAAGGAAAGATTTTCAAAGTTTTCACTCACCAACATTAATGTGGTTTGTAAAAGTAATAATAAATAAACACATTTACCAAAAAAAAAAAAAAAAAACTGGGACAGTTTAACAATGTGTCACGTCAGTCTGATCTAAACTGCAGGTACAGTACACATTCACTCCGCACTATGAAGCCAGAATGAGAGCTGACATGTCTTGATCTGATAACTATGAACTTCCCATGAAAGACATCATCTTATGCCTCCAATAGAACTTCACACATATGTCAAACCCATGTCGTTTGCTCTGCTGCATCCCCTTACTGTACCATGACAGACATTTGCTTTTGCTTCTGTTGCTAACCCCACTGGTGTGTAAAAAAAAGCACCTAGGCATGTTTTTACAAACATTTGTAAAAGAATGGGTCACTCTCAGGACCACAGTGATTTCCAGCGTGGAACTGTGATAGGATGTCCAACAGTCAGCTATTATAAGAACGTGGAAGAGTTTGGGAACAACAGCAACGAAGTTGTAGGCCATGTAAACTGACGGAGTGGGGTCAGTGGATGCTGAGGTGCATAGTGCAAAGAGGTCACCAACTTTCTGTAGAGTTAATCACTACAGACCTCCAAACTTCATGTGGCCTCCAGATTAGGTCAAGAACAGTGTGCAGAGAACTTCATGGAATGGGTTTCCATGGCCGAGCAGCTGCATCCAAGCCATACATCATTAAATGCAATGCAAAGCATCGGATGCAGTGGTCTAAAACACACCGCTACTAGCCTCAAGAGAGTTTGGTAAATTTGCTTTCTGTACTGACGAATCAAGCTTCTGCATCTGACAATCTGATGGACGAGTCTGGGTTTGGGGGTTGCCAGGAGGACGGTACTTATCTGACTGCATTGTTCCAAGTGTAAAGTTTGGTGGAGGGGGCATTATGGTGTGGGGTTGTTTTTCAGGAGCTGGGTTTGGCCCCTTAGTTTCAGTAAACTCTGAATACTTCAGTAAACCAAGGCATTTTGGAGAATTCCGTGCTCCCAACTTGTGGGAACAGTTTGGAGCTGGCCCCTTCCTCGTCCAACATGACTGTGCACCATAAAGACATGGATGACAGAGTCTGGCCTGGATGAACTTAACTGGCCTGCACAGAGTCCTGACCTCAACCCGATAGAACACCTTTGGAATGAATAAGAGTGGAGACTGTGATCCAGGCCCTTCAAAATCAGTGTATGACCTCAGAAATTTGCTTCAGAATGAATGGTCAGACATTTCCATAAACACACTCCTAAACCTTATGGACAGCCTTCCCAGAAGAGTTGAAGCTGTTATAGCTGCAAAGATTGGACCGGCGTCATGTTGAACCCTATCTATTAGGAATGAGACATATCACTTAAGTTCATATGCGAGTCAAGGCAGGTGAGCAAATACGTTTGGCAATATAGTGTTTGTTGCCATGTTGGATCTTCTAATTACTAGCATCATTCTTATCTTCATATTTCCCTGAGCATCTTTTCACGTTATTAAGTGTCATGCATCAGCTCTTCTGTGAAGTTTCTATGAATATTCTCTCCAACACAAATGTAGCTGTAGGTTTTGAGTGAGTGACTGCTTACGGTCATGTCCCTGTGCTGCTGTTGCCAATTTTAACGTTTGTCCGTAAAATATGGGTGACTCATAAGTTGTCAAATGACTATGGCATGGCCTCCTAATGCAATAGCAGGGTCACCTCTGCCACATAGATGATGATTGCCACATCATTCAACAGCCCATCATCAATCTGTGTGTCCGTTATTGGCCTCCAGAGACGTCCCAAACCCTCTGTCACGTCCATTTCTCTCCCCTCATATCCCTCAACCTCTCCTCTCTACCCTCTGATCATCTAGTCTACTCTCCATCAGATGATGATGGATTTGAAGCATCACAGAATCACCATGTTCCTCACCGTTTACAAACTGCCCTGTCAAAAGCGACATAGAGGCCACGCTTGCCAAAAATACTCACCTCCATCATTATTTGAAACGTTCAAGTCATTATACACAGAAAATATTTAATTCCATGGAAGTTTGGAAACCTTACATACATTTAAAAAAGCTTTGCACTTTGTTGCCATTGATAGTAAATATCTCTGATTCATGCAAAATGGAGTTGGACTTGTAACCCAAAGGTCAAGGGTTCAAGTCCCATGACTGATAGGGATTGTGGGTGGGGGGAGTAAATAAATAACCAGCCACTTTCAATACCACGACTGAGGTGAGACCCTTGAGCAAGGCATCGATCCCCAACTGCTCCCTGGGCACCGCTGCCCACTGCTCCGGGTTTGAACACTTCAAATACAGAAAATAAATCTTAAATAATGACAAATGTTGAAGCGCAAAAGTAGACAAATGCAAAGTGCAAAGACCACATGTGTGGGAATTTGTACAAGCAGTCTGTGATTGGACTGTGGAGATCCACACAGGTTTCTATTTACAACGTCTTCTGCAGCGTTAAACAATTTGCAGCATAGAAAAATGTTGCCAATCACAGAAATATCTATTGGTTTCTTTGAGTTTTTGTGTAGTGCTGAGCTCTGCAGGCTTGCCGATTGTCTCATTGTAACAAAGTCAAGATGCAATGTAAATAAGAGATTAGATTTGCAGTGAAGACAGTTTGCTGCTTAAAACAATTTGAAGATTCATACTCCAAACTGCAATGAATAACATAGTGATAACTATGGACAGGACAAAATGGATTAAAGAGATAACTTACCCAAAATTCGTTCATTCATTAATTACCTCATGATGTCCCAAACCTGTAAGACATTTGCTCATCCTTGTACCCTGAGAGCTGTCTGACCCTGCATAGACAGCAAGGGAACTACGAGGTACGACGTGAAAAATTTGTGCCAATTCGTACTACCTCACCCGTACCATTTTGTACGATTTGTCTAAACCCCAGTGACAGGTAGGTTTAGAGGCTGGGTTTAGTGTAGGTCATTATTACAAATTCATACGAATTGGCAATTTGTAAAATACGCATTGATACATAAATATGATGAATTCATACAAGTGAGGTAATTTTATGAAGCTACAAGAATACTTGTTGTGCGCAAAAATTGTTATTCAACAATTTCTTCTCTTCTGTGTCAGTCTTTGATGCATGTTCATGAAAATACCAACTAGTTGGCTAGTTAAACCAATAAAGGTTAGCCTGACCGGGAGTGTTTTGCCAATAACATGCTTTAAAAAAAAAAAAATTGTGCTTGACCAGAAATTCTGTTCTATACTGAGTCTTCACAATCTCAATGATGCTCTGTTATTATAAAAGTGCTTGAAATGCTTGCCAGAAAAAAAAAATTCAGCTAATAAATAACATGAATTTGTTTTATGAATTTGATTAGGACTGTTTTTTTAGTTTAACACACTGTAGTCACCATATACATTTTCCAAAAGAAAATCTACCAAGCATTCACTGTGCTTTTCATAATATTTTCATTTACTGAAAACTCTCTTTAACTCTCTTAAAATAGAATTTAATCATTCATCTTTCCTACCACAAATTCTGAAATGCGCAATAAACTTGCAAAACAACAATGTAGTTAAACATAACAAAAAAAAAAAAAGAACATTATATAAGTAATTCGCTCTTAATCTTGGAATGCAGCCTAGATGTAAATGCCTGTGCCAGGTTCTGGTGAAGTCTTAAACAGATACGGACTGAATGACAGCCAGAATGTTTTAAATTGGATGGAAATCCCTCCATAAATGCACAGCGCAGGCATTGAGAACCTTTTTGGACATTAATAGGACTCTGCTGTAGGCACTTGATAATAATAATAGGCACTTGAACCTCTGCTGGAAATAACATTTGTGGTTATGTGCATTACACGCTCCACAGAGCCTTTTAAAACCACTATAATAAAAGCATTTATTGCTTCATACAGCCATATTATGTGACTTACGGGTATTGCTCTACATGTCTATCTGGTTTCTTCTATCTAGCCTGTTACCTCAGTGCCGTCTAGTGGCAGTTGATCAAAAGGTCATAAAAAAAAAAAAAGAACGGATCAACAGAATACAAATCAACAGACATATAATTCATTAATTTACTTAAATTAAAAAAGTGTACAACACATTATGATTTAACAATATACATTGTTCTATTCAAATCAGAACAGAACTTGTCTTATATTACTCTACTTCTTTATCATTTGTCTTCATACAGTCAGAAAAAAAAAAAAAACAGATAACAAATAATAACAATAATTCACACCTGTCAGATGAACTCTGTAAATGTTATTTTGCAGCGGAAATATTATGAAAATAGCAAACATTTACACAGTTAACAAATACTTTATCAGCTAGTGCCAACTCGAGCACCTCCAGATACACAATGACTTTTGATGCTTAGTTAAACAGCCCAAAACAGCATATTACTGTAACTTTGTTGTTTTTAAAATGTATATCGTGTGAACCTCATGAACAAGTCTGTGTCATATTCCACCAGTAAATTAAAAGGGAAAAAGAGAAAAGAAATATATTTTGCATATATTCTCACATGAGATTACAACTTCTTATTGTAATTTTAGTTATCAACCAAAAAAAAACAAAACAAAAAAAATTACATTTAAGGCAGTGCGAAATAACCATAATGTATAGATAATTCAAGACCTACAAAATATAATTTCTATTTTTTTCCCTTTCAAATTTGACTGAAATATGACCTGGCAAATGTTCACCCATGAACTGTACTAATGTATTTGTAATTAGTTTCTTAGTGCTGATACATTTTCTAAAGCCTGTGTACTATAAACCATAATATGAAAAGGAGAAGAAAAAAAAACAAAAACTGAAATGATATTATTCCAGTTTTCACACCCCTGGGCTGGGCTGGTGAGCAGGGATCAAACTGGTGTGGACTGTATTTAGACCCAGCCTGTGTAAACATCAGTTTGAGAAAGACAATGTTAAAGAAGAGCAGTTAAAGAAACAACATTTGGCAAAACTATATACCCCATCCATTCTGTGCTTCATTTAGTGCATTCCAACACAACAGCCAGCGTGCGGGAGACTTCCAAAAGCTCTAATGTGCCTTTGGTAAAATACACTGATTCATCTTTGGGAGCTGAGCAACATTCAACAGTCCCTCATGTGTGTGAGTAAACTAACAGATGTATGGGAAGACAAAGTATGAACGGCATTTTCTCATAAATGGTGATCTTTGGAATGTTTTAGATACAAATGTGGCCCTGAACGTTAATTTCCGGCTACTTAGTAATTCTTAATGACATAGTGTATCTATAATATTATGGCCTGCTATAAATTCAGCTGTAAAATTGATTCATTTAGATTTCTCTTATATTCCAAGATGTAACTTTTAGTAAATCGCAGCATTACAGGCTATTGGCATTGTGTTGAGATTTTCCACTACATCCAAAGAGATAAGTTTCTGTCTTGTGCCAGGATTTTTTTTTTTAATAGTTTATATACTGTATTAGCTGTTCTGAAATAATTAATGTCAAGCATTTCCCCCGATTTTAAACTAAAGGTAATCAAACGTTTTAGTGTTAAGTGTCTGTTCAAGATGAGTGCAAAGGGGTGAATCTGACATTTTCAAGTCATATATTTTTTCAACCTATTTGCATATCTTTATTTATTGTGACATTCTTTAATTTTCCCAAATTCTCATATATATACACATATTTGTAAATTTTTTACGAGGGTAGCTAATTCGTAAAAATTTCTACGACCTCACTAATACGAATTCATACAACTTTTGCTAAATCGTACATATTTAGTTGCCAGTTTGTTTGAATTTGTACGAATGACCTACACCTAACCCTTCCCCTAAACGTCACCGGGGATCAGACATATTGTACCAAATCACAGGAGTGAGGTCGTACGAATTAGAACGAATTTGCTACCTCATACGAATATGTATGAATTTGTCGTGAGACTGTGTTGTGTGTGTATATATATATATATATATATATACACACACACACACACACTATTTTTAACATTTGAAGGGTATCATAAAAGTTCATCAAAGTCCTAAAGCAAGAATGGGTATTGTTTTAGTGTCATCGTCGTTACTTCGAATTTTTGATTTTGGGGTAAAATATGATATGGATATTCTTCTGGAGAGCGTAAAGATTGTCGTGAGTTTGCTTTGTGAAAACGACTTCGCTTTGTGAACGTGTTATGCGAATAGACAATTTTTTTGTACTAAATTTAACTTCATTTAGTAACAGTTTCAAGTGACAAAATGTAACTAGTGTTTATCTTTAAGACAGACATGCATGAAATACTTGGTAAAAATCTTAAGCAGCACTTTACTTTACAGTCCTGTTCTCCATGTATGTACTATGTACTTATTATAATTAACAAGGTATTAACCCTAAACCTAAATTTAAGCCCTATTAAGTCCAAGTAGTTACCATATATTATATTGAGTGCTTTCTTGTTTAAGTACACAGTTACAGTACACTGTAAGTATACTACTGCAAAATAAAGTGCAACCCTTTAAATCTAGTGTTTTCAAATGTAAGTGAATCAGTAGATGAGCAATGAATCTGCTGACTGCCACGACATTATAACATTACAATTTAAAAGAAAGGCATTTTAAACCGCTTGCAACTACATTTTCCCAAAGTTCAATTTGGGAAGATATTCTGCTAAAAACACATGAAGCACACTTTGCTGAGAGGTGAGATTTAAGCGAGTCTGGGTGTGTGTTTTGTGGACACAGCAACAATGTAAACAAATTTTAAAAAAGAAAAGTAAAGAAAAACAAGGCTTTGTTTATCAGTCTTAAAGGTCATTTGCACTGATAGTGATTCGCAGTGACAAAGTACTTTTACATTCATTTTCAATGAAAGTTTGCAAAATGACATAGTGCACAAAGTTTAACTTTATATCTGACCTGGATAAAAACAGTATTTATTTTCCAGCTGACCACTAGCATTATTAAATTTGACACCTCTAAAGGTCAAGATCGAATATAGTGCACAAGACATGAACTCTATCTTTATATTGCCTCAAATTGCTCAAACTCTAATTAAAAATGAATACACTTCCTGTCAATTTGGAGCCGCAAAACACTATAAGTGTGAACACACCTTATAAAGCAATTACTGCAAAATAGCATTTCATATTAATCAGTATTTTTGTCTTGTATAAAACATCAAAATATTGTTGTAACTGAAAAGCAAATTACTTTGTTTCAGAGGAACATACATTGAATTAAGATTTTATTTGGTTTTTACGTAAAAATTAACAAATCGTGGTCAGTGTTCTTTTGAACAAAAACACTGATTAATACATTTCTCTTGCAGTGTTTAAAGTGTTAAAGACCATCCTGTGTGATCGGCTTCATACCTCCCTGTAACATCTTCCAGGGTAAAACCAGACGTGAAATCCGAAACACAAGTCTGTACACCGATCAGTTTGCTCATCTTTAAAAAGCCGAAAAGGTCACAGTCGCATGACGAGAAGGTACGAGAAGGCCGCATCTCTCAGGTAGGAAAAGTCTTTGAGATGCAGAACCCCCGCTGGAATGTCAGCTCGCCGAATCTCCTGCTAGTTACATCGTCCAAATAACGGTTCATTAGAGTTAACCAGACAGGAAACACTGTTCTTGATTTTTTTCCAAATGAGAAATCCTCCAGAAGGATAAAGGGTGAGTTACGTCTCAGGGTTGGCTGTGGTCATGATCTTCATGTACTGGGTAAAGATCGTCTCAAAGGCCTCGTCTCTGTGTATCATGGCACCAAAGACCAGTGGCTGTGAGAACAAGATGTAGCATTTCAAGTTGTATTATGAAAGCTGAGTGCTTTTCGAATAATCAGTTTGTCTTATTGACTTTTAAGAGATGTCATTCAGTGCCGAGGGCAGAGAGAAACGACCTCATTAATACCTGTTGTAATTCGATATTTGAATCAGAACAGTAAGGTGGAACAATCTGATGTGTTTATATATATA
>JAUMHP010000044.1:14168321-14180993 GCA_032361065.1 Enteromius trimaculatus | reverse complement strand
GTTTGCTTTCGAATCTCATAGTCCACAATCTTATGAGTGGGCCAAACTTTAGAATCAAAGCAGGATAGTGGCCCATGGAAGAAGCCTCAGGAGAGACCAGTTTTCTATTGCCGTGCCACCTATTTTAACTCCCTTTTCAACGACCTCTGAAGGAGTAGAAGTGGCATCAGATCCCTGATAGCTGAACTGCCTGATTCTCCGGTTTAGCTGACTGTAAGTAAAGAATTTCTTTGCCTTCACAAAGTGCTTGTACATGTACATGGAAAAGTCATATGCCACAATTCCTTCAAACACATCATGTCCAATACAAGGTAGGAGGCCAGGCTGGCTGACATGAAAGTAAGTGAGGGAATTGAAAACCAAATAAAAATATAGCTGCTAGCAGCAATTGCGGGGCAAGGCCCTTGTGGCCGCTTTGGCTTCTGTCAAGGTTGGATTTTTTTTAGATACGTTTAACCCTTTAGCTGTCACTGTCATTTTTGAACACTGAAATGAAAAGGCAGCTTTCAGACCAAGATTATTATAGTTTTGCTATTATAGTTTTGAAAAGGTAGCGAATATCAAAAATCCGTTCAGTCACGTGTGTGCGGCTCGGCCCAAAGATCATCCGATGCGTTTTTGGACAAAATTGAAAATGAATTGTAGGAAGAGTAGCAAAAATACTGTTTTTGCAAGACTCGTTATATCTCTAAAACAGTAGGTGGCGCTGTCTTCAAACTTCCGATACACCTCCAGGACATCGAGTCGATGAGGCCTAGTGATTTTTGTGCAGATATGTCAAATGGTTTAAAAGATATTGCAATTTATGTCAAATTTCAAAATGGCGGACACGTGGTTCAGTCGATCCTGGCATAATTGATATCCTCAGGTTCGGCATGACCCAAGGAATCCACAGATACCAATATCGGTTCAAAAGTTATACGCAAAAAAGTGCTTTTTTGGTATCTCATGGCCCATAGGTGGCGCTGTTCCCAACTTTGGCATGGGCCCTCAGAGCATGGTGTTGATGAAGCATACCAAGTTTCATTTCGATTGATCAAAGTTGGCCGAGTCAACCTCGTTAACTTTGCGACATCATAACTTTTTTTTCACTAGGGTGCAAAAAGATCTGTTTGGTCAAGTCTATTCAGCTCAGTCCAAAGATCATATGAGTCAAGTGTGAGAAGAATTGGATCAGTTTTAAAGGAGTAGCGATTAGACTGAATACTGTACTTTTCAATATGGCCGCTACTGTAATGGGCGGAGTCTTAATGTAAGTGATTGGTTGTGATTAGCGTGATGAGATAAATCATGTATACTAAGTTTATTTTTTCTAGAATTAGGGGTTCAAAAGTTATTAGCATTTTAACGTTGAATTTTTGGACTAGTGGTGGCGCTATAGAGTTGGTTCTAGGGACCCCAAATTTGGTCAGATCACTATTCATGGCCCTCCCTACAAGTGTGCCAAATTTTATCATTTTCCTATGTTCCCTTCATAGGGCTGCCTTAGACTCCAATGGCCGAGAATAATAAGAAGAAGAAGAAGAAGAAGAAGAAAAACCTCCAATATTGTGAGACCCCAAATTATCTCCAGCAATGCAAAAAACTGATGCCTTAACAACATGACCAGATATCACAAGCCCATTTGTCTCCAGTTCCTTGATATCTGACTGCATTGTGGAGAACACTTTGTCGTGGCCAAAAAAAGTGTTCTTCTCTACACAAAAGCACAAGCTGCAAGTTTTCAACACCGGAATGATAAATGGGTCAAGGTTGGCCGGTGTAAAGTAAACCCCAAGTATCTTGTATTTTTTTTTTTTTTTTTTTTGCTGACCCAAGAGGATTGACAACCTTGAAGGCATCTTGATACAGTATTAGCTTTATACTTATACCCGACTCCCTAAACGGTGTATTACGCTTGTAGACAGATCCATCTCTCACATCTTAGAACATGTGCAGAAGTTTCATCTTCATGCTTTCTACATTCCAATTGTTCCTTTCAATTATTATCAGTGCCTAAACTAATAGTTTGAGGATGCACATATTGCCTTCTCAAATACTCAAAAGAGAGTGCAGGGCTACAGGATGCATGGAAGCTAGAACCATTTAAACTTGCCTGAATATCTTTTATTTCTGTCAATCTCGTATTAGCTTGCAGGACACCTTTAAGCTGATTTGTTGTGTACTAGTGACACACATATTCTTATAAATGCAACGTTAAATTGCGTTCCGGTAACTTTAACACAAAGCTAAAAGGCATCTGCAACCTAGCTAATGTAACATCTGACATACATTGCTTGTTTTGTTTTCTGTCGTCAATCTTAATGTATACTGTAGATGTCAGTATTGCGTAGAATTTTTGAATGTGTCAGTAAATATTTTCGACGTTACCTCTCTCACACAAGTGTTGCTTTCTCGAAAACAGCAGAATAGTTCACCAGCGTGTCACCATCTTTATCATGTCGCTTGCTTCTTTCTGCATGCGCCACCATCGTAACAGAGGTGTCAGTTCTGATTGGCTTAAATAATTATTGCCGTGATTTGCTGAACACAGAGGTTTGTGATGAAGTCTTTTGCATTGGTTTTAAAAGCTTATTATTTAAATTGCAACTGTCTTTCTTTTTTTTTTTTAAACAGCTAAACTTACCATACCAACTTTATTTGTTAAGCACTTTACAACAACCAAAGTTGTCCATAAGTACAATTAATATGCACACAATAAAAGCATTCAAAGTAACAAATTAAAACAAGCAAATAAAGTCGACATCATACTATGTGTCAAAAGCCAAAGAGAAAAGATGTGTTTTAAGACTGAAGAAAAGAAGAGGCCAGCTTAACACAAGTAGATAGATAAACTTTTAACGAGGATATTGTAATGTAACAGATCTCTGATAATCTGTCACAAGCTAAGGGGTGTCAGAAATCAACAGTTTTTACAGTATTTCATGTGTTAAAAGAGACCAGCAGGTTAATAAAAAAACTTTATTTTTACAGTTAGTTTCATTAAAATCATCATTGAAAATCTGTTAAAAAAACATATATACTGTGTTCCATTTATACAAAGTTTCTCTTTTAAATTACGTTACACAAGTTTTTTTTTGTTGTAATTTTAGTAAAACATTTCTGTAATTTAAAAAAAAAACAGGGAAAACACTGTAAAATGTATTGGCAAAAACTGTAAAAAAAAAAAAAAAAAAAAGTTATATATATATATATTACAGTGTATCTTATAATTACAATTTTAGCTTTACCTCCACTTTTTAAATTCTTTCCACCAAGCTTCATTAAACCTTTTTCAATCATCAGTTGTGCTGCCTGCCTTCTAAAACCTACTGTTTAGCAATCTAATTCCATTTGGATTTCACACACATGGAAAAGAAAAGCTAACTTTTATGCTTGACCAATTTAAGCTACATTTGATACTTTTTTTCTATGACTAAATGTTCACTCCTCACAAGTCTAACTTGTGTTTTACAATGCAGGCACTGTAACTAGAGATATGCTCTGTCAGGGCTCCAGACTAACTTTTTGTGTTGGTTGCACTTGTGTGCCTAACTTTTTTTTAGGTGCACCAGCACAAAATTTAGGTGCACTCACATTTTTTATTACGTCGCATTTAACGCCAAAAGGTCACCTTTTTATTCCTCCTTTCATATAATGTGAATGGAACAACAATTAGGTGTAGGAAATGCTTGTCTTTATTTGAAACACACTATATATATATTGAATAGATTATAATACATATAAGAATATAAATATTTGAGCTACATTGAGCTTAAATTGAACATTTCAAATTTAAACATTTAAGCAAAATAAAACATTTCCAAATAAGAGTTTTTGTGCTGAAAGTGCTTCAGTGAACTGAAATTAAGTTTGACATCTAATCTAAAGTCTCATAGCAAGACTCTTGCTGTCAGATGTCCCTCAGATGGCCAACACCTGTCATTTGGCCTTGGCTAAACCAATTAGCCACACTCTCCCTAGCATCAAAATCCTCCAAACTGGGCCCCTCTACACTGATTCGTATCAGTGGTTTTAATTTTTTAATGACAAAGTTTACATTGATATTGATTTCTATATGCCATTAAAAAGGAAAAGAGTGAAACCTTGTACTCTGAACAGTATGGCTCTTTGGTTAGCATTAGCTCCCAAAGGCTGAGGTAGGTCTTGTCCTTGAACATCCTGGCAATTAGCAGCTTCAGGCTCACAAACTCTTCTTTTGCAAACTCACTGTTCACATTATTTCTGAAATTGATATGGAATTGGACAGCCTTGGTTGTGGCAGACTTGCTAGCATCCTCTCTTGTTGGAAGGATAAATACATTCTAATAATGATTTAATGTACACTTCTGATCTAACAATGTGTTCATAAGACAGGGAAGTACACAATGCAATGACAGATGGTATGCATGTCTGCATATGAATATTCATACTATTTTTTTTTTAATGACCATACAGATCTATTCTATTCACTTGCCTAGGAGGCTACAGAGTCTTGCTTTCAAGTGTTTTGACAGTAGATTTGATTGTTGCCTCTATTGCTCTTTGTAGCTTAGTGATGGCACCACCATCCTCTGCCAGCTTAGAGACTTCCCCACTGAGTGTAACTGTCTGTGTGGGACATAAAGCATAAACACAAATTGTGAGTTAGCTGTTATAAATACATTATTCCTTTATAAGAAACAAAACCACAAATGTACCTGGAATTTGTAGAGTGGCATTTCATCAAGGTCAGCCATGAACTGTGACAGTCTGGCCCCAGGCTTAGGTCTTGCAGTCATCGCCTTTATGGTCACCAGCAGCACAAACAGCCTGTATAGACATACATATCAAGTACAATAACAAATACAACTGGAGCTATTAACAAACATAATTGAAAATTAAATCCCAATTTTATCTCCCTTACCTGTGGTAGGATGGTCTCATTTTTCTGAAGTAGGAGACTAAACTTGGTTATTTCAGCAAAGGCATCAGTCAGAAAGTGACAAAAAGCCACAAAAAGCCCTGGAGACATGTGGAAGCCATCGTGTCCTTTAAACCCCTCCGGGGACTAAGACATCCACTCCCAGGTCTTTTCCAATGGACTTCAGCTCCCTCATTGATTTTGGACTAAAATGGTAGGTCTTCCACACCAAATGTAGCAGATCATATACTTGACCAATCATAGCATTGTCCCTCTGAACTGACAACATAGCCAATTCCAACCTGTAAAAATGCATTACAATTAACAAATAGATAAGCTACTACATTGACATGAGAAAATGCACAAAAGCCTAATAAATTAGGCCTACCTGTGAGGCATGCAGTGAAAGGGCACAATAAAATCTCCTGCATCTCTTTGTAAAAGGGCTATGATGCCACCCTTGTGGCCTAGGTTAACATCAGCACCCAAAGCAGTAGTTTTCCCCAGCCAACTGATGCCCAAGTGCAGCAAATGCTTGTTTTGTGGCAGCATAAATTCCTAAAGAATAGAAAGATCATACAGATCACTAACCTATAAGTTGCAAATGGAAAAATGTTTGTGTGCTCTTAACCTAGGCTACCTATAATTTTACTTACTATATAACTTTTACTACCTATAACTTTTAGGAATAGACAACTATACAATTTTATACAAAATTATTTCTCATGCTGTAATGTGGCTTGGCTTCCAAACTTACCTTCTGCATGTCCATGCTCCACCTCCACATGTCAAATCAATATGTTGACCGGCCTGCGGCTGTAGATAATCACACACTTCTTTGTAGAGATGTCTGTGTCGCCGTCAATCATAAATGACATATACGTTGGAAACGTATCCAACGTCCGCAGCAGTTTTATTTTTCATTGTGTGAGCTATTACACCAATAAATTGCGCGCATGCCGTGTCATTGCTGTAGGTTGGGTTGACATTTAAGCCATTCTTCTTCATTAGAATTATCTCTGACTTAAATTTGGTGAACGGCATTTCCTCCTTGGCAATGTTGTATGCGACATTGAATTTTTAATTGATTTATATTTAATATAAATCATTTCTGATTCCTCCGAGGACCTGATTAATGCAGCCTGACGCTTAAATGCTGCTGGGAGAGGGGCTACGTTATTCACACACTTGTCACGGCATGTAGTGTGCTTTTTGGACTCATTGTGCTTTTTCAACATTCTCGATTCAAAACATTGTCGACCCTTCAACAAATGCACTTTTCCCGGCCATAGTCTGCCCGCACTCCCGACAGTATATACAGTGCATTGACTTATGCTCTTTACTGTACCTTAACCAGGGAAACTGATCTAACCATTCTTTCCGGAAAGAATATGTTCTGGGCGTTTTCATTTCATTACCGTGACCGAGCTCTACCCCAGTCTCATCTGGTCCCGGGTCTAAGACTACTGTGGAAGTACTGGGGCTTGCCATCCTTCTAGGGACTGAGGCTGAGTTCGAGTCTTGGCTGCATGGAGTGACAGTAGGGCTAGGAGTTGGCTTTGTTTTCTTAATGAAGAAAGTTTCAATAGTTCCATCTCTCTTCATTTTCACGTGTTTGTCGCGTTTGTTCTCTGCTCACTGCTTAGGTCGTGCGCTTTTGAGCTGACAACAACTTGGAGCAGTGAAAAGCACCACAGCCAATCAGAGGCAAGGACCCGCCTGAACTCTGTCTCTTATTGGTTTAGACCATGATACAATGAGGATAACCAGAGGATAACACAGAGAGATGCTGCACTTGCGAAATAAATTCATGTTTTTGCCTGAGCAAGGCCAGGTGCACCTGTGCGGCCGCAATTTTTTTTCAGTCGCACATTTAAAATTGGTCGCACTCTGGAGCCCTGTCTGTTATAAATACAGTAATTATTACTTTATTAATAGTAAAGTAGAATAAGTTTGTTGTGGTTTCCAAGCTCATTAATGTTAACGTCAGCGGTCTTCCACTGATAGTGGCATTAGCTAGCTTTGTGTTTAGCTAGTCTATGATGAGCCATAATTTAGCAATGGATAACATTATACTGCAAATTGTAAAACATACATTTTCAATATAACAGTCCAAGGAGAGATGATACGTCTCATTGCTATAACTGTCACACTATTAAAGAAATACTTCAGTATCATTGTCAAAAGTTAAAAGGACCGTCTGTCAACTACACTGTAACAACGTAATTAGCTAATTCCACTTCACTCTCGGCTTATTTAACAGCAGCAAAACTGGACATCATAGTCACAAATTTTGTCATACTTATTTAAGTTAAGAGAGCTAATGGGGATGTTCTTTTAATTGTTATTCAATCAATGCATGTCTCTTGACCAATTCACCATGAACACACTATACCGTTGATCTCACTCGCAGATAACTGGTTCTTTTTGCCCGACACTGGCTGGATCAGCAAGTTGCAGGATGTGTGGCCCATCATACACAAGTCTTACCAACAGGGACGGTGTAGAGTGCCCTCTGGTGGCAAAACTATACAACACCAACACTCATAACATGGTTGACAGGCGTTTTGTCCTTTTTTTTATTTCATTTTTGATATATTAATTTACCGGCCATTAAATGCTGATACCGAAAAATGCCTAATATCAACCGATAATATCGACCTGCCAATAAATCGGTCGGGATGGGCTCTACACATTATGATGACATTACTGTTTCACGATTGGCCAGATTCATGAGATCACATGGATGTCACATCTATTCACTTTACAATTAATGTATGCAATGCAATGCTTTGGACTTTTTTTCCACAGGTGCTGCATACATGACTCAAGACTAACATTTCAGAGCAGCACCACTGTTACATCAGGGTTCACTTATGTTTACATTTCACCATTTTTACTTTTATTTCAGAGTCGAGTAAAGGAAAAGAAAAGAAAAATTTGACAAAAGGTCAGAATAAACTCACTGCTGTGGGAGAGTATATGTGCTTTGAGTGTGGGAAGACTTTTTCTTCAGCAAAGAGTACAAGACGACATGAGAGGATCCACACTGGAGAAAAACCCTACAAGTGTTTACAATGTGACAAGAGATTCAGTCAGTCAGCATATCTGAAAAGACATGAGATGATCCACACTGGAGAGAAACCTTATAAGTGTTCACACTGTGACAAGAGATTCAGTCTGTCAGGACATCTGAAAAGACATGAGATGATCCATACGGGAGAGAAACCTTACAAGTGTTCACACTGTGACAAGAGATTCAGTCTGTCAGAAAATCTGAAAACACATGAGATGATCCACACTGGAGAGAAACCTTATAAGTGTTCACACTGTGACAAGAGATTCAGTCAGTCAGGAAATCTGAAAACACATGAGATGATCCACACTGGAGAAAAACCTTATAAGTGTTCACACTGTGATAAAAGATTTAGTCAGTCAGCATATATGAAAACACATGAGATGATCCACACTGGAGAAAAACCTTATATATGTCCACACTGCAGTAAGGGATTCAGTGATTCAGGAGTCCTTAAAAGACATGAGAGGATCCACACTGGAGAAAAACCCTATAAGTGTTCACGCTGTGACAAGAGATTCAGTCGGTCAGCATACCTGAAAACACATGAGGTGATCAACACTGGAATGAAACTTTATATATGTCCACTCTGCATTAAAAGCTTCCATGATTCAGAAGTCCTTAAAATACACGAGATGATCCACACTGAAGTTAAACCACAATAATGCATCAAGCAATAAAATATTATCTGGATACATTTGTCCAGACATTACAAGTGACATGAATTAATTATACAGTATCGATGCCCCCTAAGCATTACCAAATCTACTTATGCTGCCAGAATCTGTACAACGCCAGACTAACATTTAACAGCAGTGCAGAGTTTTTTTTATTTTTATGTTTACATTCAAATTTCACTTTTATTTCAGAGTTGATTGAAGCAAAAGATAAGAATGAAGAATCAAATCATGTTACTATAAAAGAAAATTCGGTCCCACTTTATATTACGTGTCCCTAATACCGGTGTACTTCCACAGTAACTAGATGTGTATGTAGTATGTAACCACAGTGTATGTACATAGTATCTACAGCTGTAATATTTCTGTAACTACACACATCTAACAACCCTCAGAATAATTACATGCTGAATCCATAGCAATTGTCTATTTAATATAAAGTGTAGCACTTTATTTACCAAAAAGTGCTGTTAGTCCTGTTACACATTTGTACTTTCATTACAAAAAAGTGTTGTTACCAATGTCCTGTTACACATTTGTACTTACACACCAGGGCTTGACATTAACTTTTTTGCTCACCAGCCACTGTGGCTCGTGGTTTTCCAAATTTACTAGCCACTCAGCATTTTCACTAGCCACAATTTTCTTGTTAGGAAATTAAATTTTATATGACTTAATAATACATACAAATATTTCAAAGTCATTTTACTTATTTTAATATAATAAGATAATGTTACCAATCATATGAAATGTTATCAATGTTACCAATCATATGAAATCACACACATCCACAAAATGGATCATTCCACTGCAGAAGAAACAGAAGCAGCATTCAGATGCATTTATGACTGTTATTTGTAGCCAAAATATAGCATGGATGCTTTACACTTGCAGGGAAACTTAATGTTGAGTTTTAATGTAGTGTATACTTATATATGAAATCATGGAAAAAAAGATAAAAGTAGCCTACTATGAAAGTAAACCGGCAGTAGGTGACAGCAAGTGACTATTTTATTTTATTGATACCCGACGGTACCTGGCGGGCCGGGTTGGGACAGATATTTAGAAAGGATGCTCAGGTTCGGTCACATCAGCGTGAATGTGCGCCAGTGTTATAACAGCGATTTTTGCCCTGTGTGCGCTGATCATCCACTGACATTTCCGAACGCCTTCCTTCAGTTGCTTAATAAAAGCGGGCTTTCCACACAAAAAAGTGCACATGTTGTTAGTGTGAGAAAAAAAAAAAGATTTTAGCGGTGTCGGGCTGGGACCGGGCTTGGACATAAATATCTTAATTCATGTTGGACGCGGTCCGGCCTCGGACAGAAAAATGCGGCCCGATCCGCACTCTTGATCAGACTAGAATGAAACTACACCAAAAATATATTGTCATACCAAAGAATAAACTACCCGCCAAAGTGGCTAGTGGGACTAATGTTTTAACCCGCCACAGCCGAATTTTACCCGCACTTGGCGGGTGCCAATGTCAAGCCCTGTTACACAGACTATTCTGTGGGGTGTTACATGTGTGTAGTTACTGAAATATTAGAGCAATAGATACTATGTATCGGTGTGTACTTACACCGTGGATACATTCTAGATACACATCTAGTTACTATTGAAGTACACAGGTATTAGGGACACTTAATATAAAGTGGGACCAAAAATTCTTTCACCTGCAATCAGTGTGGAAAGTGTTTTACTTGCAAAACAAGCCTTGAGTGCCACATGAGAGTTCATGTAATTTGTGTGGTGTCAGTTTTGTGCGTACCATTTTGAAAGGTCAGAAAAACACTGTTGCGAAAGAGTACCTGTGCTCTGAGTGTGAAGACTTTTTCTTGAGCTACGTGTACGAAACTGCATGAGAGGATCCACACCGGAGAAAAACCCTAGAAGTGTTTACACTGTGACAAGAGATTCTGTTGGTTAGTATAAAGAAACATTACATTTTCACAGTGAATAAAGCTAATCTTCATCTTCAGCAGATTCAACTGTGAAATACAGATCAATAGTTCCTCTCCAAAGAACAATGTCAAAAGGTTTTAGTTTTTTTATTTGCTTCACAATATGAATGATATCATTTATGTGTAAACATACCTGGCAATAAAGCTTATTCTGATTCTGATTCTGTAGTGTTGATGTTTTCTATTATGTTCAGTTGTCTTATAATATTGTGTTTTTTAAACCTGCTCCTGGACGGGTTTGACAACGTTAACTCCAACCCTAATTAAGCACACATGAAGCAGCTAGCCAAGCTCTTACTAGGCATGTTAGAAACTTCCATGCAGGTTTGTTGAGGCAAGTTGGAGCTAAACCAGGGGCCTGTTCCATAAAACAAGTTTACCAAATAAGCCAGGTTTATTGCAGTTAGTCTGACTTACTGTCATTTGATTTGGTTTAAAATAAGTCAGACTAATTAAAACAAGTCTAGCTTATTTGGTAAACTTGTTTTATGGAACAGGCCCCAGGAGTTTGAAGAGCCCTGTCTTATAATGTATGTCACTTGTAGTTAACTTACTTCTTAAAGAAGGAAAGCATAAGCCTTTTACCAATTGTTTTTGATGAGGAAGCTAAAGAAGAGGCTGTAAGACTTTTAAGAGAGACTGAAAAAATATTAAATTCTTCATTGTTAAAATGAATGATAGTTATTAAAATGTTAATAATAGTCAAGCAACAAAAGAAAAAGAGAAACTTACAGATGTGTTTTTTTCTGAATAAATACAGCATTTTCTGACCTCCTGGGGAATTTTTTAAAAAGTAAAAAAAAAGCTAAATGAATAATTTTCTTTATCCTAAAATATGAGGGAACGTGGACAAGGGGTGGCTGATTGCAATGTTACTTTTTTTTTAAATTAGTGTGTAAGTTCAATGCAAATTGAGATATTGTCTTTTAAAAGTCTTGAAGTTTAATAGTTAAAAAAATTACTGATAAGGCACTACAACGTGTTACTTCCAGGTCCGTTACGTCCAGAACACAGATAAACTCCACCCCCAGGAACACGCAACAAAGGGATGGTAGCTCTGCTGCGCTGCTACAGAGAAGAGAACTAGGGGTTTAAATAATAAAAAAAGAATCTGTTAAAATATGTTATTATTATTATTATTATTGTTGTTGTTATTATATATTATGAGAGCTGCATTGTTTGTCGGTCATGGTAAAAGTAAGGAGGGTGGGCCTTTGCGAACAGTCAATTTTCATCAGCTAGAGCAGCGGTTCTCATTCCTGGACCCCACTCCTCAAGCCCCCCCCCCCTGCACACTTCGAATGTTTCTCTTGTCATTTTTTCTAGTCTAACGTATGCACACTGCGAAGTGGAAATCACTGAATATTCCGCCATGATTCCAGTTCGAAGTTAATTTATACGTTCCATTCATATTACTTACAGGTCTTTTACGTCCAGAACACAGATAAACTCCGCCCCCAGGAACACGCAACAAAGGGAGTGTAGCTCTGCTGCGCTGCTACAGAGAAGAGAACTAGGGGTAACAAAAATTATTATATTTTGTTTGAATTTTTTTATTAAGTTAATTGAGAAAAATGTTTGAAGTGATTTGAACCCTAGTGAGGGTGGATCTGATTGGACGGATGAAATGAGGAGGTTGATTAGTTAATGCGGTGCCAGCAGCGGTTGATACTCCTGCCAAAATTCGTTTGCAACGTCACTATCACGAGTTTGCACTTCCTCATAATAAATAGTAAGCAAGTTTGGCGTGCTGTCCGGGGGACGAGCCGGGAGATCGGCGGACTCCAACCCTTGTGATTTGAACCTGTTGCTGAAAATTTATATTTATCTGTTTAAACTCATAATAATCATATTTGTGAATCATATTTTGCATGCTTATGTGATATTTGTACTGTGCTTACGTGACAACTTAGTGGGGAAAACAACAGGTAGTAAAAGCGCTGATTAGAAGAAGGGCCTCAGCGAGACTCCCAATACGGAGTATACAACAAAAAACAGTTCGTACATTAAGTAGTTTTATCTGCACAAAATAATGCTATTTTTATGCACAAATGTGTACTACAGATTTATCCA
>JAUMHP010000044.1:14113837-14125493 GCA_032361065.1 Enteromius trimaculatus | reverse complement strand
GTCGGATTGCTCTCTTCTGACATCAGTTATCAGCTTGTGATTTCTCAGGCCAAGACATTGCTGTTTGACTTTCCGACAGTGGCTCGCTTGTGACGCTGCGATGGAAGAATGTTGATATTTGGCGGATTTTGGCCAAAAGCCGGGAGAGCGCTGCAGCGATCATGTTCGACGCATTTTCTGTCACAAGCACTACATCTTTATCTGATACCTGCCATTCCTCGACAACCTGTGACAGTAGCTCTGTTCATAAAAGTCGAAATGTGCCCAGATGACGGCTTTTAAAGCAGTTGGAGCATTTTTAATTACTCGCACTCGAGATCTGCCTCCCTCAGCCATTGCATTCTACTGCGACAAAACACGTTAGTGTGTTATAACCGGTTATGGTCTATTACTGAACTGATACTGAATCGTTCTCGTCTGCAGCGCGATGCATCATGCAAATGATTAATTTTGACACCCCTATTCGTTACGATAAAAGCTCTTTTTAGACCGAAGAGAAAGTTTCTGAATCAAGTTGTTTGTCTCCACAGTGGAAATGATGATGCAGTGGATGGTAATGTCCCGTCAGCTGATGGAGAGGATGTTCTGGGCTTGAGCACAGACAGTCTGTCTCGTCTCAGAAGTCCATCAGTTATGGAGGTCCGAGAGAAAGGCTACGAGAAGCTAAAGGAGGAGCTCGCCAAAGCACAACGGGTGAGACACTAAACCATTGGCATTCACTGATCTTACGTTTGTTTAACTCAGCAGATGCATTTAACCAAAACAAATGAGAAATTCTGAGCATCACAAATCAGTTTTCACACTCTGAAAAGATTTTTATTTTTGGTTAGGGCACAATGTAATTCACAACAGAAAACAAATATCTAGGGCTGGGTTGAAGATGGTGTTTTCTCATTTTTGATTATTTCTCTTTTTGATTAACCAATAGGTCGTTTAATCTTATGCTGTGTTCAGTCGCTATGTGCAGTGAACAAAACCTCACTAAACATTATTGTAGTGTGTCACAATAAGCTTTTTGCTTTGCTGTTTGAGATATGAAACAAAGTCTCAACTCGTGTATTGGTTCACCCCAACACGAAAATAGGGTCATTAATTACTTGTTCATGCCGTTCCAAACCCATAAGTCCTATGTTAGACAGAAATGCAACTACCATGTTCAAGGCCCAGAAAGGTAGTTAGGTCATTGGTTAAATAGTTCATGTGACATCAGGGGTTCAACCGTAATTTTACGAAGCTACAAGAATACTTTTTGTGTGAAAAGAAACAAAAGCATCATTTATTCATCAATTCTTCTGTTTGCGTTACGATCTTCTGCCATTTTGGCGAGTACCCCCGAATGTAATTTACCTAATGGACGTTGTTAACATTAAAGGGTTAGTTCACCCAAAAATGAAAATTCTGTAATTTTTATGTAATTTCAAACCCGTAAGACCTTTCTTCCTCTTCGGAACACAAATTAAGATATTTTTGATGATATCAGAGAGCCATCTGTCCCTCCATAGACAACAACACAAGTGAAATGATCCCAGATCCAGAAACGTAGTTTCTTAACTTCACTTTTGCGACGCTAGGAGAATACTGTTTTTGTGCAAAGAAAACAAAAATAACATAATTTAACTCTACCGTTCTTCTCCCCTGACTTCAGTCGTTCGCCGTTTTAGAGAGTATTACAACATAAGCGCATGCCTTCTGCTAGGTAGATAGCATACATGCGCATACTTTCCTCCGGTTGTAAACAAGGCTGATGACATCAAATACGGTAAAGTTTGCATATGTGCTGCGTTATGATACTCTCTAAATTTGCGCCAAAAAAAGTATTCTCGTAGCGTCGCAAAACTGAGGTTGAGCCACTAATGTCATATGTTATGTTATATGATAAGTTTCTTAAGGTCTATGGGTTTGGAATTAAAAAATAACATAAATAACACTCATTACGTTAGGGTTAGGTATATAAAGGACAAAAAACAAATTTATTTAACAGTATGCCTCTTGGTTCTGCGCGAAGAAACAGAGGACGTATCAGAAGACTGTATGTTGTTTTGTGTCCAGCGAATATTCTCCAAAGTGGCGCTATGCTGAGTATGCTATAGTTTTTTATTTGTACCGAAAACTTTTTCGTAGTTTCATAATGTTACAGTTGAACCACTGATGGCATACTTTCCTGGGCCAAGAGAGTGTTAACTGTTTGGCAGTCATTTTTGTCATTGGCAGTCAAGCTTTTACAGGTTTGGAACGATATGAGGTCAAGTAATAATTGGAAAATTGATAATTGATGATAAATGGCATGTCTGGTTAGTTCGTATTATTTTCTTACGTAAGTGGATATTTCTAGACCCAAATAAACTGAAGAGTAGACCAGTCTTCATGCTGATAGTCAAACGTGGACACGAAATGAAGTGAGGAACCAGCACTGATGTTCAACATATCTGATCTATTAATTCAGTTTGAAATCTGTTCTTTTCCTTTATAGAAAAATTGTGTCACATCATTAGTATTTATGAAATAATGCGACATGATCTGAATATAGCAGCTTTTTTTGAAGAGAGAAATCTGTTTAACAAATGCTGGACAAGAGCCGGTTGCTAAATATAAACACTGGCATGTAGTTTTCCACCAAAAATAGTGAATTGGCATTTTAAAAAATAATTATTTAGGTTTTTTTTCAGCTCTGGAAATCCTTCTAGAGGTGGGCTTTTTGATTTATTGTTATGTTTTTAATCATTTGCACAGTTATAAGCAGGTTTTGCATAATCAAAAATCACTTTCGGTTACCTCGTTCAGTTGATAAAGTTTATTAGTTTATTAGCGCAACGAGTGGCGTTTATTAGTTTGAGTTCGTAAAACTGGACTAGAAAGATTTCTGTCAGATTAATGGTTTACATGACATTTAAAAGTTGCAACGGTATAGCGACTTTTCTTGCATGACACGATGCACGTTTAATTGAAACTGGGAATCGAACATTAAAAATATGAGGTTTGATTCAATTAATCGGTTGTTTAATGAAAGGAGGCACATCTGAATTTGAGCTTACCGTTGATTATAAGAAAAGTATGGGTTTATGCAAACTAAATGATAGATAGATTTATTCCTTTCAGTGTCACATGATCCTTCAGGAATCATTTCAATATGTTGATTTGGTCCCTGATTATTATTGATTCTTAATTTATTAGTAATTGTTATTACTATTATGACTGTGTTGAACACAGTTTTTACTCATTAATTTGTTTTACATTTTGATGTCTTTAATTAGTTTAAAGGTTTATACAGCAATTATTTTAATAAGAAATTATTTCATTCAGCATTAAATCAGTTACACATAATGTATAGATAAATAAACAAACAAACATACTGACTCCAATCCATATTTTAAACCTTATTTTTATATTCTTGTAGTATATTTTGAATTAGCTGTTATTTTTTGTATTTCCATTTAAATCAAATTGTATTTTTATGTGATTGTTTTATTTTTCTGATTATTTTTATATTTATTTTTCATTTTTATTTCAGTGTATTGCTTCCTCTTGTAAACACAAATTAAAATGAGAAATGTTGCCTCGGAAGCTAACTGAATTTATTTTTTCAGTTTACTTTTTCATTTATCTAACATGTATTTAATGTATTACATGTATTTATTTTATTTCAGCTGTATTTCAATAAAAAAAAAAAAAAACAACAGCTGTTAAACTAAAACAATAATTTGTTCTACCAATAATAAGACGGTATCCACAGGCTGGAATTCAGCCTGCGTCTGTCATTAAAATGCCATTTTATTTTTATTTTTTTTTGGTAAAGCAATACTATAGTGTGCGAAGCCCCTTAAGGGACCTGGTGGAGGAAAATATTCGGGGTGGGTGGAAGGAAAAAATGTTTTTCAAATCTTTTGCGTCCTCTCACAAAACTTCTCTCGCTTTTGTTGCAATCCCACTTCAAGTCAAACACACCAAATCTTTTTTCAGCCGTCTTTCACTGAAATCAAAACCGTGACTTGAACTAAGGACTGACCGCATTTCTTTAGAGGCTACTTCAAAAAGAAAACTTTGAACTGCTCCATTATGAAAGTATGGAGCTGTCTAAACCACTGGAAACGTAAAGTGGTTATCTGAGCTCAACTGGTTATGCCAGAGAATGCAAAAGTTTTGCGAGGGAACGCAAAAAGATTCAAAATTGTACATATATTCTCCAGAATTTTCCCTCTCCTAAAGGGTTAGTTCACCCAAAAATGAACATTTTGTCATTAATTACTCACCCTCATGTCGTTCCAAACCCATAAGACCTCATTCGGAACAAAAAAATAAGATATTTTTGATATAAGAGCCATCTGTCCCTCCATAGACAGCAACACAACTGAAATGATCCTGATCAAATCCAGAAACTTAGCAAAAACATCGGTAAAACAGTCCATGTGACGTCGTTATATCAACCTCACTTTTGTGATGCTACGAGAATACTTTTTCGCTCAAATAAAACAAAAATAACATCATTTTACTCTTCCGCCATTTTAGAGCATCTTAACACACCGTATACGCAAGCTTTAGGCTCAATCCAATTCTACCCCTTACCCCTACACTTTCCCCTACCCCTCCGTTTGGCGCGTTCACGTGTAGGGGTGTCTCAATTCTCTTTTGGTTGGAGGGGTAGGGGAAGGGCTAGATAGCCCTCGAAACGAAGATTTTTCGGGACCTCACTTCAAACAAAGGTCTAAGAGAAATTCCCAACATGGCTGCTCACTCGATCAAGCAGACCCATAAATGCAAGTAATCTTTGCCATTAATAAGGATTTTTATGACAATTTTTCACTATATGTGTATTACCATCGGTCTTGTGTTTGTTTACGGTGATGTTCTGTAAAGAAACGTTTGCAAAAAAATCGCTAAAGTTTGCAAGCGGATAGCACCGATTGCACAATATTAGGAAATATATTTTCATGTCATATACCGGGTAATGCATTGTTTAGTTACGGTGCTTACATCGGGGCATGTCCTCTGACGTAACGTTAGGAGCTAGTGACAATGGATGATGACGTTTAACAGTGTAGTAGTGGTGTCCCATTTCTTAGGGGAAATATTTAACCCTTCCCCTTTCCACTTTATTTTAAGGGGCGAGGGGTAGAAAATAGAATTGGGATTGGGCCTTAATGTATTTGACGTAATCAGCCTCGTTTGCAACCAGGTGAAAGCATGCCCATGTGTAATTTGCGGATGCTTGCGGAAGAAAGCGTACGCTTACGCTGTAATGTTCTCTAAAATGGCAGAAGACGTAAGTCATAGAAGAAGAATGGTTAAGTACATGATGTTATTTTTGTTTTCTTTGCACAAAAAAAAGTATTCTCGTATCGGCGTGAAACTGATGTCACATGGACTTTTTTTTACCAGTGTTTTTTACCATGTTTCTGGATCTGGGATAATTTCAGTGGTGTTGCTGTCTATAGAGGGACAGATGGCTCTCTGATATCATCAAAAATATCTTAATTTGTGTTCAAAAGATGAACAAAGGTCTTATGGGTTCGGAACGACACCAGGGTGAGTAATTAATGACAGAATTTTCAGTTTTGGGTGAACTAACCCTTTAAAGGGGCTCTGTAATAGTGTGTGTTGTGTCATCCACCTTTATACATTGACATCATGGGCTAAATGAGAGAGTGAGCCATACATTCCTTGTTTTTCTGTTCTGTTTTTCATTTGTGTATTCTGTTCATGTCATTGCATGTGTCTGAAGGAGCTTAAGTTAAAAGACGAGGAGTGTGAGAGGCTTTCTAAAGTGAGAGACCAGCTGGGGCAGGAGCTGGAGGAACTCACTGCTAGCCTTTTTGAGGTTTGTTTGTTTTTTTTCTGCCAAAAGACAGAGCAGATCTGTGTGTGTCTGGAAGCACTTGATCATCTGGAGTTATTCTGAACACTCAGCACTGGTGGATATATTTGATACATGTTGTAAGTAAAACTAAGCATAGGACTATTTAATAATTTTTTTGATTTACAGTCACCATGTCAACAATACGCAGTCATAAACAGCATATATATATATATATATATTTATTATTATTATTATTATTATTATTCATTTCTATATATATATATATATATATATATATATATATGCACTACCATTTGAAAACCATTTGGGAATATTTTATATAAGTCTTATATTCTCAGGGTTGCATTTTTTTTTTAAATCAAGAATAAAGTAGACTTGTAAGATTGTAAAATACTATTGCGATTTGAAATACAATATTAGAATATATTATAGAATGTACTGTAATGTCATTACTCCAGTCACATGAGCCTCTGGAAATAATTCTATGCTAACGGTCAAGAAACACGTCATGTTCTTATCAAGAGTTTCTGTTTGGAATTGAAATCTTTTATAGTACATACTTTTATAAAAGTATACGTTTTTTTCAAACTTCTGATTGGTAGCATGTATTTATTCATCTGTTTTTTTAAAAAACAACAACAGGAATTCAAAAACAATTGAACATACTAAATTTGCTGCATGAAAAGAGTAAATACACAAAGGCACATTCATAAACATCATTTATTATGTATAGTATAGCAAAGTGCACCATGGATGATAGTCCATAAAATTACACACCCACTGAATACGCCTCTATGACCTGTGTGTGCTATCAGGGCTATAAATCAGTTCATGTAAAAGCCTCCCGTCTGTTTTGACCTTTCAGCAAACTTTTGTATCAATCCCAGAAATTGATATTGAGATCGTAATCTAGCTGAAATGATTTCACAAGGATTTACTGCATAATTTGCTTTCACGGTGCCGTGGAAATAAGAGTACAGCCCATGTTAGTCCGCTTCACACTGCTTTACCTGTTTTGGAAATGGAAGTTCAACAAAGCTCATCTGAACATACTGTTGACAAACGCCGTAGCCATTCATCCATGTGTTAGCATTTAACATGTTCTGCATTTTTCAAGACGGATAAACAAAACAAGGGGCTATTCCTCAATTAGAATAAGTTGTAGAATAATGTGACCCTGGTTCACAAAACATTATATAGATATTTTTTTTTTTTTATTTAATCATCTAAAGGTTGAAGAAACAAGCTATCATGTAGTTTGTTAGGATAGGACAATATTTGGCTGAGATAAATATTTAAACATGGATTTTGATATATCAACAGCAAGAAATGTTAAATCTTAACAAAATAAAGAAGAAATCTTAATTGATCAAAATATCTTCATGGAAAATTATCTTAATACATAATGCACAAATGATTTTTGGCTTTCGCAAATTTTGACCCATGTAATGGCTATTTAAAAAAACATAACACTGACTTGAGGATGATGGAACTGGAAGTGTTAAAATACTAACATGTACTAAAATACAAAAATATACAGTACCATTTCAAGAAAAGTTAGGACGTTATTAAAATGCAAAATTTTCAATCTGCTTCAAAGGAAAAAAAAAGATGTTTTCATTTGCCAACTTAATTGTATTTTGTACATATAAACTAATAAAAAAAAGTTGGGAAAGAGGAATGTTTACAGCAGTAATTACCTTTTATTTTAATTGCAGTTTTTGTTTTTCAATTGAGAACAATAATTGCTCCAGTTTTGAAAGTGGAATTTTCTCGCCTGATACAAGACTGTAGGTCCTTGCAAACAGAGTCCTTATTTATTTATTTTTCTTCTTCCTATTTTTCAATAAGCAAAAATGTGGACTTAGCTGTCTACAGCACACATTTCCATTGTCTTTCGCACCAGAAAACCTGACAGTATGTTTGCATAGATGGGTGGTTACATTATTTGCAGTCTTGCAACTCGCAAAGACATGCTAGTTTTACCCATAGACTGTAAAAAAAAAATGGACGTAGTGTCCGTGATGTCACTCGTAGGTTTCTGAAGAGCATTTTTGAAGCCTAAAGTGGGCGGAGCCGACCGCCGCCATCTTGGCAACACTCCCGGTTGATCCAAAAAGGCCAATGAAGCGGGATGTGGGCGGTACTGAGGTGCCTGGTTGGTGAAACCACACACCCCTACCTCATCGACGTATTGGCGGTTGATTTTTTAACCTGTCACTCAAGTGGCCACGCCCATAATTATGCAGAATTTTAAGGCTTAATATAATTTAAATGGATGAGTTATAAAAAAATTCACCCCCCTTCACAGTTGTCACGAAGGGCAAAATTAGCTATATATACCAAAAACAAAATTTTTACCAGGCTGTAAACATGTTTTTTTCTACTGTAAAGTTGGGCATTTTAACATAGAGAGTGAATGTGATTGACTCCCTTTTGGAGCCAGCCTCCAGCGGCTAGTCGATGAATTGCAGTTTTAATCCCTTCAGTGTTGGTTTCACTAGAGGGAGCAGGAGGTTGCCCCTTGGTTTTACCTAATAACCCCACCATCAGCTGTTACCAACTTTTCACTTTTATTTTGCCTCTGTTCCAACTTTTTCTGAGAGTGTTGCATCTATCAAAATCACAAAGTGTTTGTATTTATAGAACACCATAAAATAATTCAAATAAAGGTTAAATAAAGTTCTAGATTTACTCATTTCTGTTTAGTGCTATCAAACGATTAATCGCGTTTAAAAAAAAATCTTTACTTAATATATCTGTTTGTACTGTGTATATTTATTATGTGTGTGTGTGTGTGTGTGTATTTTATATTAATATAAAGAAAAACTTTTATTTTGGATGCAATTAATCACGATTAATCATTTGACAGCACTATTTCTAGTGTATTTTGCTTGATGTGCTTAACAAAAGTGGCATGTAGGCATACCTGGAATATTTCAAAATCCGAAAATCAATTCTGAGAACTTATTAAAGTGATTTAATTGAGAACAAATGAAATTGTGAAACCTTGATCAATACCCAGGCTTATTCCAAGTTGTTAAAGAATCTTAGTTAATTAAACAAGTGTCCACCTCTAAGTACTTCAACTGAAGCTTCTATGCTTCGCTATGTTGATCTTCACATAATATCATATAAGTCCAGAGAATATAAGTCCAGATGTGCTGAGTGTTTAGGTAACCTGCTCTGAAGTTTCACTTCCCCATCTCTGTTATGCATTTCATACTATCCTTATATTTTTGTTCCTTTTTCATGTCTTTCTTTCTGTTTTCCCCTCATCTTTTCTGTTAGTCCTCGAGTGTCCTCATCCTACTGTAGCGCTGCTCTGCCAGGTGCCTCTGGTCTGGTCTGATCTGGTGTGGTAGAGGTGTCTCTTAGTGTGGGTTATTCTCAGATGAGTCTGTGTTTAATGTGGATCTGATGTGTGACGTTGTCGACAGGAGGCTCATAAGATGGTGCACGAAGCAAACCTGAAGCAAGCCACAGCTGAAAAACAACTGAAGGAGGCACTTGGGAAAGTGAGTTATTTTTGTGTCTGATCTTGATTGTATATGCGGTATTGTACTTGTGGTATATTCCCTTTCAGATGGTGGAGTATTTAAATGTTTGATGAATCATATAAGAAAAGCTCAGTCCTCAGTCCTGTGAGGAAGGTATGAGATAAGAAGATAGAAACTGATTAAAACACACACATTGGAGGTTCATGTCTTTTTTCCCCCTACAAGTTTATGTCGTTGGTTTTTAAAGCAGAACACATGTTCTATGTGAATGACCTCTAATATTAAACCTTCAGGGTTTTTGCAATAATTTATGAATGTTTTGTAAAAAACCTGATTTTACACCTCTGGTAAGTTTTTGAAATCTCATCAGTCTTTCTCTTTGGTTTCAGATCGATGTCCTGCAAGCCGAAGTGGCTGCTTTGAAGACTCTGGTCCTGTCGACCTCTCCCACATCCCCCTGTAAAGAAATGCCCCCCGGACCCAAAGCCCCATTTAAGAAAGGCCACGCTCGCAACAAGAGCACGAGCAGTGCCATGTTAGGCAGCCAGCAAGAGGTCGCAATGACGCAGCCCATTGTACGTGAGTGTAAAGAGGTTTGTATCTAGTGGTGAACGTCCATTTGACTAGCTTTACTCCCACACATACACAAATTTCCCGTATACCTCTGGGTTTGTTCCATGTCAGCCATGATGTCTTATTAATCACAAGCAAATGTGTTTTACTTCATATGTCAATGAATCTCTCTAGTGCTCATTCCTAAACTGAATGTACTGCTCAAATAACAATTTGAGGCGAAATTTAAAGGCAAAACAGGTGTCTCACGTGAATCGTGTAGCTCCGAAGAGAAATTCTATTTGAGGAGGAGTGGGTGGGTGGTATTTATTGATTAATTAAAACCTAATATAAAGTGGATTTGAGCGGTTTCAAATCGTGAAAGCTGAGCGTCCTGCGTTCATAGACCATGCGCACCATTCACTTGACATCCAGGGCACCATTTCTTCATGCGGGACAATCCGCGTGGGAGAAGATGACAGGGGAGAGAGCCACAATTTAATTTTGTGGTGTTTGTGTCACCAATGTCTTAAGGGCCGTTCATATGCAGCGCGTTTTGCGCACGCAAGCTCTTCATTTTTGTACGCAGTTTAAAATCCAAAGCAGAAATGTTTTTGTAACTGACAGCGCCTTCATGCTAAAGTTACGTTAACGCTAATACAAACATTATTTTTGTGTGTTAGGGCAGAACAATGCAGCTCTGGGGCCTGTTCCATAAAACAAGTTTACCAAATAAGCCAGGCTTATGGCAGATACAATTATTTTATTTTTATATATTTTAATACAAAATAACTAGCAATAAGTCGGACTAACTGAAATAAGCCTGGCTTATACTCTAATCTTGGTTTATGGAACAGGCCCCTGGTTAAACAGCTGGATACTGGGTTGAAATGCAGCTGGATTTTGTCGTGGCTTCAACTGGAGGGCAAGGTCTCAGTAAAAGGGCAAGAGGTGTCCTTTTATTTAAGGGATGTACATATGTCTAACCTGTGCTTGGCTTTTTATTCCATTCAACTTATTTGGCTACTGTAAATTGGCAAAGGGAAATTTAAAATTTAAAACAAATAAAGGGAGACCAACAACGGAGAAGCACTGACCTCCCAGTTACATACCAAGTAGAGGCAAACCAAAGATGGTTCAGTGGTGCATGAAAAGCCCCAAATACAAGGGAACTGCAACAATCCAACCGTGAAGAAGTTAAGCATGCATATGTTAACGTCATTATAAGACAAAAGCATTTTCATTTTCCCACACTTTTAAAAAAAAGTTACTAAAAAGATTTTAGTCAGTTCAGTAGCTTATAAAATGGTTCTGAATCAAAGATCACACCAAGATGTTTTGCTTAATTATGTAATTTAGAAATAAGGGCTAATGGTTCAGACTAAACACACCTACTTTCATTTTAGCTTCTTTAAGTTGAAGACGTTTTACAGCTGTTTATATTTGATCTCAATCTGATAATTCAGCAAAGAGGTTAATGCAAAACTATCACTGACCTTCAAAGGAAAATAAAACTGTGTGTCATCATCATAACAGTGATAAGTGACAGTTGGTTTTCGACAAATAGAACCTAGAGGTAACATACATAGGAAAAACAAGATGGGGCCTAGAACATAGCCTTGAGGAACCCCACAAACACTTAATAAGCAGAATAAAAGGTGTTTCCCAGGTCTAGCATGCTTTGAAAAGCATTTGCCCCACAGTTTACTTAAAACATTGTAAGAATTAAAGGGTAAATCAACTAACAAATTAATTCATTAATTTATTAATCAATTCTGGGGAAGTGTCTTAC
>JAUMHP010000044.1:14098259-14113737 GCA_032361065.1 Enteromius trimaculatus | reverse complement strand
AGGACATCATGAGACACCTACGATTCGATGACAAGGACACACGCACTCAACGGGTAGCAACGGACAAGTTTGCAGCAATCTTAAACGTTTGCCAGATGTTTGTTACTGACTGCATCAAGTCTTACAACCCGGGCCACACTGTGTAGACTGCTGCAAGTACACATGTGGAAAATGCAAAAAGGAGACTGAGTAGCAGTGCCAGATATGTGCCGACAGATCACACCAATGGACTGCTAAAAGTTTTTAAGTTGTATGTTTTCTGTTTTAGAAAAGCTTTGAACTTTGAATAAATTTTTTCTACACCAATTGTACTCTTGGTACCCTTACATATTGCTCCTAGATGACTGTGATCCCTGATTGTGAAGTCAGTAGCACCTTGTACGTCGCTTTGTAAGTAATTGCCACATTTACAGAACAAAGGCAACTGTTCACACGTGATTAAGGATATAAGTTGAAAACAACCGGGCCAAATGACCCCTCTCTGGTAGAGCTAGGGGGATAGGGCCAAATGGCCCCTCTCTGGTTCTAGTGTTAAGAAAGAGCTAGAATTGAAGTTATGAAAAGAGTCAGTTGACCACCTGTAAAACCATCAGTTGCATAACTAATATTAAACCTCTGTTTTGGTTAGTTATATGTACGATACTTGCATTGCCTCTTTGGTGAGGGTCCGATGCAGTCTCGAAGTCCGGATGGTACAAGGTTTTGGATTGGCAATCATGTCCTCCTGGTTTGAAGAGTGATGAATTCCAAAAGATATGTCCTGACTCTCGTGATCGGTAGATGGAAGAGGAGCTGGGAGATAGATGTGTTGCAATCCATGAATCATGAATTACCTGAAAAGTCAAGGCTTAGGCCTAGTGTAAAATTTAGGGTTAAGTCCTAATCTCAGTATCTCCTCAAGACTGCAGACTGCGCTGCATCAGCCCTGGGGGGTTGGTCAGGGGATCAGCAAGATAGTGGTGTTCCAGCATCCGGCAATGTAGGAAAGAGAAAAGAGAGTTACTGCTGTATAGGCTTTTTGTAACCTGTTGAGGTCACACCTCCTGTGGGTCAAAGACCAATGGTGTGTTGATGCTTTGGAGGGAACTTTTTAGGGTCCTTTGTTCCGTACATGCTAATTTGCATATACACCAGATTGGTGAATCAATATACAAATTAGAACAGATTCTTAAAACACTGAATGTTGCAACGATATCAACATAAAACATACACTCTCAGATCATCTGAAGACGAGTGCTTAGACACCAAACACGAAATGTGTCGCTCTAGTGAGGTGGTGTAAGCTGATGATCTATCAGAAACATGCAAACAGTGTACCATACACAAGGCAATATACCAGGACAATAACAATATACACTATGATAAGTGTCCTATGATATTGAAGAGCTGGCGCAAGAACTAATTAATGTTGGGGCTGTGTATGGGAGGGTTCCTGTAAACGCTGTTATTCCCCGCCATGTGACAATTGCGAAGAGGTGCACTGACATGGCAGAAGAAAAGAGGGAAGCTTAAGTACAAGAACTTAAGACTTTGTTGAAGGATGGCACAGTCGCAATGACCACAGACACGTGGACAGAGGATTATTGTAAAATTAGTTATTTGACAATCACAGGCCATTTCATAAGTGAGGATATGGAACTGGTGAATAAAACCCTGAAAACTACAAAGTTCCCAATGGAAGAGGCAAAGACGGGAGAAAATATCAGACGGGAGATATTAAAACTACTGGTGACAAAGTTTGGCCTTGACGCTTGAAAAAATTGACTTTCTCAAGCCGTTCTATGACGCACAGCGAGAACTTGAGGGAGATAAGTATCCAACACATAATTGTGTGTGTCTCTGGAGTGAAAAACTGAAACACCACTGTCAGTCCAATGACCTGGACTCCCCTTAGCAAGCTGTCGCGCGTAAATGGCATGAAGACTGGCTCGTGCGTAAAGTGATAATACAGGACCTCCACAAGATCGCAATATTCCTCTGGCCAAAATTTAAACAGCTGAGAATGTTGTCAGACTCAGACAGGGATGCCGTACATGAACAAGTACGCACTCATCTGCAAGCCATGGCTCCAGGTGCACTATATGTGGAGGTTCGAGACCCAGACCTCACCGGAGTCGAACCCACTCCTCCCCCCCAAAAAAGAGCGAATTTTGCAGAGTACAGCAAGATCACTCGCTACATTAAAACGGCTGTCATGGAAAATGAAATGAATGTTCTGGGCTGGTGGAAGATCAACAAACAATCCTACCCAAAAATTGCAAAATTAGCCAGGTCAGTGCTATGCATCCGGGCCAGTAGCAGCAGCAGTGAAAGGGTGTTCAGTTCTGCTGGACGCACAATCAGTAAGCGCAGGACCGCGCTGAAGCCGTCTACAGTGGATTCAATTATTTTCCTCCACAAAAAACATGTAGCCTAATAATGGTGGGTTTTTCAAATAACAGTAACCTTAAAGCTGTATGCCAGCCGCCATTAAAATACAAAGAAGAAGAAGGAACTCAGTGCTCAGTCAGTCATTTACATGATAATTTTTAAACTTTTAGAAATACTTTTGTTACAAGAACCGATTAATCTGCTTCAGAGAGCATGTGTTAATCCCCCGAAGGCATATAAGTTGGTTTTACGACGCAGTACTCTTGGATATATCTGATTTGCGTCACTTCGAATTAATGGCCGCTATACACCAGCATAAAACTCTGACTGTGTTCATCTGAAAAAAAAAAGTCATATACACCTAGGATGGCTTCGGGGGAGTAAAATATGGGGTAATTTTAATTTATGATTTATTGAATATTGAAAAGTGTAAAAAAAAAAGAAAAGAAAAGCTCTTGTGTGAAATTGCTTTAAGCATCACTTTGCTGTTTTAATTATGTATTTATGAAAAAAAAACAAGGTAAGACTATTTTAACATGTCCTTGTTAGACGCTACATGTACTTAATATTATAGTAATTATGTATGCACAGCTACATACAAGTAACCCTAATCCTAACCTTAACTATATAGTAAGTGCATTAGTTAATTACTATGACTCAGTACTTGTATAATTGCACTATAACAAGCACACCTTAAAATAAAGTGTAGCCAAAAACAAAACCAAATTTAGTTCACTCAGCAGCCATACTTTTACATCTAAGTACAGCTGTAAGTGTCAAAAATACTTTAATACATTTAATACATTTTTTAGCATAAAGTATTAAATTAATATTGGGATGATATTGTGTTTCTTTCTTTCTTTTTTCATTAATTTATGGACAAATAAAATCTGTTTTATCATTTACCAAACAACTACATGCATAATAAATTACATTGAAATGCCTCCTGGTTACAGCACCTATAACAACTATACAGCTGACTATATGATGTGTTTTTTGTCTTAAATTTTACATTTGGTGTATGTGCAACCACTATATTTCATTTATGATTTGATTGTATCGTTAATGTTGCTGTTGCTCCGGTGTTTGTTCCGGTCAAATGCACGGGTGTCCAGGATATCAGTGATCTATTTGCACATAAACACACCCATCAATCCCTTCAGCTCTTGTAGCATGTCTGTGTGTGATTACCTCATAAAGAAAAGCTTCCTTTATGGCCTCCTACAGGTGTTTGCTTGGCAGTGGGTGGATTTTGTCTCTAGGGTCAATGAACAAAGTACATGCGAGACTGCACGACGACTGCCATTTTCATTGAATTAGAACCTTGGTTTGATTTACATCACCAATTATTTTAATGTAAGAATACATCTATTTACGGTGTATGTGGAGTTACTGATGGATTACACTTGAGCTGTTTATTTCAGTGGGTCGAATCCAACAGAACTGAAGTCTGTGTTTTGAGGGGAAAGGTAGAACCTTTTTTTGTTGTTGTGCTGAAAAATCATAATCTAAATGTATTGCTATTGGGATCAATTCAAGGGGATGGGCAGTTTAACTGTACAACTTTAGTTTAATAGCAGATTGTAGGTTGTAGTGGTCTAACCAGCACTACATTGAGATTATTATATAATATGGTAATTCTGGTGATCGTATGTGTATGTGAAATTTGTGAACACTCAGATCAGCTAAAATGGCTGCCGCCATGATCTGTTTGAGCTTGTGTTAGGAGGGCCACACGTTTCACTTTAACTGTGTTTACGAGCACAACAAAAAGGAATCTAATGTAGCTGTGTTCTTGACACAACAAACTGCCAGTCTTTCTCATTTGTTTCTGAGGTGGGGAAAGGTGAAGCGATTAGTATTTGGGTCAGTTCATGCTATCTCTCCACGTCAAAGATACAGCCTGTCCCGTTTTGTTCACGCAGTGCTTTTATAGTAGAGGTTTCGACAAAACTGGAACTAAACGAAATTCGGAGTTGATCCAATGGATGTTCTTGGAGAAAATGAGGCACTGCAGCAGTTTTTTAATGGTAAGACATCTAAACAACATTCACTTGACTTGCCTTACAATGTTAGTTAAACAACTGCTTTTGCTGGTCAGGTATATTGTCATCATGGGAGCTCATTTCCTTTTCATGCTTCATGTATCAGCTATTATTTCTGTGAAAATTACATAACATTTATATATCAAGTTACTAACCAGGAATTTGTTATGATTTATTATGCTGTGCAAACAACACAGATTACTGTATAATGTTAAGATTGTATTGAGGTTGTGTTTTACATGGTTTTCATATTTACTATAGGTGGGTTGTAATCTATACAGTATGAAGGTACAGTTTACCATCAATAGTTCAAGGCCACGGATCTATAAAACCAGTAAGAGGAGCTAACAGATCAAGGCCATACATTAATTCATATGTTCATTGTCTTGATTTGTCGATATAGTTTATTATTTTTATAATTCTCTCATTTTAGTTTTGTGGTTCATTATTGCACAATGTATTGGTTTCATTATGTCTGCTGTGAAACCCATTTTAAGTTCTTGGGACATTTCTTGATATTATAGTGATTGTACATTTAGCCTCCTCATTCTCTAGAGTGGCTTTTGTCTGAGATTTGTTTTAAGGTCCATCTAGACTCTTTGTATGTTAGTGTTAATAAATAAAATTTTAGTTATTTCCAGTATCCTCTGTGTGCTGGTTTCTGGACCAGATTGTGAGAGGTTCTTCACGTCCCTTTCCTTTTTGGGGGGATTATTGTGGTGTCCTGGTATTTGGTGGTTGGTGAGACAGTAAAATATTTGTCAATGCTTTGGATTTTGTACTGTTTCTAGGGTCTAAAGGTATAGATGCTTGCATGTTCCATTTTAAGTGTACAAAAATAATCTGCAAGTACATCAACAAAGCTCAATTTTCAGCAGAGTAGTGCAGTATAATAAATAGCTCGCCGTATTTCTATGTGAGCTGTATACGGTGGGGCAAAAAAGCATTTAGTCAGCCACCAATTGTGCAAGTTCTCCCACTTAAAAAGATCAGAGAGGCCTGGTGTACCCCAACTATGAAAGACAAAATTTAAAAAAAAATCACATTTTTAATGAACTAATTGGTAAATTCCTCTGTAAAATAAGTATTTGGTCACCTACAAACAAGCAAGATTTCTGGCTCTCACAGACCTGAAACATCTTCTTTAAGAGTCTCCTCTGTCCTCCACTCGTTACCTGTATTAATGGCATCTGTTTGAATTCGTTATCAGTATAAAAGACACCTGTCCACAACCTCAAACAGTCACACTCCACTATGGCTAAGACCAAAGAGCTGTCAAAGGACACCAGAAACAAAATTGCAGACCTGCACCAGGCTTGGAAGACTGCCTGGTGTGAAGGAATCAACTGTGGGAACAATTATTAGAAAATGGAAGACCACTGATAATCTCCCTCCGTCTGGGGCTCCACGCAAGATCTCACTTCATGGGGTCAAAATGATCACAAGAACTGTAAGCAAAAATCCCAGAACCACACGAGGAGACCTAGTGAATGACCAGCAGAGAGCTGGGACCAAAGTAACAAAGGCTACCATCAGTAACACATGGCATCGCCAGACTCAAATCCTGCAGTGCCAGACGCGTAGCCCTGCCAGTACATGTCCAGGCCCATCTGAAGTTTGCTAAAGAGCATTTGGATGATCCAGAAGAGAATTGGGAGAATGTTATATGGTCAGATGAAACCAAAATAGAATTTTTTGGTAAAAACTCAACTTGTCGTGTTTGGAGGAGAAAGAATGCTGAGTTGCATCCAAAGAACACCATACCTACTGTAAAGCATTGGGGTGGAAACATCATGCTTTGGGGCTGTTTTACTGCAAAGGGACCAGGACGACTGATTCGTGTAAATGAAAGAATGAATGGGGCCATGTATCATCAGATTTTGAGTCTCATTTTGTGTCTCATAGTTGAGGTATGCCTGATGTATGATGTAAATTACAGGCCTCTCTCATCTTTTTAAGTGGGAGAACTTGCACAATTGGTGGCTGACTAAATACTTTTTTGCCCCACTGTATACTACTATATTTCATTAAACAAGCTGCTTTCTGTTTTTCAACACAGCAAAGTCATGTGACTAACTTCAAAATAAGCAAAGCCTCATTTCATTAAAGCTCCTTCAAAAAAAAATCATCACATGAGGAAAAATGTACAACCTGGTCTGATAAAAATATGTACCTCTGTGCACTTTTTGGGTAACACCGTTTTTACATGCCTGCATGTTTCGCCTCAATTTAAAGAGAAATGTCCACTGAGTGGCGCTAAATGTTTTTATTATGATAATATAAGTATGTATTGCGAAGTATCCATGGACTGTTGCTAAAAGTTAGTGCTCAATCATGTTGGAAATATGTCCTATACTAATTCTAAACCTTAAACTGTTGATAAAACCGTGCCATTTTAACTTATTATGCAGAAATGTTTTGTCGAACCGTAGTTAGACATGATTTGGAGCTCCTCGCCTCGCATGTACATCTCTGTACTCCGTGTGCTAACATCTAAAACCCATAGATGTGTGATGCTAATGTTCGAAAGCATCAGTTTTCAAATATCCCAGCATATTGTTTTGAAGTCATAACATAAGTAATTGTGCAAATAGTACGCTTTATTAATGAAAACTCTGTAAATTTGCGTGAAAAGGAACAAAAGGTGTCAGAGTTTTACTGCCTCTAGTGTTAATTTCTTTTAGAAACTTCAGTGATATGTAATTACAGTAATACACATTTTGTGTCTCACTAAAAAGTACATCAAGGTAAAAACAGTATTTTAATGTTTTTTATTCCATCAGGACAGGATGTGAGTGGTGTGTTAGAGAGTGCCGTGGTAGACACCAGTATTCTGGAGCACTATTTGAGCAATGAGACAGATCCCACTTTGTGAGTTCTTTCAAATATTTTAAGTAAAACCATTTTAAGTAAAGTCCACTTAACCTCCTCTAAATGACAGGTTGGCACAGAAAATGGTTATTTGTTTTTAGCATGTTTTTCATATTTCTTAGTATGTTACCCGAGTCACCACCAGATTCAGGATCAGAGCGTAGTTCTCCACCACAAATACCAGGTGAAGTCTTCTGTGATTCGAAATCCCAACCTCAAAGTTCTTATATTGCTGCTTGTAGTCATTAAATCTATCCTTTCACCAGATTCAAGATGGTCACCGGAACAAAGCAGCAAGGATGTGTATAGCCTATCAGAAGACTCCTTTCCTCCATCCTGTCCCTTTAAAGACAGGAAACATGATGTTGGCAATCCCCTTGGGAACCACATTAAAGCCATTTCACCTGCTTTGCTCCCTCAGTACAGTCTCAACACAACCGAGAGTTACACACAGGGAACCACATCCCATAATGCACCCATCAATGGTGTTCCGCTATATACTCAGTGCACAACGATGGGTTTTCCAGCAGGACATATGCCAACTATTGCAGCTGCAGCCTCCTCATCTTTGCCCCATCCAATGTGCTCAGAGACAATGTACCCTTATGTGCCCCCAAAACATGATCAACATGTAGGGTAAGGATGCGTGTTCTGCTTATTTTTGCTGTTCATTCAGTATATTTACTGTAGTGCTTCCTTTAACAGAAGTGTCTTACACGAGAATAAGAAAAGAAGAAGGTCAAACTCTTTTGAGAGGCAGACAGAGCAGCAGAGGTGTGCTGACCCAGTCTGGACCAAACCAACATTCTGTAAGTATTAAATCATGTGCAGAATGTCTTCAGTCTATCTGAGGTGACCATCTAGAAATGTTGCTTTCACATTGTACTTTTGGGCTCTGAAAAGTTTCTACGCTCAAGTGGCCTTTCCCAAATGTGCTTGAAAAATGATATGAAAGTGATTGTACTAAATTGTAGAAGTTTGATCGCTAACGATGTGTGGTTCAGTTTGTGCATATTCTCACTCACAGAATGTGTATCTCTTTGTACTCCCATGTACAGTACTTTGCAACATGTTTTGTTCCAGGGTTAGCATTATCTGTGGTATTCTGGGGCATCATCTCTTCTCAGGTGTTTGATCATCTCAGATCTTTGTAAGGGTTGGATCCATACTGAAGCTTTGTATAATTCTAAGTTGCCTCAGGATGCCAGTCCCTTGACAGAAACCGAGAATCAAATGGAGACTAAATTAGCGTAGCTGCTGTTCCAACCAAGCAAAGATGATGTCTTTAACCCAAACAAAAGAATTATAATGTGAACTTGATCAGATATAGCTGAATAACAAAGTTATGTGATACGTTATGTGAATGCTTGGCAAAAGTATGTTCCTTTAATCTAGATTTAAACAGAGAGAGTGTGTCAGGACCCCAAACATTATCAAAAAGGGTATTCCAGAGTTTGGGAGACAAATGCAAAAAAGCTCTACCTCCTTTATTGAACTTTGCTCTCCTAGATATTACCAGGAGTCCAGAGTTTTGCAACCTTAGGGAGCGTGATGGATTGTAGTGTGAGACCATTAAAAGGGCTTCTAAGTAGTTATATTTTGTAACTGATGCAGATCTTAATAAGTAGCCAGTGCAGACACTGTAAAACTCTGTTGTGTCTGTCAACAAGATGATTTAAAAGTTTCATCTGGTCTTGTAGAAATATATAGTTGAGCATCATCAGCATAACAATGGAAACTAATCCCAATGCAACCTAAACACAGACGAGAACCAACAAACAATGACAGTGAACTGAATGTTGCAGGAGTGGTATCCTGTAGCAACAGAGGTTAATGTCTGACCAAAATGGAGCCCAGTGGAGGAAGTGAGCCAGTGGGATTATGGGCCAGACTGGAAACGAAAGAACTAGGAGCTAAGGCAGATCCAACGAGTTGAGGGACTGAGGTGTAGTCCAGTCATCAGAGGCTGGAGGTGGAAACAGGTGATACTTATGCCTAGGCATAGCTGGACACTGGAAGGCCCAAGGTAGATCAGAGTGCCCAGAAGGCGCAGTCTGATTTTTCGGAGGCCACGACAGTTCACTCCCTCTCCCCTCGGCTCCCAGTTTATTCCCTCAATCTCCATTAGAGATCCCACTCCATGCACCTGATCAGTCGTATCAGTCTATAGCTGCAGAATGATCTGCTCTGTCACTCTAGTTTGCAAAGGCTTGTTGATCTTGTTGGCTCTCAGTCTGCGGTGGGCTCTAATGAACACTCTGTAGTTTGTAGAAAACAGATGAACAACAATGAGGAAACAAGGTTACAGAAGGCAGAACTAACAACGCAATGAAAAGGATCACACATGTGATTCATAAAAGGATGATGATGATTTTAATAATATACATTCAAAATCTAGCATAACAAAATCGACTTATCTCACCAAAATCTGTTTTAGGGAAACTCTGTGGTTGCAATGTCTCAAGTTTGTGTATGAGGATAGTAACTGTATCTTTGGCAACTTGAGCTTTTACCACTGACTGCATAATTATACAATGACTTTAATATTGTATAGCCACTGGCTCTTTTATCAAGAAGGTGGGATATATTCTGGCATACTGCATGTTGCACTTTCTCCCATTCATAGTAATACTGAGTTTACCGTCTTTGGTATATACAAAGCCTTTGAGTTCAAACAGTAAAACATGACATTAGCAACACCAAGATCGTTAGTTTATTTCCTACACTGTAAAAAATGACTGTGATTTTAACAGTAAAAGACTGTAAAAATGTTACAGTAAAAAAACAAATAACTGAATAACACCTTCAATAGGTTGGTATACTATAATTATGTTTAGTTAATGAAATTGTAGTATTTACATTTGAATTTAAGTTAAATCCTTAAAACCTAAAGTTTTGAAAAACTGTAAATTTTACAAGTTTTACAGTGTATAAAGACACAACTCTGTTAAAAGTTAAAATAGATACTATACCTATCAGTGTTATGTAAAGACACAAAAATCAGTGTTTGAAATAATAGAACAAAAGATAAAGACAATCATGACAGTGTGGGAAGGCATTCTAAAGATAACATACCTTATACACTATACATTTTTTTTTGACTTCATGGTTAATGGTTACACAGAAAAACTACTACACTAAACAACTGAGAATCAAAAACTACCAGCCTTACAAGTAATTCCAAACACAACAATCTCACAAAAAAACACGTACCTCTTCACTACCCAGATAGCACACGTACGTCTGCAAGATGTCTGTTAAAGATCTCTTGATCTGGAAAACATCTGCTGACTACAAACGTCTGGCAGACATCTTACAGATGTCAGATTTATATACATTCTAAATCATAAACATCTTTAAGACATCTTATAGACGTCTATTTGACATCTAAAAAGATACGTCCTATAGACATAGTGCAGATGAGCAAACAACCTAAATAATACGTCTTGCAGATGTAAATGCAGACGTCAAATAGACGTCTCCTAGATGTATGTGTGCTATCTGGGTAGGTAACAAACGATAATGTGTTCTAAAATTGTCTCACAATGTCAAACTTTTTGATCCCCTCGGAATGGATGGACTCACACTGTAAAGCTGAAGAATTTTTGCTTATCATACAGAACCCATTTGTTCTGTAAACTCAGACTGTGCAGTACGTGTCTTTCCTGAAGCTTGTGTTGTCTTCAGGTCCAGAAAGTGGATCATATGAAGCACAGTGTTATGACAGTGACACAGCTGGTGGAAGTCCAGTGGGCAGTGCGCACCAGCTGCTAACGTGGGACCACTATCAGCCCAATCAGTGGTGCTCACTACACAACAGCAGATCTGAAAGCCTGTGAGTAACTACCAAGACTTTCTAACCTAAAATGAAAAACGAGAACCACGATACTACGATTATATTAGATGGCATAATCTGGTACTTGTAGAGCAAAAAACACCATAGGATTACCATGTAGAAGACATCTTCTACTTCCATTTACCAATACAACCCATGAAGCTCATGTGTCTTCTTTTCTTTTGAGTAGACCACCTCCAGGTTACCATGTGGATACTGATAAGGGTTTCAGTTACTCCACAGCTGATGAAGCCTTTGTTTGTCAGAAGAAGAACCACTTCCAGGTGACAGTTCACATAGGGATGGTCGGGGATCCTAGATTTGTCAGAACATCAAGAGGTCTCATGCCCATAGAAAGCTTCCACGTGAATGTCTTTGGGGTCAAGGTAGTAATGACATGGCTGAAAACCTTACAGAAACATTTATGTTCTGAATGTAGATGTTTATTTGACACTTGAATCTCTTTTGTAGCTTGAAACACAGAACCATTTCATCACTATAGAGCAGTCGCAGTCAGACCGCAGCAAGAAACCATTCTTACCAGTCAGGTAAGTGTTAGGATACTTAAAGCATGTGGAAGAAAAATTTATACTATGTAATTCACACTGATTTTTGGTTTAACATCTCTTTCAGAGTAAATCTGCCAGAAGACAATACCACAAAGGTGACATTAGGAAGGTTACACTTTAGTGAAACCACAGCAAATAACATGAGAAAAAAGGGCAAACCCAATCCTGATCAGAGGTTAGTCAAAAACAAAAACCTCTTTGAATGCAGGTCCAACCTATACACATACTTTGTCCGAATATGCCTAATTCCGTTCTATAAGGTATACAGAAAACAGTAGACCAAAAGTGCAGTATGTCTGAATTCAAAGTATTCAAAAAACAATAGACGTAGAAGTACATGGATGATACTTTACTATCCCATAAAGCCTCGAGAGGATTTGTGAATGGCAGTGAACTAGCTAGATCATGTGGTAGTGAAAACATGGCAGATGTCATTCCTCCAAATTTAATTTTAACTACTAATATTGATAATATGCACAGAGAGAATATACTTTTTTCACAAAGTAAGTTTCAAATGTAGTACCTACTAGACAGTATGCAATTTTGAATGCAGCTATTCTCTCATTTGATAGAGCAATAACCCAACTAAATATATAATTTCTGTTTTTGACACTTTTTTACATTTCATGTTATTATTTTTTTTGTGATTTTTGGTCAGTTCAGTTCTTTTAATTTAATGTTCTAAAAATGCCTCTCCAAAAACGATCTTCCTCTAATCCACTAAACTTTTATAGTGAACTTCAGGGATGCAAGTTTTTAACCTTTTGGTGAAAATTGCTTTTTTGGATCCGAAATAGGTCATGATCCAGTGTTTTTAAAATCTCAGAATGGTGTGATCGGTTCACAGATTGGTTCTGTTCCACAGGAAGTTAAACATTTAGAGTTCATTTGACCTTTTGACATGTGCACAGTGCACAGTGCGATTCCCGCCGTTTTAAGTTGCGCATACTAGCAGACACTTTGCCATTGCTTCTTATTTTGGTTTTAAAAAATAGACTTATTATCCTATTTCTGTTGCTAATTAGGAGACAACGAGCGTGTGATGTTTTGTGCCATTCTGTTTTGTGTATTTATCAAGCCGCTACAATGTCTGCTAGCAACAACTTCAAGAGTTTGCGCTTCCTCATTTAATCATAAAAATGTTAGCGAATTTGGCGTGCTGTCCGGGGGCGAGCCGTGTGGACGGCGGACTCCAAGCCCTAGTGAGCAAGGGCAGAGCTCAGCGTCCCTCTTGGACCCTGCATGCCCCCCATAGGAAGGCGCAAGATTGGCTGGTGAGACGAGGAGATGATTGGACAATGCAATTTCATGCGCGCTCCTCTCGAAACTCGTTTAGAGAAGTTTCTCCTGCCTACCAGTTAAGCTTAGCGCGCGCCATCTTACTTATAACAACATCTGTGCACCATATGTCATTGCACAATTGTTAAATCGTTTTCTATTTTCATTTTTCTATTTTTTTTTTCTAATTAAGTGTTTACATGTCCTCTTGATTGAATTAGAAACGGTTTAAACCACCCCCTAACAATACACCCCTTACGCACAAAATTTTAATCAGATTTGGCCAATTCGTTCTGATTTACGTGTTTCCATGTCGCTTTTTTAATCTAAATGTGCTCATAGTCTGATTATTTGGGTCTATGTAAACACAGTTATTTATCAATGCATATACAAATGTGGTCAACAGCAATAAAACTAGTTGTATGTTGTTGCTTATGTTTCATAGGTACTTTAAGATGGTTGTTGGTCTGTATGCTATTGTGAAAGAGGAACGTTTTCTGCTGGTTGCTAATATTTCTGAAAGAATCATTGTTAGGGTAAGCTTTTGGACCGTAACCAGAATATTTTTCTATGAACTCCATATTTGCAATATTTCTTGATGTGTGTGAAAGTGTTTCTCAAACTTTTATCATCTTAAGGCCTCCAATCCTGGTCAGTTCGAGAATGATAGTGACGTGCTCTGGCAAAGAGGGCAGATCCCAGAGTCTGTGGTGTGTCACGGGAGGATTGGAATTAACACAGACAGCCCTGATGAGGCTTTGGTGGTTTGTGGGAATGCCAAGATAATGGGCAATGTCATGCATCCCTCAGACAGAAGGGCCAAACAAAACATTCAGGAAGTGAGTGTCTGTATGCTTAGACCATTGTTCTCAAACTCCAATTCTGGAGGTCCACAGCTCTGCAGAGTTTAGCTCCAACCAGCTTCCTTCTTGTAACTTGCTAGTGATCCTAAAGACCTTGGTTAGGTGGTGTGTTTGGTTAGGGTTGGAACGAAACTGTGCAGAGCTGTGGCCCTCCAGGAATTGAGTTTGAGACCAATGGCTTATAATAACGCCAATAAAATGACAAAATATCAAAATGGCATTCAAAGCTTTCTAAAATGTACGGTCGGTGATGTTGTAGGTAGACTCAACGGAGCAGCTCAAGAGGATCACTCAGATGAGAATAGTGGAATATGATTACAAACCAGAGTTTGCCTCAAGGATGGGAATTGATCAGCATCACGAAACAGGTACAGGCTAAATTAACATATACAGTGCACTTTTTTTTAATTCAATGTTGTCACATATCGGGTGTCTCTTTGATTAGGAATCATAGCGCAGGAAGTCAGAGAACTCCTGCCCTCGGCTGTGAGGGAGATGGGCGACATCACGTGCGCAAATGGGGAGAAGATTGATCAGTTTCTCATGGTGGACAAAGTAAGTTTGTCAGATATTTGTTATTAATAGCAGTGACATTCTCTAGACTTTTATGGACGATGTGTGAAAGTAATGTTGTTCGTTATTTCCTAAAGGAGCAGATTTTTATGGAGAATGTAGGTGCTGTGAAGCAGCTGTGTAAACTCACAGATAACCTTGAGACTCGTATTCAGGAGCTTGAGGTCTGGAACACTCGCTTGGCCAAGCTGAAGAGACTGGGTAGCATGCGGTCCAGCAGCAGCAATTCTACTAAAGGGTCTGGATCGATTTTTTTTTTTCTTTCCATACCGCATTTCCATCTCAGATGCTCTTTCATCAAGTTTGTTGCACGTTTTCTCAACAAACATGAAGCTCCATGCATCAGTGTTTTCTAGAGTCCATCACTGAACATTTTACCAACAAAATACACTACCATAAAGTACTTAAAGTGCTTTATTTTCATGCACTTATTTTGTACTTATACTTTATACTTTTGTACTTGTACTTTAATATACTAAAAATGATTCTTTAGTACTTCTTAAGATAAACAAATTATCTAACATACTATCTTTGTATTTAAAAATGTTTTTATTTACCACTTGCAATACACTTGAACCCATCTTTCATACACTAGTACACTCAAGTGTACTACAAGTGGTCAATAAATATTTTTTTTTTTTGCATTTTAATTCATATTCATGGTTTCTCAAAAGAGCATGTCATGCTGACATTGCCAGAATTTCGTCTGAGGTAAAATTTGGTCACAATGGCCATTAATCGGCTGTCGGTGAACACGTCGAACTAACGACCAAAGATTTAGCCTGGGATTATAGAAAGGATTTTTGTGTCAGATGGCCAAATTGTGGCTTTAGATGATCTACTAAAGTACTAAAGAATCATTTTTATTATATTAAGTACAACATAAGAGCATGAAAATAGATCACTTTAAGTACATTATGGAAGTGTACTTATTTTTCTCCAGGGAAAATAGGCATTAGTTTGACGTGCAAGAAAAAATAATTGTGAAACACAATTTACTAAAACATTCCCTCGATTTGCTAAATTGTGTGGACAGTTTATAAATCGAGGGTACAAAATAGTAAATTGTGTACA
>JAUMHP010000044.1:14067314-14085184 GCA_032361065.1 Enteromius trimaculatus | reverse complement strand
AAAGGCCGAGTAATAACAAGATAATCGCTAACACCTGAAGCGGAACTCGCCGCGGTGCAAGGGTAAAACTGGTCCGGCACTAATGAATGGCACTTCTGGCCGTGAATTGAGAACTGGGCTCGGGAACAGTTCTCCTGACCAAGACTGTGGAACGGAATCCACAGGGAACTGGAACGGCTTTCCTGGCCGTGACTTGGGAACAAGACTAGGGATGTACTTACTTGGGGCTGGCACTGGACGCCAGAAGGAGACTCTCCAATGTACAAATAAGGAAGACACAAAACAAAAACAAAACTAAACAGAACAGAATACGTGACAGACTGACAGCTGCATTAAAAAACAAAACAAAACAAAAAAACTAAGAACAGATTTGATCAAATGTAATTACAAAACATTATTAGGGCTCCCATTTTAATTAATTGGTTCAACATTTAATTAAAGTTCTTTCAAACCAAGGTTAATAATGTTGCTTTATTTTTGTTAAACTTTATTTTGATCTAACCCTAAACCTACCCTAACAGTCTACTCTGAGAGTTAGTAGACATGTAGTTGTGAAATAACAAGAATTAGTTGACATTTAGTTGACATGTAGTTACAAAGTTACTTATAGTTAGAAGAATGTCTAAATGGACTATTGAAATAAAGTGTAACATTTTATTATAATAATATTTTTGTCATGCTCTGGCTGCGTGTTGTTGCGCTCTCGCTTCCTAGCGAGCAAACAAAAGCACGAAGATGAGATTCAAAGATGATAGTGAAAATTTATTTAACAAAATAAAAGGAAATCGCGGAGAGCTCCACAGACAAACATGACGAGCACCACAAACGTCAATAATCCACAAAAGACAAGACTCAAAGCACTGCTTAAATGAATACACAAATCAAGACAACACACAAGACACCTGGGGCCTGTTTCATAAAACAAGTTTACCCAATAAGCCAGGTTTATGGCAGTTAGTCTGACTTATTTTAAACCAAATTAACTGGCAATAAGTCAGACTAACTGAAATAAACCTGGCTTATTTGGTAAACCTGTTTTATGAAACAGGCTCCTGGAGAGCACAGCAAGACAGAGCACGCGGGACAGAATGAAAATAAAACCAAAGAAGCACATGGACAAGATCAGACATAAACACAAAACCACATGACAGTGTGACAATTTTCATGACTGAAGGCAATTAATGCTGATACCAATACTACTGATGTCTTTAGGAAATTGTTATTTTTTCCCAATATTTCACTATTGACCACAGCCATTTAACTATTAACTATTAAAACATTCTACACACAAACCCATTATAATAAATGTTATATTTACCTGTGCCCTTCAGCGAGAAATATAGTTATTTGGCTGCTGCAGAATGAAAAATACTTCAGGCAAATACTTCAGTAGCAAAGATGAAGCTGACAACACACCAACAGACAGGAAAAAGTTACCAGTACTGACAATGAAATATGCCGTTACTATAATTCTTTAGATTTTCCATCTGATCCAAGTCAAGTCAAAGTTGCTCTCCACTGATCATCCAGAGTACACAATCTTCAGGAGTCAAGTCACATTGCAGAAGTTCTTCAGGAGTCAAGTCACATCACAGCTAACCTTCCAGAATTTCATCTTGTCACAGCTGTTCATCCAGCATCGAGTCACGTCACAGCCGATCATGTCTCTGGTGTTCATCCAGAGACTCTTCTCGTCACAGCTGATCATTCAGAGTCACATCACGGCTCAGCTGACATTCTAGAGTCCAGTCATGTCTCGTCTGTTGACCCAGAGTCCTCTCATTTCCTGTTTCACCCAGACCTTCGAGGTCAGTTCTTTAACCAGACTGATTTCCAGCATGGAGGAACTCGCACTCCACCACAGAGCTGTTGGGCACAGAGCTGCCTGAGGCACATGCTGCAGAACCACTCCAAGTGGCGGTGCTCTCTTCACCTGTGTTGTCGTGGCACCCAGCAATGCTACCTCTGTCTGTCATTTTGCGGTCAATGAGACTATTACTGAAATCACTCTGTGTTCTGAGAATATCATTGTAGAATCTTCAGAGGTGGCGGTAACTGCTCCAGAACCTCCAAAGGTGTCAGCGGTTATCAATGAGCAGCTCTCGCCCTGCTCTCTCACAGCTTTAGGAGCTGTCTGTGAATCCACATTCTGCCCTGTCACAGCTATGGAGGCCATCCAATGGAGGCTCTCTCTGAACTCTTGCCTTGTTCCAAATTAGTCAAGGAGGTAATTTATGCACTTTTTGTCTGCTCTGAATCAGCTTTTTTATTCCTGTTTGCCAGTTGTCAGACCCTGCCTATATTTCTGACCAAGTCTTGTAATAAAAATCTGCAGATGGAGCTGTGTGTCTCTTGAGTCGTCAGCCCTGTAACAACCCTGTAAAAGACCTTACATAATAAGCTGTTATGATTTTATAACCTTAGAATGAGCGATTTATATCTACATACACCTCGGGTCCCCTTACATGGAATTTGCCATTTAGTGCTGCCATGTTTCTATTAGCAACAAACTTCTACAGAGAGCGTTTCGTGAGTACGTTGTTCTACTTCTTCCTTGGTGTTTTAAGAGGCTGTCACCACGTTGAAATGCACGCAAGTAGTAGTGGTAGTATTAGCAAGCAAGTCAGTAGTGTTTTTCTGGTGGAAGTAAGAGGATAAAGAAATTTTAAAATGTTATGTGCAAGAGGAACTGGCAGAGCGTCAGTCTTCGTCTGTAAAAAAAAGAAAACTTGATGTAGACAGACGACTGTAGAAATCCCGGATAAATATGTAAGGTGCAAGGCGCTTATGTAGGTGAAGTGTTTTCAAAGCCACACCAAAGTTGCCTGTTTTCTGCTGGACCAGTAAGTTAGTCCAACATTAGAAATCATAGTGAAAACTTGTTTGATAGCTTTAGTTGCGCAGACACAAGTATCGTTTTTTTCCCTTGTCAGTGTTGATGTTACGTAGCGTGTGTGACACACGAGCCAAGAGTCAACGAAGTATCAAAAACAAGGGTTTTTAATATAATCCAATGAGGATTCTGACATACAGAGAGTAACAGAACACACGTCTAAAAATGAACGATAACGGACAATTACTGAGACTCAAGGAGCAACTTAAGAAGGGTAGACAATCAACGTAAACGAACTAGACACACCTGAACAGAAACAATAATTAACAGAACTGGGTCACAGGGAAAAAGCAAAGAGCACATGGGAAAAACGACAACAATAACATTGACACATGTAACATATCACCCCCTCACGGCTAGGCACAAACTTGCACTTTAAATAACAACAGAGGAGGGAGGGCGGAGGCTCTGGAGGAGGGCGTGGAGAGAAACTGATAAATATGAAAAAAACAAAAGAGAGTTCCAAAGTCCAGGGTGGAGGAGCCAGTGTGGAGCCAGGAGCAGGAGGAGGCAGATGATGATCCACAGATCAGCAAAACAGAGCCCGAGAGTGGAAATGTGGGCGGGACTATCCTCCAAGCCCTCGATGTCCACTAAAATCCCCTCGATGATGGGCAAGTGTTTCCTGGGCTTGGGTACTGGGTGCTCTCTCAGCGCTGACTTGAGGCGCTCGGGAAGCGCGGGCTCATCAATGCGCTCTTTAAAGCGGGCATCAGGAAGCTCTCGTGATGTGTAGGCAGAGAAGGCAGCCCCTGGCTGAGACGGTGGAGAATGATCTCAGCCCAGTACATCCTCCTCTTTCAGTATTTAGTCCGTTATTCTGTTACAACAATAACATTGACACATGTAACAGTTAAAAAGTATGCAACTGGATTGTAATTTAATGTAACAGGACTGAGAAATGTAGTTAAACTAATTGCGTCACCACTTGTAGAGATGCTACTTTTACTACTAACGAAAAGAAAATGACAGCCTACATCATCTACATGGTGCATCTACATCAGTTTCCCAACCCTACTGTCATACAAAAAATCAAACTAAAGTCCGCGAATAAACCTGAGACAATGATGAATGAGTAACAATAATATTCGCAATAACATAATGGTCTACTGAATAATTAAGTAAATATAATTCTTTGTACAGAAACCTCATCGCTTGATTGGCTACTGTCAGGTGTAACAGACGACGACATTTTTGTCCTGTGTCAGCTTCCGTAGCTTCTTCATGCGTTATAACAAAATAGCAAATTGTGCACACGTTTAAATGCATATCATGTGTGAGGCCTCATAGTAGTGGCCGACAGGACAGGAAAATTTGTTTTTAATAACATATGGTCTGACAACATCTCAGCTCCCTTTGTCACCTGTACTGAAGAGTCATTAACATGGTTATATTGGAAAATTAATTGCCTGCATTAATGCACTTATTTTTACACCACTACTTTTATTTTCTAACAGGTGCAAAGAAACAGATTTTAAGACTGAGGGTCAAATCTGGTCAGAATCTTAATGATCCTGCAGTGATGAATGTTATCTTACAGTGGGTAAGTATTGAACTATTTGTGTTAAACATATCTAATCTACAGTTTCACATATTAAAAATATAATACTGTATAATATCTGTGAAGCATAAGTGACAAACATTCTTATTATTATTATTATTCAGCATAAAATTAAACATAATTTATAATTGATTACATTTACATTTAACTAAGGAATCTAGTCGAGCCTTTGATCACTAACACAAGAAAGACACAAGTTTAATTAAAACTAATATGATTCAATAACAACAGACATGCAAGATGTAAAAACCACAACTGATAGATAAACAACAAATAAACATGAAGAAAGGTACTAAATTAAATTATGATGAGGGGACAAGGAATTCTTACAATTAATAGACTGTATTTACTCACTGGAGCAAGGAGACATAACAAGTCATGAAACAAGTAGTAATAAGCAGTTTTGGGAGTAACGCATTACAAAAGTAATATATTACAGTAATATATTACTTTTTGCTGTAACACAGTAGTGTAAGGCATTACTAATCAGGTTTCAGTAATATTTTGCTCTGTACATATTCAGTAATGCTTGCGTTACAACGCACTTTTAGGCAAACTTTTTATTTTTCTAAAAACAGCAAGACACAAAATGCCGCAAGTCAGTTGTATTTTCTGTTCGTGGTCAGTTATTATCCATGTGTGGTGTACAGGTTTGTAAATGAATAATAAAAAACAGCTTCTAATAGAGTATGTCTAGAGCGATTTATTTAATTCATCTCGCTCTCGCTGGTGTAGCCTTGTATGTGCGACGTAGTCAAGTGAAGGCGTATTTAGGGCAGGTTTTACAGGATTGTCGCATGGCTACTGGTCCAACAGTGAAGTGGCATGATTTCATCCTCTGTGTTTCATCCTCTGAGGCTATTAGCTCCGCCCGGCTCGCTGTGAGTCCCGGCTCGCACTGGCCAGTGGCCGGAGCCCATATTTTTTTCCCCTTCTACCAAAGCAGCTTATACTGTTTATAATAAAACACTTCAGTTTTGTGTGTAATGGCAAAATAATTATACTTTGTTTATTTTTTTAATTAAGTTAATTTTGAAAAATGCTTGGAGCATTTTTGTTCATTAAGTTTTCGTTTATTTAAAGTAACAACAACGTGACCAGCGGCAGACAGTGCTGATCATAAACTATGTTTAATCAATTTAACCTTTTCAAATCATCATAACTTGCCTAAAATGCAATATAAACATTTCAAGCATATAACAATGTTTAAACGTTAAAGCACCTTCAGTGGAAACTAAATGGCAGACGCCGTCATTCTGTTCAGAGTATTACTGTACATCATTCAGAACAGTACAGGGTCTACATTTATTTGGGTGCACTGACAATATCTTGAACAGGAGCAGTTCACAAAAATTAACTGAAACTCAGCAAAAAATGAATACATGAATACAAAAAGCTTTAAATGAGCATCAGCTTAAGGTGCATCAGAGGAGATGGCGAGTCAGGAAATTTATCTTTGTGACACAGACTCAGAAAGCACTAAACAATTACATATTCATGGTAATTAGGCTACTTTTGGTGATGCTGTGACAAGCTTTAGTCTATTGCGTGTATTTGAATGCAGAACTCTTCAGCTGCGCTGTCCAGAGACGGGAAGACATCCGGAATCACTTGCACGCTTTTATTTACAGTTCGAAGTCAATATAGGCAAGGTCAACAATGGCAATCACGAACATTGTCAAGTCAAGTCACTTTTATTTATATAGCGCTTTTAACAATACAGATTGTAGCAAAGCACTGAACATTATCAAATAGAAGAACAGAGTGATGGTAATGTATAATGACGAGAATTCAACTTTATTTATCAAATGCAGAGACGGTCTCTGTAGTCAAGATGACGATAATCATCATTGTCTTGGAGGCAAAGACAAGAGAGTAATCCGAGAGAGAGAGAGTAGGTCGTCAATGGTAAATCCAGATACATACAAGAACACGAATGGACATGGGAAGACGCTTACAAGAGTGGCACAAAACACAGACAATGATCAGCGAAGAGAATATGAAGATCCGGGGTATTTATCCCACCTGGGCTGAATCCATAGAGATGATGCCCTCCAGAGCCGACCAGACAGTTCGAATGCCCTTCAGGGTGTAGCAGGCAGTGGAGAAGACCACCTGGGCGGAGAAGCCCACCAGGGTCGGAGCAGGCGGCGAAGACCTCCTCCTGGGCGGAGCAGGCGGCGAAGACCTCCTCCTTGGCGGCGCAGACGCCCTCCTGGGCAGAGCTGTCGGCGGGGAAAGAGGCTAAGGCTGGAGTGCCATATGCAGTCTTTACTGGCAACTCCAGCTGGCCGTGACAGTAACAAGTAATATATAATATATTTCAGTTTGGAAGTAACTTGCACAACACTGGTAATAAGTAGATCGGACTGGTAACGCGGGATAGAACACATATGAAAACTAGAGAAGACGAGGGAATAAACTTGCACAGGTGAAACCAAATCAAACACAGCTGGCAACAAATTAAAAGGCACAGTTCACCAAAAAATGAAAATTTGATTCTTATCTGCTTAACCCCAGGGCATTCGAGATGTAGGTGACTTTTAACTCAAACCGTTGCAGTCTGTCAGTCAGAAAATCAAGTTAACCCTCTGGGGTCTGAGGTGATTTTGGGGACGCTGAGATGTTTGGACATTTGTGATTATTTCAACTACTTATAACATACTATTGACCAAAACATAATTGTTTTTGTATACAGCAGAAACTTTGCTACAATAATATGTGACCAGGGTGGATGTACATGTTTGCAAAATATTATGCGTGGTTACTAAGTTTTGAGAAAATAAAACTAACAAAGCAAACAAACGTCCCAAAGCTCTGAGAGTCAAAAAAAAAAAAAAGAAACATACACAGACGAAACCAAATTAAACCCTACAGCTTTTGATGGTATATTGAGGTATTAAGATACAAAACGATTGGTCTATGCAAAAAAAACTAACAGTATTTATATAATTTTTTACCTATTGTTCGCCACAATTTCCTGATCTCATTCACAACACCTGGCGCGTGATGCTGGCACATAGGCACACATATCTATACATATACATAGATATCTATACATAGATGCTTTATTAGTGACAGTTTCTATGGGCTGCTATACATAAGGATCTACAGCTATATCTATGTGTATATATCTATGTGCCAGAAGTGCCTATGCACTGAGGGTAAGCAGATAAACACCAAATGTTTGGGTAAACTATCCCTTTAACATGATGCAACGAGGGCGCTGACACAGAATGTGAATCCATTTGGATAAGTTGATTAAAAGCAAAAGGCAGAAACAGGTTAATCAGTTCAGGCAATTGGTCAATATCAGGAAGGCAGTCTGATCTGGCGTCATACACAAGGGCAATTCAAGAGGCATAAATAAGGCAGGCAGTAGGTCCAAACAGAGACATAAACATCAGTCCGATTAACATACCAGGTTAGAAGGATAATCCGTGGAATTGTAGTCAAAGGCAGCGAAGTGTGCTTCTGAGCCTGCTTCTTCTGAGTGGCGTCCAGTGCCAGCTCCCCATAAGCGCATACCGAGCCCTGAGAAGTCACGGCCAGGAGAGCTGTTCCCGAGTACTGTTCCCTAGTCACGGACAGGAAAGCTGATCCAGTTGCTTGCGGATTCCGTTACGCAGTCACAGCCAGGAGAACTGATCCAGTTCCCCGCAGATTCTGTACCGCAGTCATGGCCAAGAGAGCCGTTCCCGAGTCCCATTCCTGAGTCACAGCCAAAAGAGCCAATCCAGTTCCCCGCGGATTCGAAAATTTAACTAGTGTGGCGGGAAGACATGGAAATCAGCAACTCACACCTGGAACGGATCATCTCGGGCCAATCGGTCACGGCCGGATGAGTAAAAAAGACGGACCAAAACACAGCTAAGATGAGCAATGACTTCAATGCAGATGTCCCTGTACTTACCTGCTCTCTCTACTTACCTTTACAGAGTCGCCGTGACCGAGGAAGCCCGAGTTTGCACCCACTTTCACCGATCGCCAGCACCTAAAGAGGAGAAGAGAGAGAAAGAGGGATAAGCACACAGAGCACCGCACTTTCACGTATTGTCTACATTTCTGCTCACCTTTTTGTCAATAAATCCACCCTCCGGGGTTTGTTCTTCACTGCACTCTCTTGTCTTGTCGTGCTCTCTAGTGCAAGTGGCGACACTATTTATTTATCAAGTGAGTCACGGCCAGGAGAGCCACTCCCGAGTCCTGTTCCCAAATCACGGCTGGGAGAGTCGATACAGTTTCTTTCAGATTCCGTTCCACAGTTACAGTCCAGAGAGCCATTCCCAAGTACTGTTCCCGAGTCACAGCCTGGAGAGCTATTCCAGTTCCCCGTGGATTCTGTTCCGCAGTCACAGCCAGTAACTCTAATTAGAGTAGTCTCAGTACTATGATACTTAATCCTGACCGGAAATCCTCACAGATACCATTTTTCTTTAAAAAGGAGTACAATTGTGAGGATACTACCTTTTCTAGTATCTTTGACAGAAAAGGGAGATTTGAGATAGATCTGTAATTAAATAAATCTTTGGGGTCAAGTTGCGTTTTTTTAACGAGAGGCTTAATTACAGCCAGTTTGAAGGTTTGTGGAAATATCCTACAGACAATGATGAATTAATAATAGACAAAAGAGAATCTATGGCTTCTGGAATCAGCTCTTTTAATTAGATAAAATAGGGTCTAACATACATGCTGTTGGTTTAGATGATTTAACAAGGAGTGACTCCGTAAGAAGCATATCAAGGTTCTGGAGTAAGAGATCACAGGGTGATCAAATACTTATTGACCTCACTGTATATCCAGTCTGTCATGGTTCTCCAAATTAGTGTGCTCTACGGGTGACAGGAAAATGTTGATTCTGATTCACCGTGAGATTCCCAATATGCACCATATGGGAACATATTTTGTTGTAACCCCAATGTTGTGGTTGTTTGAATTATATATTAACCAATACTGGTAGAGATAGTTTGCCCCAAAATGAAAATTCTGTCAATATCAATCAATCAATCACCTTTATTTACATAGCACTTTTAACTGAACAGCATCATATCGGAGAATAGAGTGTCAATCTCAATTTTCAGCAATAATTACTTTCAAGTCATTCCAAACTCTTTACACTTTTGTTCATCTTCATCACACAAATGACAATGTTTTTATGAAATCCAATATGCGGAGCCAGAGACTGACACGGATGAAAAGCAATCATTGAATGAAGGCGTTATTTTTGTTCTCTTTAATTGCACATAAAAGTCTTCTTAGATTTTATAAATAATATCTCTATTTGTATTCAGAACATGAACAAGGGTCTGATGACTATGAAAAAAACATAAATAATTAAAATAATAATTAATAACAGATTTTTCATTTAGGAGTGAACTTTCCCTTTAAACTAAATGAGTGAAAACTTAATGTTAGATTATTTTCCCCAAACCCTGCAACACATTCTGTCAAAATCTTGTCCATATTGTTCATTCATTTTGTCCATATTGTCTCTCATTTCAGTAATAGCTCGTCATATTTGATTTTTTTCCTGCTAAGTTTGATAATATGTATATATTCCATTCATTGGCTTTTTTTTTTTTTGTTGTAATATTGGAAGTGCCAGATAATTTTACATTATTTTTTTTCAGACAAAACAGAAGCTGAAGGAATGGGGAATAGAAAAGGAAACAAAAGTGACGTGGAGAGTTCAGGCAAATGGAAATTTGTTTTCACAAGTTTAAGGTAATTTATCATATTGTTAGTATTTACAAAAAATAATAAGTTTAATGGATTTAATCACAAGATTACATTCTCATTCTTATGTACAGTTTCAGCGGGCAGCAATGATGGTCCTGGCTCACTTTGTCTACAATTGTGTGCAAACAAGATCAACAGTGTATTGTCATATGATTGATATTGTAAACTCCGTCAACAACCTTGAAACAATTATGTGCAATTTTTTATATATATAATTTTAGGTTTATTTTTAGCATAGCCATTTTAGTAGGGGATGCAATTCTGTTTCTTTATTAAATAATCTATTTTGTAAATTTTTATTATAAAATGACAAGTAGTGTTGTGTATATTCAGAATTTAGGAATTGGCCTCTCTTCCATTAATACGTGTGAATTATAGCTGACATGACCACAACACACAATGTGTTGTATTGTATAATATTGTGGAAAATTAAGTTCTTGTAAAAGTAAAATAAATATGAAGAAATTAATAACAGATACAGGCCAATGTACTGTAATTTCATTCAGTTGTGTTCATTCATTTTTATTAATTTTTTGGAATCACATCATTTTTTTTTCTTCAAACCTTGTGTGTATGTGTGTGTGCTTTTGTGATAGAAGTAACGTTGTGGGGAAAAATGCATTAAAACCGTTCAGTGTAGTTTAAGTGTTACTCTGTGGCTGTTTTTGGTGTAATGGTTAAATGGATACATAGGGGAGTCTAGGAGGACAACCATCTTGTTTTCTTCTTTTTTCCTTTGAAACATCTACTTTGTCAGATGATGGGATCTTGAATAGATACAAACATTAAACTGTCTCGAGCTGAATAACAAACAATATTACTGGTCTTTTATTATCTCATCTCATATAAAAAATTATAAATTAAAAACCCATTTTTGCTAAGGCAGTGGAAATTTGAGAGTTCATCTGTACTGCACCAGAGAAAATTTATTTATTTTCAGATAAACCTATTATATACTAAATGTAATGCTTTAAATATTGCTGTTTTAAAAAATTACTGTTTTGGTGAGAACCACTTGAATGGCAAAGCATACCAATGAATTGATTTAGCAAATATTATATATTATCTTATATAACTGGATAGCATATGCTGTCAGTATTTTCTAAATATATGTAATATATGCAATATTATTTTACAACTATTTTAAAATTTGTAAAATGTGTGCTCTCAGTGAGTGTAAAAACATACCAAATCCTTTATTTTAGCAGTGGACACTTATAATAATATAATGTGCATTAAATGTTTTTGTTATCTGATTTACACAAGCTACAAATCTACAACATTCCAGAAATAATTTAGGAATATAATAGCATATATATATACATATATATATATATTTATATATAATATAGCTATTATGCTATATAAATATATATATATACACCCTGCACAATGCGACATCATGCAAAGTGCAAAATGCAAGTGTTTTTCGCTAATTTGAGGAATTAATTGTTCCCTTTCAGTCTGTCACTCCGAGTCACGTTGGTGACCGACGAATAGGAATCTCGCTTTGAGATGACAAATCTTCTCTGCGTGTAATTAAACACGCCAATGAAATTAGCATATGCTGATTAATATCCAGTGGCACCTAATTGCAGCGCGAGTATAATTAGGTCAGCGGATTAAGCATTTATTAGCTTTTCGCTTCAGAGCCAAGCTACATGCTGTTCCTGAGCATTTCTACTCCTGCTTACCTGACGGAGAAGGCTGGTGTCACAGCGTTTGCAGCGGCGGTGGTTCCAGTCGAGTCCATCTCCCCTGTGTGCTTCAGTCTTTACTAAAAGAGCAAAGCCTAAAGACCTTACCGAAAGCCTAAAGGCTTACGGGTGGTACGTCTTTTTAAAGACGCGTCCTTTTAAGGATGTCCTACCACCCCTGCGATCTTGGGTTACCTTGTGCTGGAGGATGGTCACAAACACTGCCTTACGTGTCTGGGCATTGAACACGCTAGGGCAGCGTTTGTGGATGAGTCATGTTCCACTTGCGGTAAGATGACCATCGCGGAGCTTTGGACCAGGCTCCACTACCTTGAATGTGGTGGGGTTCCCCTTCCACGATCCAAGGCTTGCGGAGAGGCTGCCTCCACGCCATGGTGTTGTTGCATGTCCATCAGGCCAAGGCACTGAAGGCCCTGCACGAGGGTGGTCACGACCCGGAAGTTCTCAGGGAACTCCGTACCGCAACGGACCTCGTGCTTCGTGCGGCGAAGCTTACGGCGCCGTCTCTGGGTCGTGCGAAGAGGAGATGCAAAAGGCCCTAGGACGGGCGACCCAGTGATGAAGGAGCCTGCTCTTCAGGAGATGGTGAACGCACCACTCCCTCCCCCGGAGGAGGGCTGGGTGGAGAATGTTTTTTTTTTTCAACCGCCACTGGCCTTACGGTCAGTGGTACCAAAACACTCGACAAAAGAGCAGATTTCTTTATCTCTGGGTCCCCTGGCAGGTTAAGGCCAATCCTGGATCTGCGAGTCTTGAATCGAGCCCTTCACAGGCTTCTATTCAAGATGTTGACGCCGAAACGCATCTTCCCATGCGTCCGTCCCCAGGATTGGTTTGCAGACATAGACCTGAAGGACGCGTAGTATCATGTCTCAATCCGAGCCACAGGCCATTCCTGAGGTTCGCGTTCGAAGGTCAGGCATTTCAGTACCGCATTCTGCCCTTCGGGCTCTCCCTGTCGCCCCAGGGACTTTTATCAAAGTAGCGGAGGCTGCCCTGACTCCGCTCAAGGAGAAAGGGGTTTGCATTCTCAACTACCTCGACGATTGGCTGATACTAGCACAATCCAGAGCTCAGTTGTGCGAACACAGGGACCTGGTGTTACAACACCTCAGCCTGTTGGGCCTTCGGGTCAACTGGGAGAAGAGCAAACTCTGTCCGGTGCAGAGGATCTCTTTTCTCGGTATGGAGTTGGACTCGGTCGCACAAACAGTGCGCCTCACAGAGGAACGCGCTCAGTCGGTGCTGGATTGCTTGAATTCGTTCAAACGCAGGACGGCGGTTCCACTGAAACAATTTCAGAGGCTCCTGGGGCATATGGCTGCAGCCACAGCGGTCAACCTGCTGGGACTGCTCCATATGAGATCGCTTCAGCACTGGCATCACGATCGAGGTGGGCGTGGAAACGCGGTATGTTCCGGGTTCAGATAACTCCGGCCTGCCATGCATGCCTTTTCCCTGTGGTCAGACCTGACTTTTCTACGGGCAGGAGTGTTCGTATTAATATGCTATTAATCAGCATATGCCAATTTCATTGGCGTGTTTATACACGCAGAGTAGATTTGCCATCTCGAAGCGAGATTTCTATTCGCCGGTCACCAACCACTTCTTCAGGGAACAAGGGTTACAATACGTAACCGAGAAAGCCATGTTGTTTAAAAAGCAAATGCACTTGCAACTGCAATTCACCCATGAGTGTGCTGGTCTAAAAACGAGGTATATTGAGTTGCATTTTTGGTGCTTTTCTATTTTGAGCCAACTGAAAATTATTGTACCATTGACCAACTAAAAACTGGTCTTAAGTCAATAGTGCTGTATATTTTTTCTTTTTACATTTATTAAAAGGGCGCATTAATTTGGGTATTATGCACCTATAGGCAGGTGCAAGAGGCAGGGATGTGCAACAGCACACAAACACGCCAAACATAAAACTGAAAGGATTACAATATAATGGATTATTCCTGTTCATACGTACATAAAAATAAAGTTAACTACATGTCAAAATGGATATAATAATTCTTGGATGACAAGTAACTTCTTACTGTTAAATTCTGACAAAACAGAGGTGTTAATTATCGGACCTAAAATCCCCACATGTAATAATCTAGAACACTGCCTAACACTTGATAGCTGCTCTGTCAATTCTTCTTCATCATTTATGAACCTAGGTGTGCTGTTTGATAGCTATCTTTCATTTGAAAGCCAGGTTTCTAGCATTTGTAAAACATTACATCTTACATTTTACATCTCAAGAACATATCTAAATTGCAACCTATTCTTTTCTCCATTCTCTCACGGATGAGGTTTAGGTTCCTTGTCACTGTCACCTCTGACTTGCTTAGTTTGGGGCACCTAATTTCTAGTGATTATCATTGTTTTGATTACAGATCTGCATTTACAGTTAACAGTTTGTCAGTTTTCAGTTAACAGTTTAATTTCGTCATTATACATTACCATCACTCTATTCTCCTATTTGATAATTGTAATGTATTTGAGTGTTAATGTCACAATACCTGATGGCCACAAGAGGGCAGTCCCATATTGTGTACTGTCACTGTTTAGTGCACCGAGTAAAGCAGTGGAAAAACTGACATCTGTAAGACATCGACCAGACGTTTGTAGTCAGCAGATGCTTTCCAGATCAAAAGATCTTTAACAGACATCTTGCAGACGTGCGTGTGCTATCTGGGATTAATATTTTGATAACATTTAATCATTTATTTTTTTTGTTGTGTAATTATTATTCACATGTGAAATTGTAACATGTCTGCTAGTATGAGAATGTGTTTTAAAATGTTAAACACATCTTGACTAAAACTAGCCGAAATAAAGCCACAAAAACCCATACTGAATAGTCCTGAATGAGACTTTTGAGTAACCAGTCTTGTAGGCTAGAATATTTACTTCAAAATGATGTGGAAAATCATTCCACTTACTTATTTACAGAAAACAGAATAGTGTTTTAAATTTTTTATGACAAGTTTTGAAACCGAAAGCCTGTATGCGCGGGAGAGACAATGTCCATTAAATAGCCCACTCATTGTTGCAGACCTAGCTTACGGCCATACCACCCTGCCAGCGCCTGATCTCGTCTGATCTCGGAAGCTAAGCAGAGTCGGTCAGAGTCATGAATGTGTGTGTGTCTTATTAAGTTGTTAATAATGGATAAAATGTGGTTACTGTACATTTAGTTAATTATTAATCACTAGCTTATTTTTGTTTATAGTATAAATGTATTTATAGTTTTTTTGTTTATAGCCTTTAAAATGACTGATGAAATGTAAATAACGGATAATATGCTTTTACTATATGTACAGATAATCATTAGTTATATATGTGTTCATGCTTAACTGATGCATAATTGTTCATTATAAATTACTGGTTTATTTGTGCATAAATCGGGCCCTTAAAATGTTAGGTTAATCATTAATTACTAGTGTGTTTTTACTCAAATTGAGTAAATTGAGTTACTTAATTGTGAACAAATTAACCATTAATTAATGATTAACTAATGCATTATTGTGGCCCCCTATTCTGAAGAGTTACCTGACCTTTACATGCCTTTTGGCTTTTCTTTACTACTTATCTGATGCATTGGCCTAACAGGTGCTGTAAGCTTTTGGCTTTTCTTCACTACTTATCTGCTACAAGGGTATGTAGGAATGCTGATCTTTACATGTCTTTTAGCTTGTCTCACTACATATGTAATGCAGTGGTCTTAAGATTGTCTGATTTTTAAATCCTCTTAAGTTATCTTCACGACTTATGTACTTTAAGGGCATTTAGGGAGGTTGATCTTTACAGTATTATAACAAATTTACAGTCGTTTACATTTTGTCACTTTAATTCAAATTCTATTGAACACACATCTATTTACTTTTGACGCCTTTTGTCTCCTCTTTAGAGTGGCTTTGTGAAACCAGGCAGACACATGTTTTTGATGTTTTAGCAATACTTGAGTGATTATGTAAATTCCTTTACAGCCTTATACTGAACCTTCAAAGTCTGCATTGTTCTTGATGTTAAACCCATGTCTCCTAAAAGAGTCTTCATGTTTTATTTTCACATTCAACATCTATGATATACTGATCTATCTATGATATCTTAAAAATGTATATAATTTTTTTTTAATGGAACTGTCATGATGTAAGAACATTTACAAGCAAATTACTAGTACAAGATCTCTCTGTTCAACACATCCTTCTGCAGGAGCACTGAGGACACAGGAAGGAAGTGGGGTTGGGCTGTATTGAATGTTCATGGGAGCAGAAAGTCATTGACATCTATTGTTTCAGCAAAAGTTCCAGTTCACCAGCATTTATGACCTTAAAGCTTTTGATAGCGCATGCATGCTGAAGAAACAATTTTTTTTGCCTCATTTCTGTGCTAGTCTAGTAGAGTTTGAGCATTTTAGGCAAAATACTGCCATCAGAGAGACTTTGCAATGTGTCTCCTTTGGAAAACCAAAAACAATGCTTCTCTAGACGTTTGATTGAGGATATCCTTTGGAGACGGGATTGTTTTCCTTCACACTTTCCTGATTGTTGTGGGCTAATGAGTGAAAGTGAGCAGTTCCCACAGAGGTCCTCCAGACTGGATTTTCTGAAAAGTACTTTAAAAGAACCCGGATATGTACTAAGGAACGATGTGCCTTTTTCAATTGGATTTATTGACTAAAAACATCTGAAAAAGAAAAGGAAAAAACAATGCTGAGAAGAAAAGCCATTCATGTAGCTGTTTGGGTAGCATGTGGAATATTGGTAAGTTTTATGAACTTGGTAAGTTGATAAGTTTTAGTAAGATTGGTAAGTTTTGATTAAAATTTTTTTGTAACCTCTCTGAGATGTTTTATCATTCCAGTAAAGATGTTTGTCTCACTTTTTTTTTTTTTTAGTGTACCGTGTTGGTAGACACACAAGAATGTAGCATTAAAGATGTGAAGGCCATTTCTACCACAGACTCGATACACATTACGCTGAATAATGAAGATGTGAAATGCCAATATATTGTTTCTGTCAGGGACAGACACAATGACTCAAAAGACTGTCATCAAGAACAGGAACATCTGACACACTTCGAATGCAAAACTGAGAATTTAGATCCTGGAACATGGTATCACCTGGATATAATATCAAAACTGGATGAAAAACAACAGACTCAACATACTGTCTCTCTGCCAACTAGTAAGAATCTTTCTTTTTAATATTGAATGTTGTTTTACTTGCATTGTGTTCAGTCTGATACTAAAATCCAGCATCACTACTGTTTCTCGCTTAATGCTTTTAAGTGGTTAACCTACAGAGATGCTGTGACACAAATACACATCAATGTTAAGAAAAATCGCTGTTTATAGAACAAGAAAATTGCTGTTATTTGAAAATTGCTTCTTCATTGTATTTTATATTTATTGCATTCATCATTAGTTATTTTATTTATTTTGTTGTCAAATATCACTAAATGTGTACACTAACCCAACATAAACCATGTTGACAAAGTGATGGTATTTCATGAAAAATTACTGTAAACCACCTCAGCAACAACAGCAAGCAGTAATATATTATAATAATATAATAAAATGGCAAGCTATACACAAGCAGTTTCTTAAACATTTTTTTAATGCACTATTTGGATGGCACAAAAAATGTGACCCCTGGACCTAAACTACAAAGACAATATTTATTCATAATTACCAGTTATAAAAATGTTGCCAAGTTGTAAACATTTATTCATTCATTCGTCTATTCATTTATTTGTGTTTGTCTAATATTTATATTGTTTATTTGATGATAAATATATAAATAAAAATATCCATATAAAATAAATAATTTGACTGTATGATTTTAAAGACATTTTATTTACAACTTAATATGTGAAATAGCCACTGGAGTCTCATAAAATGCATAATAAAAGATGCAGTGATTATAGTTTTGTAGGCCAATCTGGAAGTATACATCACCCT
>JAUMHP010000044.1:14044140-14067214 GCA_032361065.1 Enteromius trimaculatus | reverse complement strand
ATATATAATTTATTGTGTTTTGAAATATTACAGAAAATAAAACATTTTATGATTCTTGAACATAATTTAAACAAAAACTGAAGATTACAATCTACAACGGGGCTGTCCAAAGTCCTATATTTTTTGGTGGAAGTATACTGTTTTTACTTATATCGTTACACTTTATTTGCTGTGTTTAATTTTGTAAAAGCTTACTGTGTATGGCATAACTCTTTATAACAGCTAAGGGAGTCTGCTTCCACTTGGTGTTTTGCGACTTCTTTAGGCTTATTGCTTTTTTTTTTTTTTGATAGTCTGGTCTTTGTGATTTGGCCAAGTAAGACATGATCCTGATTCAACATTAAACATTACTGTCCAAAAACATAGACTTATCCCACTCCCTAACCTTAAACCTACACAAAATTCCTAAAATCTAGTAGGAAATAGCTCATTAACAAGGGTGTAGAAGCACCTAACCCTGATCATAAGTCTAAAACAGATATTTCCTGAAAAATTATCCCTCAATTCTGACTGGTTGATTGGAATGTTGTTCCAGTATCAACAAGGATGTTGGACCAGGAACGTGTTGTACTTGGTAAAATCACGTTCACCAATTCTCATTGATTTGCAACTACATGTATAATAACTCTCAGAGTAGACTGTTAGGGTAGGTTTAGGGTTCATAGATACTTGCAAAGTTTCTGATAGTCAGTTTGTTAAATGTTGTGGACCCATCAAAATAAAGTGTTAGAAGATATTAAGCAGACAGTCTACTAATACTCTCATGACTGCTAGTTGACATGTAGTTACTTATGTGTAGAAGTGAATAAAGTGTTACCAAACATAGATTATGTAAATCTAGAATTATGTGTGCAAATCTAAATGGCCAAGTGTCAAAAACTTATGTAAATATGAGGAAAGTTTGGGCTTGTACTGATAATGTGCTGTGTATATGCAACTGGGCTAAACTCCAAAACAGGAGTTTGACTGTGGGTCATTTCTTTCAGTTTGTTCTCCCCCTCCCATCCGGCTCATTGTTCTTTTGTTCTAATATATACAAAGACTCGTTAGCTCTCAGAGATCTGATTACAGTCATGCTTATATAACATGTACAAAAGGTATTTTGATATTTAAGTTATTTATGACTGTATTTGAGAAGAAAGTATAAAAAGGGGTCTAGAAATCTCTTGCTGCAAATATTCATAAAAATATCACCAGGCATAGTAAAGGCTCCATCTGTACAGATTTCTGTGATTAAAACAGACAGACAATGTCATGCCAATTATATAAAAGACCATGCAGGGTCAGTTATTTTTTCATTTTGTATTTTTGCTATTGAATTTTGTTATTTAGCTATAATTAACATGATCAAAAAATGTAAAATAAACAATGACTGAGGCTCAAGGAGAAAAAGTCATTAGAAGAGGTTGCCCGAATTTGACCTTAAAAGGTTTCTTATCCTGTTTTCACACAATACCCTTTTAACAAAGCCTCATTAGGAAGAGCTTTCTTAAAAAAGCAAAGATCAGCGTTATCATATTTGCGCATAGGTTGTTAGACATTCTGCTCCCTTCTCTGAGAATAATTCACAGCAGGACACATTGTGTCCACACCTTTTTGCTTCTGTGTAAGAGTTCCATGAGGATTGTTATGATACTGTCTGTTAGAGAGCTGCAAAGAGATCACTGCTTATTGGTTAATAATAATATAAATGTGTCTTATATGCACTTTTAAAACATGCTTTTAGTCAAGTTAGTAAAAGTGTGTGTGTGTGTGTGCACTTGTACATCTATCTTTGTGAGGACCGGTTTGAGTTTTAGATCATCAGAGTGAGGACAATTTGGTAAAGTGAGGACCTTTTGGCCTGTCTTCACTTTCTGAGAGCCCTTTAAGGACCTGTTTAAGGGTTAAGACTTGATTTTAGGATAGGTTTAGGGTAAGGGTTTAGGTAAAGCACTTAGTTCTGATGGATTAGGGTTAGGAGCTAGAGATTACATTGAGTCAATGTATGTCCTCAGAAATATATCTATACAGAGCAGTAACCGAACCGAGCCCGACAGGCATTAAGATATTTATGTCCAAGCCCGATACAATTTTTTTCTCAAACTAATGACACATGCACTTTTTTGTGTGGAAAGCCAGATTTTAATAAACTGTATAAATGTCAACTGTAAATGTCAACAGATGAGAGCATCAGCGCATGCAGGGCAAAAAGCGCCGAACACAGGCACACTTTCGCGCTGATGTGACCGAGCCCGACCCAAACCCAAGCATGCTTTCTAAATATCTGTCCAAACCCAGCCCGACTCATCGGGTACCATATGGGTCGGGTTGGGTATCCATCCTCTAATACAGAGCTGTGTGTGTGTGTCATCAAGAACCCCCTTTTTTAATATTTTAAAATATTCCGCACTATTAATAGGATTTCTGTATTGTTTTGGTTAGGACCTTCAGCAGTGGAAAATCTTTGGGTTGCTGGAGATACAAACAGCTTGGAAGTTTCATGGCAGCCTGGTCCAGGCAAAACAGAGCGATATCGGATCAGGCTTTTAGACAGCAGTGGTATGGGTTCGATCTGGAATGAAACAGTTGCTAGCACGGCCACCTCATGCACATTAAAAGGGCTGGTTTCGGGACGAGTCTACAATATTACTGTCATTACAGAGGTCGGACAGCTACAGAATTCAGTATCTAGACAAGCACAAACAGGTAGGATATTTTGCATTTGTCAAGTAATTATTGAAATAAATGAACATTATTGACAATACAGACACTAAAATGTTGCTTCTTTCAGCACTCTTTTATAAATGTGTGTGTGATTGTGGCTGCAATCATATATCTGTGCCTGTATGATTTCCTCTGCTATATTTTAGGCAGACATGTTAACACCCTTTCCTGTTTTGAGTGCTGAAAGGTCACCTTTGTCTCCTTATGTTATGTCAAGTTACGTCATGTTACATCTCAATCATAAAAAACTACACTGATTATACATTTTTACATTCAATGAATTTTTGCACCGTTTTGATTGATTGGCTATGTTCATTATCATTTAGAAGATTCTGAAACATACTTAACTTGATAACATTCCGTTTATTATCAAATTGCCGCTTTGACGGAATATTTGCTTTAGATCATGTGGGGTCAGGCTGAGTTGTAACAAATAAATGCCTGTTTTTGGGGCCAGAAAATCTTTAACGTTTTTTAAAACAGGTTTCACACACTTTGACAACAATACAGTTATTGTCTTTTTATATTGTGGAAAAAAAATCTATACAAATAAGCATGAATTTAACTGAATTTTATATTTAAAAACTCTCCTTTTACAGTACCAGCTGCTGTCTCTAACCTCAGAGTGGAGAGCACTGGTAACCAGACGACCCTCCGAGTTTTGTGGGATAAAGCCTCTGGTGATGTGGACAGTTACCTTGTTAATCTGACATTACCTGGTTCAAACTCTATTGAGAAAGCCATGTCTTCTAATAGTACAGATGTAGTGTTTGACAGTCTGAGCCCAGGAAAGACCTACCAGGTGTCAGTCAGCACCAGGAGAGGAACACTTTCTAATAAGACATGGATCACAGTAAAAACTAGTAAGTACAAGCTCATTAAGAACTTATTATAATTGCACTTTTACGCTGTAAATGCTCTAAGTCTACGACACATTTTATTCGGTCAGATTGCTATGTTACTGTTGCTGTTTTAACAGCCTCAAGAGACCACCTACTGACCTAACACAAAATCATTGTGAGATGTGTTGTTTGGAGCTGCACTAGCCAGACAGAATTTAAACTTGGTCGTAAGTTTAGTTTGAAGAACGAACCCCAAATCCTGGTCACATTTGTTGTGGCCTTGTGATATCAGAGCAAAAACAAAAGCTGCAATGCTCTTTTGCTGCCACCTCCTTTCAGTTGTGTGAGCACTCTTCCTCTGTTACATCAAAGCGTAAAAAACCACTTCAAAAACCTGAACAAAATTGCATGCTGTATTATTGTTTGCCAATAATAACAGAAGCAACAAAATTAATACACATTAATTTTTACGGCATATTAATACACAGAAACCTTTAAAGATATAGACTACTTTAATACACTTTAACAAACTGGTTTGAAATCATTTCAGACAAAATCAGGCCAAAAAAACAATACGTTTGTTTAACAAGGAGTTTGTTTAAGGAGTCGCTCCAGCGGGTAAATCCCTTCAAACTGACATTGTTCCATGTGCTCTGGGTTTCCGTGGAAATCTCTTAATTTATTTTATTTTCATTTCTTCTTATGCACATTAGAAGAATTTGATTAGATGTTCGTTACTGCCATTTTCTCATCACTGTTATGATGAGCGACAAATGTGATGCATTTAGAATACTATGAAACACTGGCCTCAGTGGCCCTTTACAATATTTAATATAAGTGTCCCTAAAATATGTCTGTGAAGTTTCAGCTCAAATACCCAAAAGATAATTTATTGTCCCATGCTGACTGTTTTGGGGTGAAAGCAAAACCATATGGTAAATATACAAAATACTCAGAGCACTCAGAGCAAAACACTGTCAAAAACAGACAAGGTTCAATTAACACAGAAGGTTATAAATAACGACATATTGACAGGAGCCTACTATGGTACTTGTTGCTGTATATGAATAAAAAAAGGAAAATCATGCAGTGCTTTTGACTGAATAACTTTAGTAGTTTTATAATAAGAATCAGTTTCTAGAATGCTGCTGTTAAATTGAATTACTTAAAAATGAATACAATAGTTTTTACTTACTACTTTTAATTGATAGTTTTTATTGTTTGAATTTAACATTGTGTTTTCCTTTTTAGAACCAGGAAAGGTGTCAGATTTGGTGATGGAGAACATGTCTGATCATGACGCACTAAAGATCACCTGGACCCTCCCTTCCGGAGAATGGGAGCACATCCGTGTGGTGATTTCAAATGGAAGTAAAATCCTTGCTAACCAAACTGTGGACAGAATGGCAAAGGAAATACTCTTGCCAGGGTTAAATCTGCAGCCTGGCAGAGTGTACAGTGTGGCAGTCAGTGTAGAGAATGGAGGCCTGGCTAATACAGTCTATTATGAGGAGGAAATAGGTAGGTTCCATCATATATGCATGTCTATCTTATTTAATGCAGCCGATTCAGATCATTGGCTGCTTAAGAAGCTCCATGTTCTAAGATAAGCGTGTGCAGAGCAGTAATTCCCCAGGAAAGTAGTTCCTGTAAATTGCTCCTTTAAAAAGCTATAAATAAACTAAACATTTTGAAGACCCCTAGTTTACCTAGTTTTCTATTCAGAATAATTCATTTTTAAAATGACTATACTTGTGTACAAAACTTTAAAAAGGAAAAGAAAGGAAAGGAAAGGACATGACATGTGGCCAGGTATGGTTTCATATACTAGGAATTTGTGCTCTGCATTTAACCCATCCAAGTGCACACACACACACCAGTGAGAAGTGAACATCCACACACACACACACACCGTGAACACACACCCGGAACAGTGCAGTGCTGCGGCGCACGGGGAGCAGTTGAGGGAACGTTGCCTTGCTCAAGGGTCTCACCTCAGTCGTGGTATTGAAGGTGGAGAGAGCGCTAGTTATATCACTAACTCCACCCACAATCCCTGCCGGACCTGGGATTCAAACCCACAACCTTTGGGTTACAAGCCCAACTCCCTATTCATTAGGCCTGGTATAAAATCTGATATAAAATAATGTAACAAATATTAATATACAGTAATTTTGATTTATTCTGTTTTGTTTATGCTAGTTTTCTTTTTTCTTTGCTACATTTTAAATCTGAAAAAGACACTGCATGCTTGTGTCCGAAATCGCATAATTCCCTACTATATAGTACGTGAAAAACAGTATGCGAGGCAAGTAGTATGTCTGAATTTATAGTATTCGAAATTCAGCAGGCGAGAAGTACCCGGATGACCTACTGCTTCCGCCCGAATTCTGTAGTACGCATACCATGGACCCTTTCCTATCCCATGAGGCTCCGGGAGAGGAGGCGTCATATTAGAAAAATAGCGGAAAGTGAAGACGCGGCTCATTTCAAGTGTAACACTCACTAGTTTTTCTTTCCCAGATTTTTTTGCATGTAGTCCTTAGCAGTTTTTAGGAATGTTTAAAAGCATGGAAATAAAATATTAGTTTATTGTCAAAATTATGAAAAGCGATTGTTTCAGTTATTGATTGAACATTTTTATTAACACTACATGCACATGTATTCCATAATATAGACAATTACTGTAGTATGGTTTTTAAAAAAATAAAAGGACCAAAGAGAGGTTTTCACAGCAATGCCATATAGGACAATTTTGGTTTTAACAAAAAACCTTTCACCATACTGTCCAATGGAAAGTTTTCAAGAATGTTACATTTTCTTTATGGAACCCTCCTCCATTTAAAAACAGAACAAAACAAAACAAAAAAATGTCATGATGATTTTTTTCCTGGTTGAATTTTTTTAAAAAAAAAAAAAAAAAAAACAAGTTGTATTTTATTCCTAGAACAGCATTATTTCAAACAGTAGTATTGTAACATATTTCTTTTTGGTATTGGTCTATTTCTTTTCAGGTCTTTTGCCAGTATCAAACTTGCACATCCGTCACTCAGACGAGACCTCCCTAAGCACTCTGTGGACTCACCCCTCTGGCTCAGCATCCCGCGATGGCTACATCGTACAGCTTTTTCAAAGCAGCATATCTACAGCTATTCAAACACGAACCTTGAGTCGTGACATGAGAGAGTGCACATTTAACGTCCTCACACCTGGTCGCCTTTACATCATTACTGTAACCACTACCACAAAGAACCTGCGTAGCTCTGCTACAGTGACGGGAAGAACATGTAAGTTTATGTTTATAGGAATTTACATATTACGTATTTAAAGAATCTGATTGTAATCAAATGATGTGTTCTCAGTGCCTTTAAAGGTGAATCACCTGAAACTAAGTAACAAGGGAAAATCTGATACTCTGAATGCAAGCTGGGAGAAACCATCTGGAGATCTGGATTTCTACAACGTCGTTCTGTTATGGATCGGACAGACGGTGCACAATGTTTCTGTTTCAGCAAACACAACCTCCACCCTGCTTCACTTCCTCAGACCTGGTGCTTTACACAGATTACTAGTAACCACTGTCAGCGGATCACACACTTCCAGACTAGCTGAGGCTGAATGTCGTACAGGTAACATTAACCCAGATTAAATAAGTGGACTTTCCATTGTTATTAGGCTCTCTTACTTTCTTGCTATGCAGGACTTCATATCTTCCTAGCTATTGGCATGCTCTGTTCTTATAAGCCGATACTGTATTATATAGAGATTCCAATAAATTAATAAAATATCAAATAAAAGTTCCACACTATATTATAATTGTAATTCTAAACCTTGAAGAATATATTAACCCACATGACAAAAATGTATATATACAGTATATATATCAGATTATGTAAAATGTTCTATTAATAAACTAATAATAAAGATCTTATATTTAACCATAACTATTTTCCCACAGATTAAATTCACAACAGAAATGCAAAACAATTTGCAGGTCAATACAAAGGGGATTTATGGAATTTCAGGAAGCTCTGCATAAAAGGACCGGGTCATATTAAACACATCCTGTTGGGCTCAAATGCTCTTTCTATTTTCAGCCAGCGTTTAATGAACTCTTGTGAAGTTGCCCAAACAATGGAGTATAGTTACACATTGTACAGCAGCTAGACACCATATAAGGACACTTTCAGTCAAAGCATTTGAATTGATTAAATATGTAGTGCACCATTTTTACTATTACAATATGAAAAACAAAAACAGATAACGTTTTTAACAATTCTCAAAAATCATGTTTTTTTCACTGTGCATTCCAGTTAATTGCAATTAAACTATAGTTGGGTTATTTTGATTAGGTTACAAAAATGAAAAAATAAAATTATAATAAAAATACAGTTAACTAACATGACAAAACATTATTTTTTTTAAAATAAAAATGAATCTATAAGTAAGCTAATTGTAAGTTGATTTCTCTAAAAGTGTAACCCACTATGTGTGACAACAGGATGCAGAAACAAAACATTAAACTTTTTGTTTGAAAAAGACAAGAAATTCTGAAAAAAGAACAGAGACGAGTCCCTTTATTTGAGTCACCAAATGATTAATACTGTTATTTATATAATGTAACTTCTCTCTTTGGTTTTTAGTGCCCGCTGCTGTTTCAGACATAACTGTCACTAACAGCGGTCCAGATTTTCTGAATGTGTCGTGGAAGGCAGCAGAAGGAGATGTGGACAATTATGTGGTGATGCTAAAGGACCAGGAGAAGATCATACACACTCTTGCTGTGTCTAAAGCAACCACAGAGTGTGTGTTCAGAAGTCTGGTTGCCGGCCGAATGTACACTATCTCAATTACCACACACAGTGGCAGTTACAGTAACCAAACATTTGTACAGGAGAGAACACGTAAGCAAGAATAGCACCACTCTTTTCGTAGAAAAACGTTTAAGTTCTTAAATTTCAGAAATTTCATAGCAAAATATTGTATTATGACATTTTTTTCCTATTACTGTTTTCCATTAAATCTTCATTACAGTAATGAAATGAATCAATACAATGATTTTTTGTTGCACTTTACAAATATGCTTCTATAATCCAACTAATATATATATATATATTACTTTTATATTTACTTTTTTATATCAGTCCGGGAGAAGCGTGTACATATCAACCGTGGCTGGCGCCGCATTACCTAATCAATCTCCTCATCTTACCTGCCCAATCAGTTCCATCCTACCCTCTATAAATAAACCTATTTCCTTACCTTACGCATTTCGTCTTTTGTGCATCCCTCCTCCGCCCATTCCCATGTTTTTCCTATCGGGGCACGCAGGGTCCAAACCGAACGCCAAGCTCTGTCCTCGCTAGGGTTCAAATCACTAGGGCTCGGAGTGATCCCCCAATATAAGTTAACTTCCATTAAGCTCCTTTATCAGTCTTTTTTTCTCAGCGAATAAAGTGTAATGTGTTGTTTTTAATGTTACCTTACATTCCCGATGATTTGAGAATAATAAAACTGCACTATTTCCTCTTTCAGAGCCGTCCACAGTCCAAAACCCCACTGCTATCCACTCAGCCAGAGATGACTTTCTAAAGGTTTACTGGAATCATGCATCTGGGGAATATGACCATTACGAAGTAGCGATCGAGTATAACAGCACACGTCTTCAAAGTCAGAAGCTCAATAGTACACAAAGTGAATGTGAATTCAGTGATCTGGTTCCAGGACGTCTCTACACTGTGACCATCAGCACTTGGAGTGGCCAGTACAACGCTACGGTCTCTATACATGGCCGGACATGTGAGTAACATCATGCATTAGTATTTGTTTTTTCCATTATGAAGGGGCATGCACTGATACTGTCACAATCTCTCATTAAAATGAAACAATATTAAGACACTGCAAATTATTGTCAGTGTGAAAAGCAACTTGGAATCAAAATCAAATTGGGAGGTCAGTTAATTTGACCTTTAATGTGCTGCATATACTTTGGTATGTTGATAAATTAGTCTTGTCCTTGGTCAGTGTCATTGGGCCATAATGTGTGATAGTGTAATGGAGAAGCTATAAAGGATATCCAGACCAAAGAGAATCTGAAGGTGAAGTTCAATCCTAGTCTTCCCGAAAGTATAATAATCTGACACAGTGTCCAGAGTCATACTGAGCCCAAAGCTTAAGCAGCACATGCTTGAGATCATGGCATGAACTCTATATTGGGGCTAAAGGTTATTGTAAAGGGAAACCCCAATAGCAATGCCTTAGAGGCAGCCAAACTACTCATGGAGTGGGCTCTTATGACCCAACAGTAGACCACACACTTCGTAAACCATGGAGATAACCTTTACAATCCACTAGCTTTTTCTTAGCTTAGAGACTAAGAATCCCCTTTCTGGGTGAACTACAGCAGACCAACAACTGGTCCAATTTACACAACTAAGAACAGTGGCAAAGCAAATTGAGCTCCTCTTGATCCACCTGTAAAAAATGTGTGATAAATAGAGCGTGCTACACTGTTGGGTATCTTAGGCACATTACCTTGTCAAGGGTGCAGAAAAGCTTTCACCATCCCAGAATGAAACTCTACACTGCACACATCTGTGGGGCAATGCGGCTCTGATGCAGCCACTGAAGTTGATTGCAAACTCTAGTAGATGCTTGTGTTTATTCTTTGCATGTTTCTGCAGTGGCTCTTTCTGCGTCTGTTCAATCAATCAATCACTTTTATTTATATTGTGCTTTTAACAATACAGATTGTAGAAGAACTGAACATCAAATAGGAGAATAGAGTGATGGTAATGTATAATGACGAGATTTACTATTTATGTATCAAATGCAGTGACGGTCTCTGTAATCAAAACAATGATAATCACTAGAAATTAAGTGCCCTCAACTAAGCAAGCCAGAGGAAAGGAACCAAAACCCCATTCATGAGAGAATGGAGAAAAAAAAAAACATGGGAGAAACCTTAGCTGGGGCCGGTTCTCCTCTGGCCGGACACCCAGCACCTAATTTCCAGCTCAATATTTAGCACCTGCCTGAGAAACAGAATATGAGAGAGACAGACTACTATTAGCGTAGATGCCATTCTTTTTTACAATGTAACGAGTACAATGCGTGTTAAGGGGAATGTTACTGGTTCTGGCTGATCTAATTAATGCAGCCTAACAATCCTTTAACGGATCTGAATGTGTGTTATTAAATGTGTATTAGTAGTAAAGAGATGTGTCTTTAATCTAGATTAAAACTGGCAGAGTGTGCCTGCCTCCTGAACAGTATTAGGTAAAGTTCTCCAGATTTTGGATGATAAATAGGAAAAAGATCTATCACCCGGAGTAGATTCTGATATTATAGGTATTATCAAATGGCCAGAGTTTTGAGAACACAGCGGACATGGAGGACTATAATGTGATATAATAGTGTGCTCACTAAAGTAGTGAGGAGCTAAGCCATTTAAGTAATTAACAAGATTTTAAAATCTATATGATGTTTGATAGGGAGCCAGTGCAGTGCTGACAATACCAGTCTAATGTGCTCATACTTGCTGACTGTAGTAAGGACTCTAGATGCTGCATTTTGAACCAACTGTAGTCTATTTATCAAGCGTCCAGAACAAAGCATAACTCTAGCCTCTCGGTCATGAACACATGAATAAACATTTCTGCATTTGAGGTTGAGAGATAGGTCGCAATTTAGATATGTTCTTGAGATGGAAAAACACAGTTTTACAGATGCTAGAAACATGGCTTTCAAATAAAAGATTGCTAATAAACACCACACCTAGGTTCCTAACTGATGAAGAAGAATTGACAGAGCAGCCATCAAGTGTTAGATTATTACATGTGGGGTTTTAAGGTCCTATAATCGACACCTGGTTTTTTTTTCAGAATTTTACATTGAGAAGGTAATGTGTCATCCAACTTTTTATATCAGCTATGCATTCCGTTAGTTTCTCAATTTGGTGTGGTTTACCTGTCTAAGTAGAAATATAGAGCTGAGTATCATCAGCATAACAGTGATAGCTATCACTATGTTTCCTGATAATATCTCCCAAGGGTAACATGTAAATGTAAAAAGTAACAGCCCTAGTTCTGAGCCTTGAGGTACTCCATATTGCACTTTTGATCGATATTTACTTGATACTTGTGATCTTTCACTGCTACTGCTATTGGACGTGTTAAGGAATTGAGATAAATCAGGGAGATTACTTACAAAGCACTCTTTTGTGCTAGAGGTGATGGTTCTACGATACTTGTAACAAGGTGCAGAATTTACAAGTTTATATATATATATATATGGAATTTACACAAGATGATCTGAAATATCATCTGTTATGGAAACACGGCTTAAGACATCCTGTTTATAAATAAATAAATAAATAAATAAATAAAATCATGTTACAGACCTGATGCAATTTAACTTAATTAGTAGCTAGATGTTCTCTAGATGTTCTTTTTCAGCCCTTTGTTGCCCCCATGCCAACTTCTTTGAGAGTCGTACCAGGCATCAAATTTTTATTGGAGTTCTTTTAGTGAGTAAAAGTGTAAAATTTCTCCAAATTTCTCCAATTAGAATTTGTTATGTTCTCTATATTCTATTTTAAATGAAATATTGGCTCACCTGATTTGAAAGTCTTTTCGTTTTCATTTCAATAAAATTTTAAAAACGTCCCAACATTTATGGAATTTGGGTTGTAAATCCTGTAAAAATATCAAAGACATTTCAATTTTCCATTTAGATTTTTCACTTTCTAGTATGAATAAGATATATTCAGTGGACTACAATAAAAATCATATTTCACCCTTTTGTATTTCAGTCCCAGGTGCTGTGGGTAATTTGTCCCTAACAGAGTCTGGAACCAGTTTTTTGAGGGTGAACTGGACGTCTGCTCCAGGAGATGTGGATAACTATGAGGTTCAGATTCTCTTCAATGATACACAAGTGTCATCACCTGTGAATCTGAGGAGTACAGTTAGGGAACACCTGTTCTCCAAGCTCACACCTGGTCGGCTCTACAAAATTGTGCTGTCCACCCATAGTGGTTCATACCAGCGTGCAGAGATCCTTGAGGGTCGCACAGGTAAGGTTTTACAATGGAAGGATTTTTATTGTTCATGTATAATAATAGTCATTTTCCTGAGGAAAAGTACTTGAAACTAACCTTGCAAATCTGTAATTTTGTAAGTAATTATATGATTGTGTGTTGAAAGGTTCAACAAGACAGGACTTGAATCCAAATGTATCATTATCACAGTTTGATGATATCCTTTGTGATACAGTGTCTTTTTCCCTATTTTACCAACCAGTACCCAGTCAAGTTCAGGATCTTCGTCTTGGCACTGGCACCGCAGACAGCAGTCTCAGAGCCCTTTGGTCCTCTAGTGATGGAGACTTAGACTTTTACTCAGTGTATCTGTATCATGGGACACATGTCCAGGACATCAGACATGTTCCTAAGCACATCACAAAGACAGAATTTTACAACCTAGTACCTGGTCAACTGTACTCAGTTACTGTGCAGTCGGTCAGTGGAACCCAAACAAACAACAGTACAACTACTGGCAGAACAGGTATGATATACACATTAACTGATGCCAGAACTAGATTTTCTAATGGAAATATGATATGAAAGCCTCCACCTTCCCCAGCTTCACCTGTATAGATCTGCTATGGGTTATTCTGTTTGTGCAGCAGCAGTATGTCTTTAATACTCACAGCGCTGTATTGCCATATGCATTGCCTAGAAGCTGTACTTGCTCGCATCAGCAATTCATTAGCTGTAGCATAGCAGATCTATTCCACCAAGACCAAATACATTAACACTGTCATATCCAGTACCATCCTAAAATCTTCAGAGAGTTATAATGATAGAAATACTATAGTATTGTCTCAGGAAGACATGAATTACAGTATAATGTGCTCTTGTGTGTGTGTTTCAGACCCCTCCACAATCACCAACCTGCAAGTAGATAATGAACTCAGCACACACAATCTGTTAGTGAGCTGGACGGCAGCTGTGGGTGTTTTTGATGGTTACAGTCTACAGTTACTAGATGAGAGCGAAAAAGAGATTGCCAGCGCTTCTTTGCTTGCTGCTAACAACCATCACCTGTTTCAAAATTTAACTCCAGGAACGTGGTACAAAGCACATGTTCAAACACTTTGTGGCACGACCAAAAGCAAGGACATCACTGCTAAGGGACAAACATGTAAGACATCTTGCAGCATGTTTTTCACTGTGTATTCACCACACAATTGTTAGTTTGCAATCTAACATGATAAAAAAAAATATTGAGCAAAATAATATTTTTTACTTAATTTAAATTCTAATCTAAATGTTTTAGATATTTTACTTCAAATATATAATTTTCCAACCAAGTTGGAAAAATGTAAGATTTCACGTCTTTCCGAGAATAACTTCAAGGCAAAACAGTTTACAAATTCAAATTTTCTCAGATCCAGCAGCAGTGACCGGACTACACATATGCTCCAACACCAGCACTGAACTTTCATTCTGCTGGACTGCACCGGAGGGTCGGGTGGACAGTTTTGATCTGCATCTGTATGATCAGACTGAGACAGTACAGTCCCACAAAACACTGGGAAAAGATGCTCTGGGCTGGTCCTTCACACACATGCTGCCAGGGACACTTTATAAGATGATGATCACCAGCAGGAGTGGGAAACTGAGTAGTCAGTCATCTATATGGGCGCGTACAGGTGAATACTGGAGCACTGTTCAGTGTGTAATATTTCCTAGTTAAAATGCTTCTTAACCATTAACTGCACTCCAAAAATATTGCATCACACATCAGAAACTTTATTTTTTAAGAATCGATCAGGTTGTTTCTGACCCTTACTCATTCTCATTTCTCTAAAAAAAAACATTCTAAGAATTTTCTTTTTCTGTTTTAACAGCTCCTGCCGCTGTTATAAACCCCCAAATTGAGAATCAGGGTCAAATGGACAGTCTTCTTCTGAGCTGGATGCGTGGTCCTGGAGGACTTACTGGATATTCAGTCACTGTGGATGGCTCTGAACAACGGTTGGGTCCAGAGAGTACACAGGTCATCTTTCATGGGCTGGTGGCTGGCAGGCTTTATTCTGCTACGCTTCAGAGCTGGAGTGAAGATCTGAGCAACACCACGATTACAATAGGGCGTACAGGTCAGTGCTGCTGCAAAGCATACAACCCTGAAGATGTGTTTTACATTATAACTAATCTATCGCCACAGCCATGGGACAATTTTATTTAGATTTAAAATATTTCTGTATTCGAAACACATTACGAAAATCTTTCCTTTCCTACAGCTGTCAGCTTTTGTTCAGTGATTCATTTCATGTGAATAAATGTGGATATTTTCTCAATTAAAGCATCATACACCTTGAGAAGACTTATAGCACCCAAGTCAAATTAATTAACTTATTATTGATGCTGTTATTCTGATTTGTGGTCTTTCTGGAGCTCAGCGTTATTACCTTCCATTAAATGGATAAGAGCAGCTGGGACCAAACCAAACCAAACCAAACCAAAGCGCAACCAATGCACTACAGGTCTTAAAAATGTTCTTAAATTACTTGTTTTGTCGCCACAGTTCCTGCACCGCCATCATCGGTGTCTGTCAGGAGCTCTTCTGGCTCAATGGAGATGAATTGGCATGTTCCAGATACAGGAGACTATGATGATTTTGAAGTAACATGGTTCCCTCAGGACATACTTAATATTTCTGGACTTCATCCCACTCGGCGCATACTGGAAGGACTTTATCCAGGGCGGCTTTACAATATCAGCATTCGGACTGTCAGTGGGACGAAATACAGTCCTGTGACCTACAGCAGTCCCGTTTATCACACCATCAGAACCTGTGAGTACACTTTCACATCCTACAGTATTTACATGAATGAAATGAATAAAAATGTAAGTATTGAAGTCTGTGGATTAACCTTGTGGAAAAAATAAAATAAAAAAAACTTGCTCACAAAAGTATTCATAACAGAATTTGTTTCTCTATAGCTCCACATTCAACTCAAAGCATCCACTGTTTTCCCTTGAGCTCCACTTCTGTCTCCTGCTCCTGGACACCCCCTGAGTCTGATTTCGACTCTTATGTTGTGGAATGCAGCAAACAAGGGTCCAGGATGCCAGTGTACACATACAAGCTTGGACAAGATGCCCTGTCTCAGCATTTTGACAAGCTGGAACCCTTTAGAAACTACACCATCTACATCACAGTTATATCTGGAGACAAACAGAGTCCGACCACAAAAACAAGCGTTATCACTATGATCGACAGTAAGTGATAGCATATCCCAGGCTTGAAAATGACCATAATCAGTGAAAAGTAATGACTTTTGGTAACTTTGTTGCTCTACATAACTGTATAAGGTAATCTTAACATGGCAGTCACTGTGAGGAGTGACCCACTCCATTTAAAATAAAAATAATAATACATTTTGGGACCAATTCTAACAACTACCTTACTAACTATCAATAGGCATCAAATTAGGAGTTTACTGAGGCAAAATTCATAGTTAATGGTTTTCTTAATAGCAAATGTGACCTAGCTTTTTCAAGATTACGAATGTTTTGGGAAAAAAAAAGAATGACATGTAAATGTCAGATTTTTCCGTTGAAGGCTAAATCATGTTTGATACGTGGAGACAATTATAGAACGCATGAATGAAAATGATTCCTAGTTTTATTGCTTTTAACATCTGCAAAATCAGCAGGTAGGATGCCAAGTGTTTTAAAATGTCATGTGTTCCAAATTTGAGAGTTGTCAGATGTACTCCAGCTTTAATTGACTAATTATATAAAGAATACTTACAATATGTAATTTGGATGTACCTAATCTCAAGAAATATTTGTTTTTCAGGGCCCCCTGTCACACCGGTGACAGTTCGGGTCAGTGAGGAGTCCACAGTCATCACTCATTTCACCATCCTGTTTAAATTCAACTGCAGCTGGTTCAGTGATGCTAATGGGGCAATTCGTTTCTTCACAGTAATCGTCTCTGAGTCAAATGGTACCAGTCATTTTAATTTTGGGTGGAATTTATATCATTTGTCTGTTATTATGCTTCTCTAAGAACTGAATCCAATCTCGTTTAATTTCATTTACAGATGTTGACAATGTCCTGCCAGAGCAAAGACATCCTTTGCCATCTTATCTGAACTACAGACAAAACCGCTCCATCAAAGCATACCAGACTGGCTACTTTCACAGCCTGTGTGCTGAGGGATCTGACAACAAGATCCGTGTTTTTGAAATAAACCTTGGAGGAGGAATGAAACGTTTGGGAGGAGCTTGTAAATGGGATTCGGAATCTCTCCAGCATGGAACACATTTCTGTGATGGGCCACTCAGACCCAGAACATCATATCGGTACTATTGAATAGCTTTATGTAATATTTGTTGTAGTATCTTACCTTACATAACATTTTGTAGTGTTCATCCATCTCAGTGTCAGTGCGTTTTAGTATAAAGTTGCCGTTGTATAAAGAAATTGACAATAGTCATTTAGATTGAACATTTTAAAGGTGGTAGTAAATATCGTACCAAAAAGTCATTATTTATTCACTTTCACTGTTATTATTTAATACGTGTAAACTGCAAAACATGCTTTTCTTATCTAGATTTTTTTGTCTTGTTTCCCGCCAAACTATCTAGAAATTCTTAAAAAAGAAGGATTTTCTAGTAATAATTACCTTGTTTAAAAAAAAAATTGTCAAAATTAAGTGAGTTTCTGCTTGAAATAAGTTAAATAATCTGCCAATGGGGTGAGCAAAATAATCCTGTTTTCTGTATGAAATAATAAAATTAATTCTGACTTAATTTTGACTTGAAAATCCTTCTTGATTTAAGAATTTCTTGATATTTTGGTGGGAAACAAGACAAAAAAAATTTAAGTAAGAAAAGCAACATTTTTTGTGGAACATTAAAGGATATGTTTAGCATAACGTTACATTAAAATTACAATTAAAGAAAATTACAGCATTTTAATTTTTATCTGCAATAATTGTTTCAACTCGGGTTTAAGATGTGTAATTCTGAATATTCACGCTTTATTGTCTCAGATTAAGTGTTCGTGCCTTCACTCAGCTGTTTGATGAGGAAAACAGAGAATGTGCGCATCCTCTTTACACCGACACATTCCTTTCCCTCCCATTAACGACGCAATCAGGTAAAAACATTGTTGTTTTTTAGTGTGAAGAATCAGTAGGACAGTTGAGTTTACAGTTGTTGGGATGAGAACATGACATATTTAGTTTCTATGTGTAATACCGCTATACTATGAATCAAGCTTTTTTTTTTTAAGCTTTAAGTAGTGTCGTTTTTGTCATTTAGTGCCCCGAAATGGACTCACAGGAGGAATCACAGCTGCTACATTTCTATTCGCCATGGTGCTTGCAGTGACCGCCTTACTCATTTACAGAAAGAGGGCTCATAAAATGTGAGAACATCCGCTTTTGTTAACACCCAGTGTTTGTTACTGTGCTGATCTTTATTTGTATGTGTTCTTTAAGAGCTGTGAAGGAAAGTCCAGTGATGAAAATGTGCATGTGGAAGGAACTGCCTACCTCACAGATGTGCTCAGGCATGAGAAGGTACCACAGCACTTAATTTCTCTTTATACTGATGACAGTGGAAAATAACTAATATGTGACCCTGGGCACCAAAACCTTAAAGGAACAGTTCACCCAAAACAGAAAATTCTGTCATCATTTACTCACTCTGGAGTGTTTTCAAATGTGTATGAATTTCTTCATTCTGCCAAACAAAAAGGAAGATATTTTGGGTGTTTTCAAATGTTTTGGGTCACCATTTACTTCCAAAGTATTTTTTTATTTCCAAAGTATATCTTCCTTTGTATTTGACAGAACAAAGAAATTCATACAGGTTTGGAACTACTTGAGGGTGAGTAAATTTTCATTTTTGGGTGGACTGTTCCTTTAAGACTGGTTTTGTAGTCCAGGGTCACATATTAGTTATAATTTAGTGTTCAGATGATGTATAAATCTCAATTTTGAAAAATTGACACTTGCTTTTATTAAGAACAAAAAAAAGTGTAGTGCAGGGTCACATTAATATTTATAAACCATATTTTATAAAGTTTGACTGACATTTGTTGAACTAATATTTGTGCCATGACAAAAAACATGCTTATATATAAATGTTTTAATGTAGAATTTATTTTAAACATTTATTATTATTATAAGCATTGATGTTATTGATTTAGAATTTTTGTTATGTACTAGCCCTGTCCAAGCAACCCAATTTGAGTCTCATCTTGCTAAACTTCAAGCTGATTGCAGTTACCTTCTGTCTGAAGAGTTTGAGGTAATGCACTGCATATTATGAAACACCAAATATCTAAGTCTATCAAAACAGCAATTGAACAATAGTTATTCCATGGAATGTTCCACTTTAGATTCCATCATTCCACTTTGCTCTAAATAAACTATTCACTAGCAAACAAGCTGAACTTTATCAGTTGAATGCATTACTGATTATTGTCTCAACCTTTACCCAATGCTGAAAAGGGCCTAAAAGATGTGGGACGGACCCAAACTCAGAATGCTGCACGTCTACTAGGGAACAGAAGCAAAAATCGATACAACAATATACTGCCCTGTAAGTAAAATACAAGTACATTTACAAACTGATTACCAATGTAGTTGCAGTCATTTTCACTCTGCAGTTGCCCATAATGCAAAGCATCTTGAATTTAAACTGTTTTAACTGCAGATGACTCAACACGGGTAAGACTGTCTTGCTTGGAGGATGACCCCTATTCAGACTACATCAATGCTAACTATATGCCTGTAAGTTTTTGTAATGTTGTTTGTTTGATTGTTTATTGGCTAAAAATTGTGGAGTGGAATTTTGGGAAATGGGTTGAAAAAATTGTGGAATGGAGCTTGTGGAATTTATACTGACACCTTAACGCAGCATCATACAAATATGAGCCTCTTGGTTGATGATCATAGAAATGTGATATTCAATGACAGGGATGACACGAGTCACTATATATACAGTGGGTATGGAAAGTATTCCACTCCCCTACATTTTTCACTCTTGGTTATATTGCTGCCATTTGCTAAAATAATTTAAGTTATTTTTTTCCTTCATTAACATACACACAGCACCCCATATTGACAGAAAAACTGAATTGTTGACATTTTTACAGATTTAATAAAAAAGAAAAACAGCCCTAAGTATTCAGACCCGTTGCTGTGACACAGATATATTTAACTCAGTTGCTGTCCATTTCTTCTGATCATCCATGAGATGGTTGTACACCTTCATTTGAGGCCAGCTGTGTTTGATTATACTGATTGGACTTGATTAGGAAAGCCACACACCTGTCTAAATAAGACCTTATAGCTCACAATGCATGTGAGAATCATGAGGTCAAAGGAACTGCCTGAAGAGCTCAGAAACATAATTGTGGCAAGGCACAGATCTGGCCAAGGTTACAAAAAATTTCTGCTGTACTTAAGGTTCCTAAGTGCACTGTGGCCTCCATAATCCTTAAATGGAAGACGTTCGGGAGTGGCCCGAGGAAGGCCTCTCCTCAGTGCAAGACACAAGAAAGCCTGCATGGAGTTTGCTAAAAAACAAACAAAGACTCCAAGATGGTGAGAAATAAGATTCTCTGGTCTGATGAGACAAGATAGAACTTTTTGGCCTTAATTCTAAGCGGTATGAGTGGAGAAAACCAGCCACTGCTCATCACCTGTCCGATACAGTCCCAACAGTGAAGCATGGTGGTGGCAGCATCATACTGTGGGGGTGTTTTTCAGCTGCAGGGACAGGACGGCTAGTTCCAATTGAGGGAAAGATGAATGTGGCCAAGTACAGGGATATCCTGGATGAAAACCTTCTCCAGAGTGCTCAGGACCTCAGACTGGGCCAAAGGTTTACCTTCCAACAAGACAATGTTAACAGCCAAAGCCCTGCCAATTGAGCATCTCTGGAGAGACCTAAAAATGGCTGTCCACCAATGTTTACCATTCAACCTGACAGAACTGTAAAGGATCTGCGAGGAGGAATGGCAGAGGATCCCCAAATCCAAGTGAGAAAACTTGTTGCATATTTCCCAAAAAGACTGTATTAGATCAAAAGGGTGCTTCTCCTAAATATGTGAATAAATCTGCAAAAATGTCAACAATTCTGTGTTTTTCTGTCAATATGGGGTGTACATTAATGAGGGGAAAAAATTAACTTACTGTAAATGGCTGCAGTATAACAAAGAGATTTATTAAAGGGGGTCTGAATACTTGTGTCAATATATTTTATTATTCCATTACTTCTGAACTAGAAGGCTGAAGAATGCTCCATTCTAGAGTGCAATAAATACTGCACGCTAATGTTAACATTATGTTTGTTTTAATTGAGATATTTGACGATGATATCTGTGTTATTTAACATATTTTGAATATTTAGTTTTGCCTGGTTGATACCGTTTAAGAATCTGAATCTTGTCTACAACTTTTAACCCTGTTACTCAATATCTAATTGATTTGTGTGTGTATGTCTGCCCAAACAAAATTATCAAAATCATTCAAATGTATTGACAAGGCTCTTTTCAACAGCAAAACCTTGGAAAATGTCAAATAAAACTTCTCATATAATATTTAATTTGTCCTTTGAGATTGACAGTCAACATTTACAATACGACCAAGCAACTCCTTTATGGACACCACACAAGCCTCACAGCAGTCAATGGTCCTTTTTTTCCTCTGACTCAATAGTATTTCTGTGTCTGTTAAACAGGGAAACAATTTCAGATGGGAATATATTGCCACACAAGGGCCCCTTCCAGGTACCAAGGATGATTTCTGGCGCATGGTGTGGGAACAAAACGTACACAGCCTTGTAATGGTGACCCAGTGTGTGGAGAGGGGCATGGTGGGTATAGAGGCTTCTAGTGCTATTTTTTCTGGTAAATGTGTGCTGGTCTCATGTTATACTTATATGTGTATGATTCAGGTGAAGTGTGATCGATACTGGCCAATTGACAGTGAGCCTTTGTATTATGGTGATGTTGTCGTGCAACTGATTTCTGAGAAGATCCTGCCAGAGTGGACCATACGGGACTTCAAGATATCATGTGTAAGTGTCAAATAAATAGATATATTGTAAATTATTTATTTTAAAGATAAATTGTATGAAGATTCATAATGACTGTTGGCTTCATTTCCATGCATAATTTGCATCTTTTTTTATTCTTTCCATTTCTTTTTGACGGTAAAAATAGGACCCAGACATTTCTTTGCAGCATTCAGCAGTTAGGGAAACCTGTTTTAAAATGTATTTTTGCAACTTTGTAATATACAGTAGTGGTGCAGAAACTCCTTTAAACATATGTAACCACTGACCACAAATCCAATCATAAGGGGCAGATTTATTCATAATCTGAAATAAACTTGATGTATGTACTTGATGATGTATGGTATGTTAGGACAGGCCAGTATTTGGATGAGATGAAATTAGAAGGGTGCAAAAAAGTGAAAATATTGAGAAAATCGCCTTTAAAGTTGTCCAAATGAAGTTCTCAGCAGTGCGTATTACTAATCAAAAATGTAATTTTGAATTATTTAGGGTAGGTAATTTACAAAATATTTTCATTTAACATGATCTTTATTATTGTCATTAATATTCTATTGATTTTTGGCATAAAAACTTTTGACTCATACAATGTATTGGTGCCTATTACTACAAATATAGCTATTTTATAAGATGAGACGATATGACACCAAGTCTTTTTTCAGGAGGGTCAGCTGAGATACCCCAGAACAGTGCGTCAGTTCCATTACACCATTTGGCCAGATCACGGTGTACCGGAAACAACCCAATCACTGGTTCAGTTTGTGCGAACTGTCAGAGATTACATTAACAGGACAACTAGTCCGGGAGTCACTGTAGTACACTGCAGGTATCTGTTTATCATCTCTCATCATCTTTGAAGAACATATTAGGATTTTTATATTCAAAATATATTTACACTGATTAATTTTTTTCTGTCTCAGCGCTGGTGTGGGCCGAACTGGCACTTTCATTGTGCTGGATCGTGTTTTACAGCAACTGGACAGGAACTGCACAATGGACATTTATGGATGTGTGTTTGATCTACGCCTGCATCGCTTATACATGGTACAAACGGAGGTATGAGTCTATCTGTGTAGTGACATCAGAAACGTTTGGTGTCAGTTACTATATTTTGCCTCTGTAGGTTTAATGAAATGTATGAATTGGATTATAAGCACCCTAATTTGATGGACTTCTCTTCTGCAGTCTCAGTATGCTTATATCCATCAGTGTGTGCGGGATGTTTTGAGGGCTCGTAAACTGCACTGTGAGCGAGACAACCCTCTTTTCACCATCTACAACAAGCTGTTATAAAAGTAAGTATGGCAGGTTCCACTTAAACACTCTATAGATATTACAGTTATGTTTGATCATGACAAAACTAACTAGTAATCATGCAATTCAAATGATTTATTTTATTGTGCTTGCACATATA
>JAUMHP010000044.1:14020628-14044040 GCA_032361065.1 Enteromius trimaculatus | reverse complement strand
GACTGCCTCGGTGGGGTAGCTGTGACGATCGTAAAATGTGTGTTTGTCCTGGGGGTCAGAGTTTTATGGTGTCATCTGCCAGTGTGTGAGAATCTCCCAAATCTCGCTTTCTCAGTAGAAACAGACTGTCTTGGACAGGATTAAATTAAATTTCTTCGAACTTTACAGAGCTTTAGTTCCCTCAAACCTTACAAGTCCATCGCCTTTCCGGGCCTCCCGTCCTCCCGGAGGGCGAGGTCGGTCGCCGAGCGCAGCTCCTCCATCAACCCTGGGTCGGCACTTCCCTCGTCTAGCTACTTCAATGCCTTGGCCTGATGGACCTGCAGGATGGCCATGGCGTGAAGGGCGGAAGCAGCCTGCCCAGCCGCACCGTAGGCTTTAGCAGCCAGAGCTGCCGTAGACCTACAGGGGCCGGACGGGAGACGAGGGCAAGACCGCCAAGCGGAGGTGCTGCGCGGGCACAAGTGCACCGCAACAGCGCGCTCTACCTGGGGAATGCCCTCATAACCCTTGGCTGCTCCCCCGTCGAGGGAAGTCAGGACGGAGGATGGTGACGAGACGGTTCTGGCTGTAAAAGGAGCCTCCCACGTCTTTGTCACCTCCTTATGCACGTCGGGAAAGAAAGGCACCCGGGGCGAACGTGGCTGTGAACCACGGCCGGACCCCAGGTACCAATCATCAAGCCGAGAAGCCTCTGGGCTAGCGACGGGAGACTCAGCACACGGAACGGCTGACGACGCACTCGACCCTCCCCGGGGGAGCGAGAGGCGAGACCGTAATACAGCCAGGGACAATTCCTCACAATGAGCGCATGTCCCTACCCCGAACGTGTCTTCAGCGTGCTGGAGCCCCAGACACTGAAGGCAGCGCTCGTGACCGTCATTAGACGAAAGATAGTGACCACAACCAGTCGGAAAGGCATTTTCCGAAAAAATGACTACCAGCCGTGTCAAAGACTGCTTACCTTGTGAGATACTCAAGGGAATAAAAACTCAGTTGAAATGCACCATAACGCCACAAAAAACAGCCTCCGCTCGAAAAGTATAACAATCCTTGCAGCACTTGCGTTCAGTAAGAGAACCACACAGGGGTAGCTCTCGGCTCCGAAGCAAAATCTGATGAGTGGATGCAGCTGCAGCCTAATTATACCGGCATGGCCGGGGGTGGCTTAGCATGCAAATTCCACTAGCCAGTCAGAAGAAATTCTGATTGGCGTTTTCTCAATACCAGAGCGAATCAGGGCTCCCAAGTCTATGACCCAGTCTGTCGTCACATAACGTCGTAGTGACCGACAGACAAGGGAACTGTTTTTAACCACTGTTTTCCAATAATTCCATTGTTTTTACGCTGCTCTTGTGAAATGTGTCGTAGAGTGAGGGGAGAGGCACCCCAATAATGTTCTCTGCTGTTTTCACTATCCTCTGCAGGCAGTCGAATGCTTTGCAGTTTCCGTACCAGGTAGTGATGCAGTTGGTGAGAACACTTTCAATGGTGCCTCTGTAGAAAGTGGTAAGGATAGGAAGGGGACGGCTTGCTCTTTTCAGCTGCTGCAAGGAAGTGTAGTCTCTGTGTTTTCTGACCATGTAAGTTCCTCAGTTATGTGCACACCAAGGAACTTGGTACTCTTCACAATCTCCACAGCTGACCCGTTGATGCTGAGTGGGAGGTGGGCAGGGTCTCTTTTGTCTTGTCAACGTTAAGAGATAAGTTGTTTTCTCTGCACCAGTCAGACAGTCGTTTCACCTCTTCTCTGTAAGCAGACTCGTCGTTCCTGTTAATCAGTCCCAGCACAGTTGTGTCATCCGCAAACTTGATGATGTGATTGGTGTTGTATGTGGCTGTGCAGTCATGAGTTAGCTGGGTGAAGAGCAGAGGACTGAGTACGCAGCCCTGCCGCGCTCCTGTACTCAATGTGATGGTGCTGGGGGTGTTGCAGCCTATCTGAACTGACTGGGGCCTTTCTGTCAAGAAATCCAGAATCCAGTTGCAGAGAGTGGTGTTTAGACCTAACACGTTCAGTTTCACAGACAGCTTTTGCGGGATGATCGTATTGAAGGCGGAGCTGTCTATGAATAACATCCTTATTATGTTAGTATGTGTATTTAAGAGTCTGTGTTTCAACCCTCTGTGTCAGTCTTCAAGTGTCAACCCGTTTTTTCTCTGTCCTACGTCTGAGTTTATAATTAAAGAAGTATTGTTTGCAAGATCTCTGCCTTGCGTGCATCCACATCCAAAAGCGACGCAAAAGGGTCTTGACCAACCATCAAAAAGTGACGACTTGAGAGTGAGTCTGTGTTGGTTTCTCTGTAAGTACTAGTACATCTTAATGATTTGAGGCTGGGATTTAACAAATTTATGTGATTTATATGTAATACATTTTTTTTTTCACAGAGTGTGTGTATACAGGATCATGAAGATTGTTCTCCTTATTGAACAAAAAGAGAGATGGTTTTGTTTTCATCTGTAGTTTTAATAGCAGTGCATAACAAAAATATGTGCTTTATTTTTATACGACTTTTTCGTGATATGCTTATGTACTTCAGTTCATACTTATGTACCTCTGTAATTATTTATGTTCTATGCTTATTTTAATAAATTGCATTTAGATTACTGCCACTTACTGGACTTTGCTATTAATTTTTGCTTAATGCATTACGTGCAAAGTGTGAACTTAAATTCTTAAAAAGCTTGGATATAAGAAGTATAGTTGTTCTCTAATGGACTCTTTAACCCTTTAAGTTAACTAACAAAAGCTATAAATATTATAACGGAACAAATGTCTCATTTTAGCTTTTCTGCATGTACAGTAGCTTTTTTTTAAATAAATTGCTGCTTATGGACATGAAAAGGTAGATTTACCCTTCTTTATACTGTATGTTGGCTATAATTGGACTCGCAGAAGAGATGTTTCAATATGCATGCTTTAGAAAAAAAAACTATTAAATGCACTGACAAACAGTTAATTTTGTTAAAACCGTTAAATAAAGCTAATTTTTATCAAATATATAATTTATTTTTATCTGTGTTTTTTATCTGTAAGTTTAATAGTAGACTCAAAAGCTTTGAATCAAGGGTTATGAGCTTCTTCATGAAGCCCATGTTGGGCCTGATGCGTCTCATCTTTATGACATGGTCCGTGGCATCCTTCAATAAAAAATACACAAAACTTAAAACAAGCTGAGCAACAAACAGTTTAGCACTGTAAGACATGTGTAATACTTTTAATACATATTAAATGTTGTGTGTGGGTCAGCTTTTACTCTCTGGGTTACTCAGGACCTTGTGGATGAATTGTGCAGCTGGGAAGAAGTACTTGCTAATATCAAAGTCTTCATCCACTGCAGGAACACTGTTGTATGTGATCCTTGTGCCTTGGTAATATTACTCCCTTGGAATACTGATCTTTCCATTAAGATCTCCCGCACTTGCTGTAGCATTCAGGATGTGGGTAACACCAACACAGTCTCACGAGCAATTCGTACGTATTTGTACGAGGTGCCAAATTTGTGCCAATTCGTACGATTTGTCTAAAATCACGTGATGGGTAGGTTTAGGGGCGGGGTTATGTTTAGGTCATTCGTACAAATTCATACGAATTGCCATCTCGTAAAATACGTACGATTTAGAATAAATCGTATGAATTCGTAAGATTGAGGTCGTACAAATTTGTACGAATTAGCCACCTCGTAAAATACGTACGAATTGCCGTGAGATCAGGTTGGTAACACCCATCTCCTTCAGTTTTGCTCGGTCCGTTGCTGTCTCCCTGCATGAAAACACTACACCCTAGATTAGGGTAAAATCTTAATCAGCTCGCTAGCTTGTAAATCAGTGTATAGTGTACATGAATTTCGGCACTAGTAAGGGATTCTAGCTCTACACTTCTCACTATGATAATACACTTGTGCTGTAAAACGTCACCACATGTGTGTGTTCAAACTGTCTTAAATGCTTTTTTAAAGTATGTTACGAGCAAGTATTTATCTGTTTTGTTACATATCTCCGCAACATTTTAGACCAAATTATAAAACACCTCCAATAGTGATAGAAATATTACTGCATTGTGTATACTGCTGCATTACATATTTCATCAAAAGATTAGATATCTATGTCCTATATATGGCAGTCATTGTGTTGCAGACTCGTTTCCAATGAAGACATTAGAGCAGACCTCAGTGACAGGTGTCCAGTCCAATGTACATTGCTAAAGGCAAACTTGAAATTTGATTGCACTGATTAAAATTCAGTTGGAAAATGTTCACAAGGAAATGTTTGCGACTTCCTGTTGACACTTGAGTTTCCTGAGTTTGGGGTGTCACTTGAGGTCCAGGAGCACTTGGAGCTGGGATACAGGACGGTTCTGCATCAAACAGATCCACTTTAGGTTGTGGTTCAGGTTCTGGGATGCATCGTGGCTCTGGATCAGGCTCTGCTGAGATATTGATGCGCTCAACTCTGTTCTTCTGGAAGAGTATTTTCACAGCCTTCCATCTTCTTTGGAAGAATGCAAAGGATTTGCTGATCTTCCTCACTTTAGTATTTTCAGATGAAAGAAGAAAAACATGTAATAAGCGATTAAAACATCTCTAACCACAGATTAAATGTGAATAATTAGTCTAACTTTTAATAATGCGCTAATACTAACCTGACTTTTGTGACTTTATTTATTTGGTGCATTAAACGATCATTTCAATTTTATATATTAATTAAACACAAAAATGTGCATATATATATATATATACACAAAAGATGCATAAGAAATATAGATGTATCGGTACATACTGTGAACAGTCTGTTGACATTTACCTTTTGGGCCGGTCTTCTCAGTGGTTGCAGGAGACATATTTATAGCACAGTGATCGTCCAGATTCTCTGGATCTGGCTCTGCTGGGACAATGATGGGTTCCACTCTATTTTTTAAGGGTTTTTTCATAGCCTTCCATGTTCTCTGGAAGAAAGCACAGGTTTTGTTGCTCTTCTTCACTTTGGTGTCTTAAGATAAAAGACAAACAAATAATAAGCTAAACACTGTTAACCAAAAATGTATCCAAGTTTCTCTGCGATATCTTGCCCGTATTAAAACCTATTAAAATCTTTCACCGAGCACTGTAACTGTCTCTCCCAGCCCGCCGGAAAACCACAGCCCTCCAGAACCCACCTCTGAATCCATGTACAGGCTTATGTTTATACAGTGGAGATTCTGGACACCACATTCGAGAGTGTCCTTGTGGTCCTTTACGACCCTTGGTGAGTACCCTCATGCCAATGATTGACAAAATGAATCCTCTCACCAATTATGTCACACTTACTGCCCACGGCGTCTCTATTACAGTGGCAGCCCTCATCGACTAAGGCTCGGCTGGCAATTTAATTTCCGGGCACCTCATCAAAACACTCAAAACTTCTCCTATAGAAGTAAATTATCATCTCCAGTCTCCAGTCTGAAAACCTCTCACCAAACAGTGTTAAGAGACAGGCCGGTCCTCTAGTACTTGGACAGTGTCTTGGACAGATTTATCTACTGGTTCTGGAGGGATTAACCTGACGTGGTCCCAGGGCGTCCGTGGCTGGCACGGCACATCCCAATCCTGTCTAGGCACAATGGTGAGATTCTGAAATTGTGCTCTCAATGTTGGCTAGAATGTTTTCCCAACCTTCCTCTTATTCCATCAACTTCTGCACGGCCACCAAGACACCTGGAACCATTTCCTGGGCTGGGCCGAGTACGCCCAGAACTCTCCCCGTCAGACATTCACTCCTTTCCAGTGTGTTTCCAGTCCCCACTACTGCCCTGGTCAGGAGAGCCATCGGACGTTCCATCTGTGGATTATTGGTTCTGGGAGAGTGAAAGAGTCTGGGACGAAGCTCACCATCATTAAAAGGGGGCAGTGCATAGACAGAAGACAGCTGCAGACCATCATCGATTGGAAGCTCCTACTTATCAGGTCGGTCAAAAAGTATGGTTATCGACTCGGGACATTCATCTACACCTGCCCAGCAAGAAACTAAGTCCCAGGTTTGTTGGTCCCTTCACCATAGAGAAGCAGATCAATCTCGTCACTTTCCACCTTCAACTCCCTCCACAAAACAAGATACACCCCACGTTCCATTATTCACTACTAAAGCCTTATCATAACCCTGTTATCCCTTCCACAGAGCCTGGTGGGGAAGAGGAACCCCCTCCTCCAATGATCACTGAGGAAGGAACCATCAGGAGATCATTGATTTCCGACGTTGCAGTGGTCGCCTGTAATATTTGGTGGACTGGGACTGGTGTAGGGTTCCTTTTCCTTCGTCTCCACTGCTCCAGCATTCTCCTCCGTTCCTGGATACCTGTAAAGTCAAGACAAGAATTATTGAACTTTCACCAGCCTGATCAACATTTAAAATCTGTTATACTCACCATTGATTCTTCATATCTCATCTGTTGCTCAACTGCACCTAAAATAAACTAATGTTGATTTTACTTACCATCCGTGTTTATCTGCTTCTTGACAACTGCTTTACATTGTTTACACATATTCTAATAAATTTTATGAGGGATAAATTTAAAAAGCTAATTATGTTCATATGTTTTTCAGCGCTGTGGCTTTGCAGTTATTGCATATGCGTCTCGTGTTTTTAATAAACAATAACGTGTTCATTGTAAATTGGCCCTAAAGTCTTGACTTGTTTATGCAAAACAGTTTTGTTTTGATTGAAAGCAACTTTTTTTATAAGCTGTAATCCATCTATGCCTCCAGGCAACACAGCATACTTTTGGGTTTTTAAATAAAATGAGACACTTCTCATCAATACTGAGATCAATACTGTGGAAGTAGAAGTCAAATACTAATAAATGAAAATACAAAAAAATCTGCTCACATTCAAATATAGCTGCAAGCAGCAATTACGGGGCAAAAGAACTCCAGCGGCAAATCAGGAGCTAAGCATGACACAGAGCATCAGACCAAAACGCAACAAGCTTACACTGCAATCTACCCGAGAGAAAACTGCTTAATTTTCAAAAAGTTTAGGTTATTTTTTTGCAGAATGTCACAGTTGAATAAAATTTGAGTACGGTTTGCACTGTTCATTGTATTACAGTGACTTTGAGAGAATCAGGATGAAGCTGCGCATACAGTAAGAGGCACTGGCCGCCTTCAGATGCTTCTTGACCTCGACAAATTTCTTGTGTTTATGCAAAACCGCAGCTGGGAAATCCTGGAAAATCTTCACCTTAGAGTTTCCGAACACGGAACTGTTACCTAACTCTCCTGCTGGTGTGATGACCCATTCTTTGTCCATGTAGTTATGAATCTCACAAGAACTGCCCTTGTATCAGCTTTGACAATCAGCTCGCCAGCTTATGAATCAGTTTATAGTGTACATGAATTTTGGCACTACTAAGAGATTCTAGCTCTACACATGATACCACATTTGTGTTCAAACTGTCTTAAATGCTTTTTAAAATATGTTATGAGCAAAAATTTATCTGTTTTGTTACATACCTCCGCAACATTTTAGACCAAATTCTAAAAGGTTCATTTATCATGTTGTGTAAAGTAGGTTTGGCCCCTAACTGATTGTAATTGGTTCTATATGTGTTACAATCATGCTGGGAATGAGAACACTGGAATCACAGAGCATAGAAATGATAGTCTTTTAATTATTAAATTTTGGAATACAGGATAGAACACTGACATTAAGGACCGACAGACTTTAAATACACACCATAACAAGTGGCGAACTTAAAACACTGGGGAAACACGGCTGGGAAAAAATTAACTGATAATCAAGGACATCAAGGACAGGAACAACCAAATAAAGGCAAAGGCAGACACTACTATTTGTGTTTTGTTGTTGTTGTTTTATTCTAACCCACAGTGCATTAAAAATAAGGTGCATTTGAATATAATGTAGACAACATAGAATTTTATTTTTATTGTATTTTATTTTGTTTAAAAGTATGATTTTACATACTTAACTACGTAACTATTCTTTTTTTTGTAGTGTAGTGTTCACAGACTTTTGAGGTTTGAGCTGAGAGTAATCAGCTGTTTCAGGAAGTCCCTGTTGGGCCTGATATATCTCCTGCCAATAACGTGGTCAATGGCATCCTCCAGCAATATTTTTTGGTGGATCATGAGATATGCCAGAACAAATGTGTGTGTTCACACACCATCTATGCAGTGAACCAACAACTTATCTGTGGAAATGGAAATGAAAGACACTGTATAATCAATGATGGATGACAAAGTGTGTGTGTGTGTGTGTGTGTGCTAGCCCTTACTTTCAATGTTACTCAGGGTCTTGTGGATAAATTCTGATGCTGGCAATAAATCCTTGCTGATGTCAAACCTTTGCTCTTCCTTTATAAGCACACTATAATAAGTGATGTCTTTGTAATATTCCGCTCTTGTATCGATCGCTCCTTGCAGGTACTCCTTATATGCCACAGTGTTCAGGAGGTGAGTAATACCCATCTCCTTCAGTTTGGCTTGGTCCATATCTGTCTCTCTGCACAAAAACACAACAGACTAGATAAGTACACATTAAAGTGGATTTACGAGGTAGAAATATAAAACAACTCTTACAGTGAGAAATTCATGTATTTGATGGAGCTTGGATACAGGACGGTTCTGCATCAAACAGATCCACTTTAGATTGTGGTTCAGGATCTGGGACGAATCGTGGCTCTGGATCAGGCTCTGCTGAGATATTGACATGTATTAAGCCATTAAAACATCTCTAACCACAGATTAAATGTGAATAATTAGTCTAACTTTTAAGAATGCGCTAATACTAACCTGACTTTTGTGACTTTATGTATTTGGTGCATTAAACGATCATTTCAATTTTATATATTCATTTAAATTTTTAAATAATTAAACACAAAAATATACATATGCTAAATGCATATACAAGATGTATGAAATATACATGACATATATAAGAAATATAGATGTATCTGTACATACTGCAAATTTTGTGCTTGAGAAAGTTAACCTATAGGTCATTCAATTAGCAGAATCCCAGCCTATGAATTATAAATATGTTAATTAGGGTTATAGCATCACTATTATCCAACAACAGTGCTGGGGACAAGGGGAAAAGCCATCATTTTATCATTCTTTATTTTTTCTTATCTCTTTTAATTGACTGAGAAATCAAAAACCCTGCTAGACAATAACCAATCATTTGTATTCTATAATATTTTCCCTATATTTCCCTAATTACAATTTATAATGTTTGGTTTATACAGTACAAACACCTAATAAGGCAGAATAGTTAATATATTATACCTGCATTATTCGTATATTTTATTTTTTTCTGAGCAAGAGCGCCCCCCCAGCTTTAAGTATGATTTCATTTTGTCTTGTTTTGGATATTAATAAATTGTTGGCTTTTTTCTTTGCATTTGAAATCTAGATTTAGTCGCACTGGCAGAAGAACAACAGCCCAGATGACATGATTTTAAAACAACTCTGAAGACCGACATGGACAACAAGGTTGTGAGATGAAGTGATGAATCAGAACATCTTCCAAAACATCAAAATGCTCATAAAAGGAAGGAAAGGTGTGTTAATATCAGTCATTACCCTGAAATGGTTCAGTGCAATTCAGTGTAAAAAGGAATGACAGCGGGCCTAACTTAAACAAAACCTGTCAGAGACGAAACAGAAAAAAAGGTCTGTCTAAATGTTGCGCATACATACACGAATCATTCTCATTGCCAGCATGTCAATAAAACGGGCTAGACGCATGGGAAGTCATCATCCAGCAGATGGGGATATTCCCTCCTGTGACAACAAGAATTTGTCCACTTCAAAAGGATCCTGAAACTCATTGGTTGTTTCTCTGACTTTGAGAGAGGCTGGATAGCTGTTAAGACCAAAAGCTAGTCAAATTGCCTGAGTTTATGCAAAACCGCACCTGTCTGATTAATGCGACTGCTTTTTAATTGTGGCGTATTCATGTAAACAGTTATGCCTTAATTGAAGTTTTGAACAGTTATGAATAAACGGTGTGGGGGCACTGCATTAGGGCAGCACAATGTACCTAATACACCTACTGCTGTCTATGTAAGATATAAAAAATTATATAGGCCTATATGTATATAGGCCTATACAGTTGTAGTCAAAAGTTTACATACACTTGTGGTCAAAGTAACATAATGTCATGGCTGTCTTGGGTTTCCCAATATTTCTACAACTCAGATTTTTCTCTGACAGAGTGATTGGAACAGACACTTCTTTGTCACAAAAAAGTTAGGGTTAGTTTAGGCATTATGGCCAAAAAGCACGATTTTTAAGTTCTTCAGAAGGACTTATCTTTGTTCATATGATCAGCAGCAAACTTCAGTCGAGCCTTAAGGTGCCACTTTTGGAGCAAGGGCTTCCTTCTTTCACGGCAGCCTCTCAGTCCATGCAGATGCAAAACACGTTTGACAGTGGAAAATGACGCCTGTGTTCCAGCAGCTTCTAATTCTTGGCAGATATGCTTTTTGGTGGTCCTCGGTTGACTCTTCACCCCCCTGACCAATTTTCTCTCAGCAGCAGGTGATATTGTGAATTTTACTAATTAAATATAGAACTTATATTGTCATACTAATAAAAGACTGTAAACAATTAGCTGAATAAGGTGCTATATCAGATGAGACCTTGAGGCCTATCAGTTGAGGTCCATGCCTGAATGCATGAGTGTGCAGGCCGATGTCTGAGTATGAGTGTGCATAGGGAAGATGACGTTTTCATAAATGTAAATCATGGAAGCTTTTAATGAGGTGCTAGGACAGGTGAAGCCTGGATATCTGTTCTCATGACCTGTGACTGGGAGCTTCCACTATCCAAGTGCCAGGTGCAGACCATCAAAGACATGCAAAATTATGAAATCATCACAGAACAAAGGGAAGCCCTGTACATTTTTGCAGAGAAGGCAACTTCTCAGTAGCTCTCATGAGATAATGTACAAGGGAGGATGAGGAGATGGTGGGGTACAACCAGCCGTGCATAGCAAATGAAGTAAGGCGAGAAAAGATAAGAATGGACATCCAATAAGACTTTAAAACAGTTAAAATCAATTAAAATCAGGAGAGAAGGTGATGGTGTCATCTTTGAAAGAGTATAACTTGTACTGTACACACTACCAAAAGACCAGAGGCAGTCTGATGTGGCGGCTGTTTTTCTCGGCTTTGTTACTTTAATAAAGTCTTATTTCTTCAACATCTGAAACTCTGCCGTTTGAGCCTGTTTGTCTGCAATGACTGAGAATGAGACCGACAACAACCTCTTTGGGCCACAACAGTGATAGCTTGCGATTTCTTCCTGATTGTGGCAGTGCACCTGCAACTGCTTTGAAATGGCCCCAAGTGACTTTCCTGACTTTTTCAGGTCAATAATTTGCTTTTTCAGATACATTCTGAGCTCCTTTGACTTTCCCGTTATGACGTTTGTATCCAATGAGCCCTATTTAACTGGCCTCAAAGTCACCAGCTGTAGTGGCTCAGAGGGCATGCTATGAAGCTCATTTCACTGACACATCTTTCTAAGTCACCAAAATGGCTAATTCATGTTGCTGTATGTATATTTTTGACCTGGCAGATGTGATCACTTTTTACTGTTAACCCATAATAAATTCATAAAAGAGCCAAACTTCATGAATGTTTTTTGTGACAAAGAAGTATCTGTTCCAATCACTCTATCAGAGAAAAATCAGAGTTGTAAAAATAACGGGAAACGAGAGCCAGACAATATGTTCTTTACAAGTGTATGTAAACTTTTGACCACAACTGTACATACACACTGCTCTTAACTATTTGCTTCTAATGTATGATATACAAAAAGAGCATCAAAATAAAAGTGTTAGAACAGAAATAATTAAAATCAGACATGACAATCCATTTATTGGCAGTAATGACCATCAAGTCAGATTCATAATTCCTGTACTTTGCTTTCTGACTCGGCAAAGTTTCACTTTACAAAAACACATTTTCACATGACAGAGTTTAATAACAGAATAAGCATACTGGATGACCTACTGTAGCAGTGCCAAAAATGTAAACATGAGATATTATGGCTTTAGGTGACGGTTTAAGATTTTTATACGACCAAACACACAATGCAAATGGCAAGAACTGTCTGTATAGCATTAACCAATAACTTCTAAAGTTTTATCTGGACCAATATACGCATTTCTAATATACGTACTGTACCAATACACATAACTAATCAGTTCTACCACAACCGAAGTATAAAAACAGCTCAGATCATCAGTTTGGGTGGCTGACATTGCTACCCTCACTGTCTGAGGCATATGTGCAGTTAATAATATTGTTATTGTGGTTATGATAGACTGTTTATTATTTACAGATTTCAATTCACATCATTAAGCATAAATAGGAAAGTCACTGACTGCCTAACATTAAGCCCACACAGTGGAAAATATATAGCGTAACAGTGCACACTAACAATAACCATAGTATATAAAAGTATCAGGTAATAGTAACAATACATTTTATAATAATAAATACAATAGAAAACAAATGTATTAGAAATATTTACTTTCATACAACATATTTCATTCCTAAAGCCATAAACAATTGCAGTATTAGCAGCAAAACCCTTGTGGTCCCAGAATACATGAACCTTCACACTAAAATGGTATATGCGCTATTACTATCTAAGAATTCGATTATGAAGTAAAACCTCCTAAATTTGAGATATTTTATATAATTCCATATTTCTTTCCCAAATGTGTTGTGATGTTGTTATTTCTTTTGGTTTAACAGCTGTCATGAGTCATGACTGGATATCTATTCAAATTTGTCCGATTCTCTTTTTAAATCCGCTTAATAATTCAAGATCCACTTAAGAACCAGCGACAGATTTAGTGAGTCTCTAGAACAATTCAAATGATCATGAATTCCGTATGTATTAGTTGGAATCCACTCATAAAAGTCATTTGTTCTGGGTTTGCTGTTGGTTTGTGCATTCAGCAACTCCAATGCAATCGAAATTCTGAGGCATCCAGTCCTTCTCTGACGTAACATTCAATTCAGACCGCGAACCGCAGCTCCAACCAAACATTTCATTTGCGGTACTGTAGATTCAGTAGCAGCGACGCAGAAAAGAAAGTCTCAGTATGTTAAAATGATAAAATACGCCTGCAAACCACTAACCGATAAACACAAAAGTGGAAAAAAAATATGTGTTCTAATGAAACATCTGATAATCATACTGTAATACGCAGAATTTTAATACCTCATTTATACTGCATCTTCAAAATGTTTTCAAGCCTATATTCAGATAAAATTAAGAAAAAACTATATAAAAGTCTGTGTATACTGCATTTTTTAGTGGAACAATGACACTTAACACCAGCGGCCTTGAAAAGCATGGCAGAGGCTATTGAAAAATTATGACGGCAATAACGACTTCCAGAAAACATTGAGTTGTGATGTGTGCAACCCTTGCCTAGACACAAAATTCCACAAAGATCCATCTTCAGAAACATTATCTGCCGCTTTCTCTTCTGAATCAGAAAACTCTTGGCAATAACAGATCTCCAGAAGCTCCTCTAGCTGTTCATTGTCCAGGCTCTGCAGGAAGGCGGCTTTCAAAGAGACTCAAGGCATGATGCACAAATTCATATTGTTCCTCTGTTTGGATCATACCACCCCTGTGAAAGAATACACCACATGATTACGGTCAAGCCTTGCAAAAACAATCACGATTAAAATGAGAATTTTATGAACATCTTGTTATAGTTTTAGCTGCTGAAAATTTTTTTGAGTCAACAGGCAGGGTCGATACAACGCTAGACAGTACAACGAAAACAAGGCAGAATCGAGGCTGAAGTACACGGGCAGAGTTCAGGGTGGGCGGCAGCAATCATAAAACAAGGTAAACAGTCCAATATAAAAAAAAACTGAAAACAAACACGGGAAATGAACGCTCAGTAGAAGAGACAGCAGGGGCAAATCAAGACTTTGCGGTATGTTGAAGTTTCAGACTGGCTTTTTAGTGTGTGTGCGATGAGTGTGTGGGTGTGGTGATGAGTTGCAGGTGTGTGTGATTAGTCCAGGAGTGAAGCATGATGGGAAATGGAGTCCGTGGGTGTAAACTTGTGTTGGCTGGAGTGTCTGGGCGGAGCTTGAGGGAACCCCAGCTGAATATCATTATTAAAATATTGCGTTACTCCCTAAAAAAGTAACTAATTACGTTACTCGGTTACTTTTTATGGAAAGTAATGTGTTACGTTACTTTTGCGTTACTTGTTAAATATGGACAGAGCTTGAGTGTTTGTTTTTATTTTACGAAGTTCTATTTATAGAAAATGTAAAAGCACACCAAAAAGTGTTGGAATAAACTTCAGGCTGAAGAAAAAGTCAATTCAAATCTGTAAAGTATAATACAGGAGAAAGTTCAATACTCTTCAGCAACAAAAATAAAACAATGAAGCACAGTCATTTTTGCTTGTAAGTATGTCAGCAAAGACGTTGGTTGATAAAATGAGATTACATACATTTGTGATACATATTCTGAGTTTATTTTAATTCTTTTTGATGAAACCTAAAGCTGTTTTTTTAAGAGTGAGATGAATTAATGCACATTCACATGTAGACTAGAACTACACTGTATTCACACAGCAGATTGATTTCTCACAACATGTCAGGAGTCAGGAGACTTGTCAGTCAATAAATAAGAAAACAAAGTAACTGGCGTAACTTTTTTGAAAAAGTAACTCAGTTAAATTGCTCTAAAATGAAAAAACGTTACTTTACTAGTTAATGGAAAAAGTAATATTATAACGTAACTCGCGTTACTTTTAATGCATTACCCCAACACTGAATATGACACCTAATATCAGGAGTCATTTTATAAGTCACCTGTTTCTGTCACTAGATATTTTGTATGTGGGTAACCAAACAGTTGCTGGGCCCAGCTGACGTCCATAGTAAAATATACAGTGGAAGCCAGCGAAGACCAGAAAATGTTACTATTCTTTTGTGTTCAGCAGAAGAAAGAAATTTTTTGGTACAACATTAGTGAGTGAGTAAATGATGAAAGAATGTTATTTTTTGGACGAACCATCCTAGTACTTTCAAATCAAAATGTATTTATAAAGCACAATAAAAATAACAGTAATTGACCACTTTGCTAAAAAGACAACTTTTTAACTAAAGAGAAGAGATAATCTCAAGCATTTGTGTTGTATTCACATTCATAATTACGTTTCAAAACACTGAGCCAGTTATACCTGTCTGTCCGAAGTTGGCACACAATTCCCAGCACATCCACAACCCCCTCCAGCTCCAACTGACGACAGCCGATTGTTGTGGCTATGAAGCACCCCGTCCGACCAATTCCAGCACTACAAAAGTTCAAAAGATAATTTAAACGGTTAATAATTGCTTTTACATATTTATTAAAACAGAATTACGACTGTTCCTTTTCAGGAACTCCATGCTGCGTCTCATAGCGTCTCGTCAACGCAGCGTCTCGTTCCTTCAAGGAACAAGGTTATATACATAACCTGAGACGTTTTTTACTATATTACACTGACAATACTATGCATATCGTGTAATGGTAGAAAAGTGTTAACTAGTAGACAGTTCAATGTTTTGCTGGTAACTTTTTTACCTGCAGTGTACAATAACCGGCCCACAGGATGTAAAGCCTTTCCTGTCCTCCTCAACATCATTCACACACTGCAGCAGGGTTCCAGCACTTTCTGGGGTCTTATGGTCCGGCCATGAGGTATACCAGTAGTGCTGGACTTTACGACTCTGGCCTCCTTGCTGTGGAGACAAAAAAAATATTGCTCCATTAAAGCATCTGACAATTGTATGTTTTAGTCCCTTTGGATAGAAGTGTCTGCCAAAATGAATAAATTAATTTTTCTAAAGAGTGTTTATCTTATAATGCAAATACCTTTAGTATAAGGGAGCGGATTATATAGTGGTCACATTCCTTTACATTATTAACGAAGACCTCCACCCTTCCATAGATCCCCCTCTTCTCAGGCCAGTACAGAACACATTTCTGGAAAAAAGTCAAATAATGTTTTGCACATCCACGGTCTATTTAATCATGCTAAGAACATTATAGCTATTTGTATTGAAAATTACTTCATTTTTCTCTTTCAGTTTAGTAATCATGACGATGACAGGGCAGTCCTCTTGCCAGACCATTTGCCAGAAGTCGTTCACCGTGTTGATCATTGGACCCTGAGTGGCAATGAAGGCTCTCTCATCTCCAAGATAGCCCTGGATAGAACAAGTGTTAAATTTAAACGCATTTAATAACATATGAGCTCTCTCGTATGCTGGGTTACTTTTGAGATCAGACTAAACTTTCCTCTTATGTATCATTTCACAATCACTGATGGTAATAGATTTAAGTTAAGTTTCCTCATGAAGGACATTATTAAGTGGCTCTTTGTCATGGACTATTGAAGAATATGTGAGTGTGTCACTAAAAAAATTGAACTTACTCTTATGTAGTTGGCATTAATGTAACTGCTGAAGAGGTCGTTTGAGTTCTTAGTCCTCAGAATAACTCTAGAATGTGGATCTGAAATTAAATGTGAAGTTTGTGAGCATTTCTATGGCATTCTAATCAATTCACCAGGGGCCAAGTAGGGCACAACACAAGTACATTTAAAAACCAAACAAATAATTTCAGCACAGACGCCCAGAGTGCTTGTTGTTTTGCCTGGGAAGCAGTTGTGGGTTCAGGGCCTTGCAAGTGTCTCACCTCAGCTGTGTTACTGAAGGTGGAAAAGAGCACTGGTCATTCACTCCCCCCACCTACAATCTCGGAAACTCAAACCCACAACCTTCAGGTTATAAGTCTGACTCTCTAACCGTTAGGCCACGACTGCCCCCAGATAAGCTGTCAGCTCAAAGTGAAATGACAAACATATTAATTGACAATTCTGATACTAACTTGGCAAAATGGTCTTGTATCTATTTTTTGATCCGTGGTTTGGGACATCCAGTTCTTTCTGATCCACAAAGTTCATTGGAATTTCCTGTGGATAAAAAAATGACACACTCTGAACTAAGTGCAACTATGGTCAAACTCTTATGACATAAGCACTAAAACATGTCTAACTGAACCCCAACTAATTCCCATGATTAAGGTGAGTGTACACAGTGCGTTTTTGAGGTCGTATGAGCTCGCATGAGACTTTTTTGGTTATCGGAGGAAATCGTCTTTTCACGTGTGCGTGGTCATACGGTCTTCTGACTGTTCGAATTCGCACCGTGTACGGCAGCCTTTAAGTAAAGGCGATCTTAAAGGAATAGTTAACTCAAAAATGAAAATTCTGTCACCATTTACTCACCCTCGAGTAGTTCCAGACCTTTAAGAATTTATTTTTTCTGTCAAACAGGAAGGAAGATATTTTTAAGAACGTTTGTAGGCTGGCTGTTTTGGTCACCATTGACGTCCATAGTAGGAAAAAAAAATACCATTGGAGTCAATGGTGACCCAAAACAGCCTGGTAACAAATACCTTCCTTTGAAAGAAATTCATACAGGTTTGGAACTACTTGAGGGTGAGGAAATGATGACAGAATTTTCATTTTTGGGTAAACTATTTTAACCACATTAGGGGTGGGCGATATAAACAAAATCTTCTATCACGGTACAGTAGAAGCAATTTTCTACCTCGATAACGATATATATCACAATATAGCAATTTGTATCTAATAATTCAAAAACAAAGAAACTGTTTCATATAATGTAATTTTATTTAAACTGAATTGCAGCAATACTTTAAACTTACAGTAAACAGTATGGCTGTTTTTTTTTACTTAATGTTTTATTTCTCAGAACAACAGGTACTAACATAGTGCCTGACAGTATACCAGTTTCCACGCGACATTCTAAAATGCTTAACGTGGCTTAAAGCACCTAAAAACTGACGAGGGAAACCCAAATTTCTGTCAAACATTTCTTGTAATAATCACTAACTACTGTTAAAAGCCAATATTCGACAGATAAAAAAATAAATTTGACAGTAGTTAGTGATTATTACAAGGAAGGTTTGACAGAAATTTGGGTTTCCCTCGTCAGTTTTTAGGTGCGTTATGCCACATTAAGCGTTTTTAACGTTAAGTGTTTTAGAATGTCCTGCTTCCACCGCTTACTAAAACAGTGCTCTTGCATACCTTTCAAATTACGTTAGTCTCATTCGGATCACTTTTCCTATACCAAAACCAATTCCACATCACACACGATGCACCTTTTTTCTTTACGATCTCCTCGTTGTTGGTTTCGCCACAAGTAAGCTAACTTACCGCTGCTGCACCGAGAGTGCGCACGCTGGGAAAACAAGAGCTTGCGAGTGCGCGGCAGTACCAAAGACTTGCTGAGGTTTGTCCAAGAAGTCGCTATATTTTTCACTAGTTGCTTTTTTGGAAAAATGTCCTAAACCTAGCAACAAAGTTGATAAGTTGGCAACACTGCTTCTTCTATCGTCAAAGTTAATGTGTATTGTGTGGTTACGCAACATGCAACGTCACGTGATCTCAATCGCGATTAAGATGATAGACCAAAATCTCTATCGGTTGACAAATTTCTACCGGTTAACCGTGTCTACTGGTATATCGCCCATCCCTAAACCACATTAATGCTAAACTTACTTATCGGTGGTGCACTGGCTTGTTACTTACGGCAAACTCTGCATGCAGCATCTGTGTATTCAGTGTGACGTCACGAAGCTGTTGCCGTGAAAGAACCCGACTGGCTGACTGCAGGTATTCCTGAGTTGCACGCTCACGTGGAGTCACGACCCCACTACTCAAAGGCTCCACTGAACCCAAAGCACTCATGTCCAGTACCAGCGACACATTAGAGCCACGTCTGCGTGAGACACAGAGACAAATATATGTGGAAATATATGGAAAACATGAACAAAACACAGTCAGGTAAGTTTGGAAGAGCAAATCTTTAAAGGTTTTCTTTAAAGAAAAAATGCTCTGAGACATAATCATTGGCATTTCAGTTTGACACAGTATATCAGACAGCTAAACATTTTAACAATAATGAGCAAATTATTCTTGCTGCCTCAGACACACACACACACTTGGTGGCCCTGAGAACTGCACCATAGCCTGTAAGCAAGACAGCCAAGGCTCCATCCCTGCACTTTGTGAAGGTGCAAGGTGATAAGTCTCAACCCCCAAAAGTGAACATTAAATACGTCCTGTAATTACGTATGTAAAAATAGGCATTTATTTAGATCTATCGCGTGTCTCCTACACTTTTACATACATACATTACATACATACATACATTCATCTTCTTGAAGACTGCTGATGTTTCAGTGTGGGTCATCAGTAGATGACCAAAGTGTCAATGTGGGGTGACACACAAAGTTTTGTGTCAACAAGCAATGCAGAGATACTGCCTAGTTTTTCCAACATGTCATCCAACTCGTTAATTTGTTAAATGATGAAAGTTTGGTCTGCCAAAAAAACAAAAGAAAAAACATAACTTCTAAACTCATAAATTAGGACCAATGGTCTAAGTGGAGTTTGAGAAAGTAGGTTTTCAAAAATGTAAAACGGGGCAACAATGGCAATAATTGGTATCATTGTTCTCAGAATGACCCAAGGAATCTTATAACAAGGGGTAACATTTTACATTTAATTACAATTTTTACCACAATCTTCTATTCCGATGGTGACAAAGACACATACCAGCTTTTGATATAATATAAAAATGTGTGCGACAAATACAGTATTTTAAGGTAAAATGGCAAAAGAACAAAAAAACAATAGAAACCATTACAGAAATTCATATGGTTTCTGAATAGTACAAATAATATTGCAAACATAACTAACCATCAACTTTTAACCATAAAAATGGTTTCCTATAGTTTGTTTTGGAGTACATTCCTTTAAGATTTAGTAGTTTTAAATTCAGAAACCATGTGCTAACCCCTCAGAGGCATATGGGTTGGTTTTAGATTTATAAAGTTTATTATTAAAACTCTGACTGTGTTCATCTGGAAGAAGAAAGTTCTATACATCTAGGAGGGCTTGGAGGTGAGTAAATTAGTTGGTATTTTTCATTTTTGGGTGAACTATTTCTTTAAGCCTTGTCTTTCAAACCAGGGGTAAATCAAACGTTAAAGACGTTATAAGCATTTCCTATAGGTGGCAGTGTCCTCAAACTGTGCAACTACCCTCAGGTTGTTTATCATGACATATACCAGGTTTTTTTTCAATGCAGCTAAGCACAATAGAGATATTGGAGCACCGTCCAATTCAATCCTGCATTATTTGAAAACGGTTTGACTAATCAAACCCTGAACCCAACACACCTGAACAAGCTGATCAAGCTCTTCAGGACGAACTGGCTGCATCTGAAAGCAGTTACATCACTGCCTAATAAAGCAATGACTTTGCAGGCGGCGTTTGCACACAAAGACACCTCACAAAACTGATTTCGGAATTGCTTCTGGTTTAAGGATCTACAACAAAATAGATTGAGATTTGGTGATAGCTAAGTGAATATTTAATTGCTACAATACTAAAAAGTTTGTCAGAAGCATACATTTTATCTTCATTTTGTTTTGGCTCATGGAATGGAGCGTTTTGGGATATCAAAGGCTGCAAAGATCTATGCTGCCTTTAAAAATCGATCAGATGAAGGCATCTCAGGAGACAGGAAGTGAAGCAGACATTGGATTCAGACGTGCCTTGATGCATTCCTACTATAGAATGCATTTTTAACTTCTGGACATGACCTTAGTACAGGCAGGTGAGTTTGATCAAGGGTTGGAGCTAAACTCGAAAATGGATCTCGAGGCCCAGAGCTGAGAATCCCTGTCATAGAGTGTATCTGGCTTGGTTATGTCATTCAAATCCAGTTGCTTGACAACCTAAGATCTCTGAAGTCTCATTTTCCATTCTGCACAACTGCATTTAGTTAAGCCACACAAGAATCAATGATGTCTGGCAAAAACCGAATCCATCATTTCGCAATGTCGACTTGAAAAAAGTCGATTTGCGTGTCAATTTGAAGTAAATAATGACATTTCTGAATTAACTTCTTTTTAAAAGGGGTATAATTGTGCATTTTACACTCTCCGCTTCCTTTAGTGTATGACTTTGCTGTTTGAGCACGAAACAGATCTGCAAAGATGCAAACCACAAAGTCCACTCCCAAGTGAGTTATTCTCTGTCTCAGTCAGCACTGTTTCCTAACCTCAAACGCCTTATTATGTCTTCTAAAAAAGAGCAGAACAGGACCACTGTCAATCAAAACAATTTCATGCACAAGTCTTACCGCTCCTGCAGGCCTGCAACTGGCTTCATTCTGAAGGGTGAATGTGTGGAGGACACAGTGGGTTTGAGCTCAGCCACAGAGTGGCCGGGTGGGCACTGAGGCTCTGACGTTGTCACGCTGGAATGGGTCTGATGGATGTTGATGTTACAGGACGGGGAGCTTGTGCTGCTGGTAGAATGGGTGGCACTGGGTTTGGATGTCTGGTTGGCCTGGACCATACTGTTCTTGAGGGTCAGAGGGGGCTGAGCACCATGAACAGGTATGGGTGCCAGCTGCACGTCCCGGCTGGGCTGGGATGGGTCTTTTAGCTGATGATCCAAGAATTCCTTCTCCTTTATTCGGTAAAGCACCTGAAGAAAGGTCATATTACTTTTTAATATTAATCTATTACGCACAGCTAGTTTAAATCTCCTAAAAACTTGTCCAGGTCACCCTAAATCTGAAAATACATTACATTTTATATATAGAAAATAATCAAAACTTTCATGAATGATGATTTTTTTTTTTTTGCCTTGCAGATGCCTACTGTATTACTCAAATAAAACTTAAGATAATGGGTCAAAAGATATTATGATTTAATATTTAGTATTCTTATTGGTGGGGTGATCTCAGCTTAAAGAGCAATTCTACTCAGTTAGTGATGTCGCTTCATTTGAGATTTTTCATTTGTCATTCATTCAAACGTTTAATTTTATTTCATTTGAAATTAAACACATTTTATTTTTTATATTTTATTTATTAAAATGCACTCAATACATTCATATTATATATTTACAAATTAAGCAAATCAATTAATTCTATTACTTTAATTCGTTTTATTTTATTTATTTCAATAATTTATTAGTTCAGTCTACAGTATCACATTGCATTTAATAAAGCATACTAATACTGTATGCTGGTTTGCTGCTCAAGAAACATTTGCTGTTATTATTATTTATATTATTAATTTCAATCAATTTCAATCAATTTCTAGTAACTAAGATTTCGTTTTTATTCACTAAATTGATCAAAAGTGAGAGTAAAGGCATTTATAATGATACAAAGGATCAGTTTTGAATAAATTACGTCTTTTAATTTTTTATTCATCAAAGAAACCTGGGAAAAATGTATCACGGTTCCACAAAAAAAAACATTAGCAGCAGCTAAAACACCAAAAACAATGTTTTCTTTGATGATGATAACAACAAGAAACGTAATAATTCAGCATCATTAATAACTGATAACAAATAAGCATATTAGAACTATTTCTGAAGAATCATGTGACACTGATGAGCTTCTTTCAAATACATTGCAAATATTCATTTGTATTCCAAACTTTGTGTCCATATTTTATATTATTACTTATAATTACATGTGCCATCTAATATGATTCATCTTCTAGCAGATTCACGTCAGTATGTACACTAGGTAAAGGTTCCTGTAATCCACATTTGACTGTTAAGATCTCGTTGGACATTTCATCACACTGAACTACTCAACACTTCCTCATCACTACTAACCTCAACCGCCTTACTGCTGTTACTAACAAAGCTGCTCTTAACCACTCAACATCTTAGTTGTCAATGTATACCCGTGTAAATCATTCAATACGTGTACAAAACATGGTTGCTTTATTTAGGAAAAACAAGAAAAAATGTAACACTTCTCAGTACTAACTATTCGCTTATTAACATACATATCACTGTTTATTAGTTTTCTCATCTGAAAATAAATGTGCTCACAACTGCATTCGGGAATTTCCAGGTTTGACAGAAACAGACAAACACTTTATCTTCACTATTGGCCCATTAATGTGGTTTAAAATTGTGTAATTACAAAAAAGAACACTTTCTATGAAGCCCTGTGTTTATAATACATCATGAGGGTATTCTAGAGGCATAATGCATTATAAAAAAACATATGAAGTATTAACAAGCCCTTTTATAACACTTAGAAATACTATACCATATGCCTTCAAAAACTCAAAATTATATCTAAAATAAATAATAATAATAATAATAACAATAATAAATAAAATTAAATAATAATAACAAATGTACAGGGGTTTTCAATCTGAGGGACCCCCCCCCAAAATATATATATATATGTATATATATATATATATATATATATATATATTGCTTTTT
>JAUMHP010000044.1:13995372-14015625 GCA_032361065.1 Enteromius trimaculatus | reverse complement strand
TCTCTGAAAATAATTGCACACCTCAGAACGTTCGTCAGCCAATCAGATTCAAGCATTCAACGGCCCTGTAGTATAAGTCGATATATTGAATATACACAATTCTGGCCATTTGATAATATAATATCAAAATCTACTGCGGGAGGCAGATCCTTTTTCTATATAGCCCTCAAACTCTGGAACAATCTACCTAACACTGTTTGAGAGGCAGGCACACTCTGTCAGTTTAAATCTAGATTAAAGACACATCTCTTTAACCTGGCTTACACTTAACACACTAATACTATACTAATACTACTTATCAAATCAGTTAATCCGTTAAAGGGGTCATACAAACCCAGTTTTCCACAAGCTAATAAGATTATTTAGGGTCTTAATGGAAAGTTTGTAATATAGTTTGTTTTAAAATTTCTCAAAGATAGTTCTAAAAACGCAAATTTTACCCTGTCATAAACAGCTCTTTTGAAATCTTCACAAGCTCTGCAGACTCTGTCTCTCTTTTCCGGACGCACTCAGAGGATCTTTTTTTAGCCGTATTCATGGTGAAATTTGCTAATTAGCACATTATCAGGAAAACTTATTTTTATCAAATCAAAAGAAAACTACCTGTGGATCTTTATCCTTGTAGAGTGGTTGTGTACACACACTCCCAACACATATTTCAGCCCAAACAGCTTGAAAAAATACATAGGGACGCAACATGGGCTACTAAATGATCACGTGGTGCCACCGAGTGACACACACTCGGGTCTGATCAACCCGTGGCGGGCCAACCCCGGCAGAGGGTGTGTTGTGATAAGTGGCGAAACACCCAATGAGGTTGGGGCACACAACTGAAGATGGGTCACACTGGTGGCACCACACATTAAATTACATTAAAATTTAATTTTAAGTCAAAAGTACAGATAAATAAAACTAATTTCCATTTTTATATTTTTACATGTTGTCCCAAAACATTTCAGCAGGAGGTAACATATACTTAGTATATTTCTTTTGATATCTCTTGTCCAGTGTGCCAATCATTTTCTCAAATCCCTCTTTGCTAAAAGTGTGTTCACACCTGAGGTGACTTGGGCGAATATATCTCGCTATTCGCGTGTAGTTGGATGCTTGAACATGTTGAGTTTGAAACCCTAATTGGCGCGCGCTGATCATGTTCTGCATACCCGCCGCTTTCGTGCTGCTTATGCGTGCAGTAAAACCGGCGTGTTGAACGCGCCACTTAACTTTAACTGTCTAATTGCGTCTTTGCATGGACTTAACATGTAAATCACTCGCGCTTAACGCTTCATTTGCGTCTGGTGTGAATGCAAGAATGAATGTCTTGTTACGTCCACAAATGCATTTGTTTATTTAATATAATCGCAACATTTGCTGTAATATAATCGCATAGGCTGACATCGCGATTGCGATATGATTAATCGTGCAGCACTAATATACATATATACATCCACCCATCTATCAATCTATCAATCTATCTATCCATCCATCCATCCTTCTGTATTTATATATATATATATATATATATATATACATGTCTGCACAGGACTAAATATGGGTCAGGAGCGACTGGGGATAGTGCCCTCTGGTGATGGAAGCAGAAGCTACAACATCAGATTTTAGAGGAACACTGACATCAAAGATCATAAGAAACCTTTTGAAACAAATCTTTCATTGACTGCGTTTCCCAAACCACAAAGGGAACTGAGAGAGGCAAAAGAACAGGGACAATCCTGTGTGATGCAATGGAAGATTAAACGCTTGCATGGCTCATTTCAGAAGGAATCACATTTTCCTTGATCTTTTGAGATAAAAGATCATTGAACATCGAAAACAATGAAATACTGTTACTTTCAGAAGTCAAAACGTCCTCCTCAAAAAGTCAAAAAGAGGTCTTATTGGAACTAAGGGATGACACTGATTCGTTCTTATCGTTTGTGACTTCCTGATGTCAGACAGATGAAACGTAAGCACGTGACCACATTTAAACCTCAATAATGCTCACTTGATTATGAGAAACTTCACAGTGTCAGTCACATTGAGGTAATCGGGCCTAGAAACAGATACCATTTAGTTATAAAATATATAATTTACAAAGTAAAATTGGTATAAAAGTTTGCAACATATATTGCATATGACATGATGCAACAAATGATTTTCAACATTTGCAAAAAATGATACTAAAAACATAAACATAAAAATATATTCTCAATTATTAAATTATCATTGTTTCAGAGATATCCAGGTCCTCCTCTTTAAAATGAAGGTATGCTTACTCAGGAACCACATAAGGGAATTTTTAGATAGCCCACCTGACCCACTACCCAGACAACTGCCTATGCCTGATTTATGTCAGGCTCATCACCATAAGCCAGGCTAAACTGTTTGGGAATGGACACTTTAAGGGGCCTTGAGTGGGGCTTCCTTCACCGTTGGGGTGTTACGATCTCTGGAAGAAAAGACCCAAAACAGAAAAAAGCTTAACTTCAATTTATTGAAGCACAATAATAGACAATATACCAGACAATAGACAATAGACAGACCAGTTCTGAACCAAAAAGAGACAAGAGAATGGTCAAACGGTTAATGTCAGAGTCCGGGGCAGTTCAGCACAGAACGAAAACCAGAGTCAGGCAGGCACGAATGTCAGGTAAGGCACAGACAGGTCAATCCAGACAATTCAATGCTCACAGTTCAAACAGGCAGGACGATCCGAAAGGTGAACAGAACCGCTGGCCATCAACTTGTAAATGGATCAGCAAATTCTGATAAGATACACAACAAAAAGCAGAATAAACACAAAAGAAAAATCAAGCCATAAAAGAGAACATGTGCGCAATAACAGGGGATCGCGCTGATTACGAAACATCAGCTGTGTGCAAACGTACGTGGACAAATCAGAACCAAAACACAGACACGAGGGAGATCAAACCTGAGTCCTGACATGAAGGGATACCAAGTGAATGTTTTGCAAATAACAAGGTTTTCGGGAGGAGCGCTGGACGAATTGATCACAGCAAGCATCGCATTATCTAATTAATCCCCTCGTTACATACACCCAATCAAATCCTTCCTACCTAATATAAATAACCCCATTTCCCTTACTTCTGCATTTCGTCTTTCGTGCATCCCACCCCTTCTCCACCCACTATCCTGCTTCACGCCTTCCTCGGGGGGGCAGATGAAGACTGAGCCGGACGCCGAACTCTTGCCCTCGCTAGGGTTCAAGCCACTAGGGTTCGGAGTCTGCCGTTCACCCGGCTCGCTCCCAGGACAGCACGCCAAATTTGCTATTTATTCTTTATACTATGAGGAAGCACAAACTCGTCGCAAACTCTGACCCAAGTCCGGTCATCCCAAGTCCACGTGGGAGAACAATTGGAGTTAGACTGCATGGACTGAGTAATTCATGTGGATGACACAGAGTCAGCCACCTCCTGGTCCGTCGTCCATCAGGCTCCTCCAAGCTCGTTCTTCTCTCTGGCTCCACCTTGGTCAATCATCACTCTGCTTCCATTGTGGACTATGCCTCAGCTCTTCACCCCTTCGGATCTGCTGTACTCCTCCTTCTCTCCAGCTCCTCCTTCACACCTTGGCTCCACCTCAGTCTAGATAGTCTTCAGCTCTATTTGGGCCCTCCAGAGCAGTGGTGTCACCTTGGTTCCCCATCTCTTTTTAAGGTCATTCCTCTTGGCCTTACTACCAGGACTCCACCTGGCTCCACCCTCCATTGTGCTCTTCCTTTGCCAACCCATCTGTGGCCTCTTCCACTGTGGCTCCTCTGTGCTCTCTGGCACTGCCAGCTTCATTTTCTGTTTTGTTTTGTTATCTATAAGTAAAATTCAAATAGTTGTATCTCAAACAAATATTGTCCTATGCTAAAATTCTATACATCAATGGAAATTCACTTCCATAAATTGAATAAAACAACTGATAGGTTACTTATTGTTTCAAGCTTTCAAAATTGTAGTATCTACACATTACTACACCATAACCAATGAGATGACCGCTGTCTAAACCAAATGTGTCAAAGTGACCACTGCAGAAAGAATGAATGGGCGAACAAAAATAAGTGAGTAAATTTCAGACACCATCTTCTGGCGAAATGAGGTAATTAGTTTGACGTGACACTTACAGTAAATGGAAAGAGTACATTGGTGGTAGTCTAATTCCTAAGATGCTTTGTGGGATTTCCCTCCAAAAGTCTAAAGTCCAATATGGTTTTAGCAACACATCTGCAAATGGCTCTCCTCTCAAAAAGTGCTAGGCTTTTAAGAAGCAGCCAAAGGTTACAGTCCAACCAAAATTTATTCAGATGCCTTCAACATTTCTCACATTATAACGGTTTATTCAGTTTAGGAAAATGGTAGTAACATATGACAAGAACTCAATATTAAAAACGTCAGAATACGTTGATAACGTCAGATAAATTACATATAGAATGAATTAGGTTGAATAGTTGTCAGATGTTAAATTTAAGTGCACAATTAGTTAATACCTATTTAAGGCCAATAGCCAAGCAATAAATGCATAAAATTGTACTAAAAACAATTACCAATCATTATTATTTTTACTGGTACGCCACGCTTATGAAGAAATGTTATAATATGTCACAGTTTATTTTACTATTCTTACTTATAAATGAATTATAGCACTCACTGGTAAAATAATATCAGAAATCATATCTGCTGTCTGTTTAACTTTTGGTTTGACTGTATATATCCGCCTTATTCCTGATGAGCGTTTCTGATGGGGAACTTCCATTCCAAAAGATCTTTTTAAATCATAAGGTTGCCCTACAAATATCCGTCTGTTTGACTGAGTGAGCTAGCAGTTTTCCTTCATGTTTGTTTACTGACATCAAGAGAATAACATAAAGTCACGTATTTTAACGTGACATTTTGTAACAAGAGTGTATAATAATATATAAGTTGCTCCATTTTTTCCCTCGTAATTATTTTCTTTTTTCCCTTTGCAATCTGCCGTAATACTATGATAAATGATAACACGTACTGCACATTTGTTGTTTATTCTCCCGATTTAATTACAATGCATTCTATTAATAATACACTTAAATAAAATATTAATGCATTTTAAATACAATTTAGCCTATTATCTGTCAAAAGGATGAAAAAGTTAAGGAAATTGAAATAGTCAATGTCATGCAAAGACGAAAATTTCAGGTTAAGCCAACGTGTGTCACCCCTTACGAAAAGTAGTTATAGTAAAATTATAATAAATTAAAATAAATCTTTACTATAGATATTTATAAACCTTAAACAAATCATAGTAATCAATACACCAAAAAACTTTGGTTACTACAGATGAATTACTGCAGTGATATTTTAACAGTCCGTTAATGCTTTTGAGGTTATTCGTGATCTGTTGAAAGTATCCTTTTATACTTTTACATTTCATATCAATGATTGATGGCTGAAGGGCAAGTAGAACAATCTCATCTCATTTGCACACAGTTTTTAAAAAAAGAGAAAGAGCGAACCTTTTACTGATTATTTACAGCTTCACGAACGTTAAACCCATAATTCGCGCAAACCATCATGAGGTGTGATGGTCAAGGGCTATAAAGACACAGGTGCGAACCATAACGATCGAACGAAGGAAAGCAGGAATCTACGAAGTAAACGTCAACAAAACAAAAGCAGGACATACATGTCATAAACAGGGTTGATGCTGATTTCATGTTGACTTTAATTACCACCCACACTGAAGTGGCTCTCAAACCTGCATTTATTTTGACAGGCAAATTGCGATGACCTTTTGTGTGCCGAGTACATCCCGTATTAAGCTTCACCGGCATTAAAGCAAATAAATATATAAATGTGCGACTCTCACAGGCAGCGCTGTGCGCTGAAGTGGTGATATGTGCGAGCCGTGATTGATTTTTTTGGACACCCCGTGGGAGTGGGGAAGCTTCCAGAGGTCTCGCATCAGGTGCATTAGAGTAATTGGCTTTGAGGGTGAGAGAGTTCATCTCCCTCCACCATAAAACACATTCCCATTACCGTGATACTTAAGAGCACTCATTCACATCATTCAATCTGGTATGTATAGACTGTTGCTGAATGTTCAGTGCCATGTCAAAGCTAAAGCAAGTCCATCAACTGTTATTAAACTACCATACAAACTACCTCCCTCAATATATTATCGAGGAAAGATGCATTGTTACTTAATGTTTAATCAAAATGTCAAAACTAAAAAATAATCCTTTACCATGTCCTCATGTATCCGCCTCCTGATGTCTCTGAAGTGGTTAAACAGGAGGTAAAATTCGTTTTGAGTTTTTCGTAATGAGTCTATTATCTTTTTATTCCTGTTTCTATGAAAAGCACGAAGATGTATCGTACAGAGACGATGATTTTGTCCTCCATAGTTTTGGAATTCTGCCTCCGCTTGCTAGTAATCACGTCACTACTAGAGCAAGCTCCTGATTGGTTAACACGGTGCGAATTTTTGCCAAAGTTCAGATTTTTTTAATTGATGCTTCAATCGTATCTGGTGTGAACGCAGCATTAATCTTAGTGACGTGCAGTTGTGATTTCCGAATTAAGTATGATGAATTACGCATTGCTCCCTAGAAATTAAAAAGAAATACCCATAGTAAGCTACTTAATGTTTTATTAAAAAGAAATATTTACAATGTCAAAAATTGTAAAAAAAAAAAAAAAATTATGGATATGCATGCATATGTGTGTCTTTAAGCATTTGTGCTGGCATTTATTCATTAATTCAACACCCCAGGCTTCTACAATTTATTTTCACTCCAATCTCAAAGCAACCAAAAACCACAAGTTGTGTAGGCGCTCACCATTGTGACCGTATGGTGGGCAGATACAGGCTTGTTTTCCACATGGTCAATGTATTGCAGGAAGCCGACATCTGATTTCCTCTGTGGAGCTCTCTGGAAATGGGCCTCTAGAAACGCTGTGGGCATCAGCTTAGCCACCCATCCGCGGGACTGAGCCTGAAGCAATTCACCATTAAATCCTAAAGTCTTTTGCTGCCTGAGAATGCCCATGCGCTGGAACACGGGGCCAGTCAATCCATTAGCCATGCGCCGATGCGGTATCTGATAAACTTCATCGTCCACAGAGATGCCCCCTGAAATATAGACAAACAGAGTTTCACATCATGGCTAATTACTTTATAAAATATAGTACCAATTACAGTGTAGGATTCGTTTGATATTATGTTGTTTTGAAACTAGAAATCGCAGTTGAAATTGAAATGAAATCAGCCTTGCCGCTTGCAAAAGAGCATCAACCATTCTGAAGAACTCGGAACGTAAGAATGTAAAGCAGCTAGTGACCACACATACAGGAAACGGATATTGATGTCCAATACAAACATGACACTTGCACCACTTGGAGCCAACAAAATGAGAAACCTGAGAAACCGAACGAAGTAAATGCCCTTTACTCTTAAAATAAAGGTTCTGTACTGGCATCTATGGTTCTATCAAGAACATCCATAGGAACATATGATGCACAAAAGGTTCTTAAAAAAAAAAAAATTGGTTATTAAAATGTAATTCATAGTAAGAAAAATATTTTAAGAACTGGTGAATGATGGACCCATGGGTGACTATAAATGCAGGTTGCAGTTCATGGGATAGCCTACTCGCCCTTTTTTTAAATGTATAAATAAATTGTTGATTACGGTATGCCATAATTGTTTGCATGAATGTAAATGTGGGCTACTGGCAATTTCTGAGTGAACATTTTTCCACGACATTTTTTCAGTACACTCAAGTCGGTCTTATAAATAAACACTGAGAAATATTAAATATGCTAAGTGCTAGATAAGCGAAGAAATGTATATTTACCGTTAAGCCTGTTATGAAAAGCATAACCATAATTATGCAGCGTAACCACATGCAATATCAATTACAGTAATGCTGTCTGAGCATACACAGGCACAAGACAACCTGATTACGAACATATGCTGTAAAAATGAAGATGTTCATAACTATTTCTACAGTAACACCACCTAAGCTTCGGAAATGATTGTCCTTGGATGCATTAGCTATTCATTTAATCGCTGACTGACAAGAAGATATAACACTTCCATGTCGAATAAAGGTAAGGACATTTCAGTTTGTTCTATGACCTGCACTGTTCATTTTTAATTCTATTAAACAGAATTATTTTACCCCTTCAAACGATCCCATTGCCCGTGTTAATAACACAGCAAATTATTATGGCGGGAATTTATACAAACAGGCGATATCGATATTGTTTTTAGCCTCACCTGTGACGTGCAATCCCATCAATGAAGAAATAACGACTAATGCCGTGTTCACGAACATGATTCTTCTCCTTGTACTACAAATACATTATGGCTTTATGAAAATCAGTCGCGGTTGCGGTGTCTTTACGGCAAAGACACCGGAACGATGGCTGTTTAATACAATAATTCTGCATCTGCTGAGGATCACACACCCCGATGTGTCTCTCTAGCGCTGAGAGGATCCGTTTGGGGAATCGATTCCTTTTGTTGATTCGGTTCAAAGAACCAATTCAGACGCTGATCCATATCTCAGATGTCCGGTCCACACCAGGACTTAAATAAAGCATCATTCAAAGCTATTGTGCATTTTTGTCAAATACTATGAGAATTAAACACAATACAGAGCTAGAAGGATGATGCAAGAGCTTTTTCTGAATGAATCCCACTGTTCTTCCGAGCTTTGTTACTGTATTCAGTTGTGTTCTTACAGTATATATATAAAAGAAACTGTGTTCAACATTCAAACATTCACCCTGACCTCACAAACAAAGCTGTTTATTTACACTGCGATTCTGTCGAATGAATCTTGAGGACCGGTTCCAAGAAACGATTTGTTCATAAATCACTTAGGTTAGTTCTCAGAAGGGAAAACGAGTAGGAGGAGAAAAACATAAGCTGAAAAATTAATAAGCTTTATTTGCCAACGTGAGCACGCATACAGTGTTTTTAAAGGGAGCTATTAAAAATCCCTCAATAAATAAATAGATCTGCATATCTTAATTTAATACTAGACTATTGGAAGTATACTATTTCTTGCACCCTCTACTTTTAATTCATGGAAAGTTGTCCATGCTGTCTAAATTTAACCCAAGAAGATCACACAACTTTTAAGCAAGTGTTGTAAAGGCAATGTATCTTATTGACAATTCCTATGTGTTGTCCCAGATCTCTGTTCCATAATGCTGCAATATAATCATTCGAGTGACATTTTTCTATAGAACGTACTCTATTATAGAGTAGCAGCTTTCATAATGCTGTGTTAATTTTCCCATTTTCACAAAGGATGACTTTATGCATGAATAGTGTTTGCTGAGTTAAGTCGAAAGACTTGAATCTAATCCCAAGGCACCAAAAAACTTAAAAGGCACGTAGATATTAAAGCAGTCTTGCTAGAAATGTGGCCCTTTGATTGCCGGCATCAGTTGGTTCTTTGTGCAAAACCTTTTATAGATCAGATCTGATCAAGAAAAGACAAAAAGGGAAAAGTCACATGGGCTCTTCATTCAGAACTCTAGTGCTCCTGCTCTAACAGAGGAAAGAAAATAAATCAGGACAATGTCATGCTTTTGCTGAGAAACATGAATGAGAAATTTTTATAATTTCCATAGACGTTTTTAAACATATATATTTAATTTAATGTTTGTTTCAAGCAGGCTACATTTCAAGTTTTAGTTTTAGTTTACAATGAAAGTATCCTTGTACGAATCTCTACTACGATGATGCTAATCCTCAAGCGTGTCTCACAGTCAGCACCATCCTCAAAACCTTCTAAACACTCGACGTGAGAGGCATCACCGATCCTCTAATTGCACTTATACACTATTAAGAGGATATATAGGATGTTATTCATTCTGTTCAGATCTGCCAAGTCAGTCTCACTGCCGTGTCGTCTTGTGGCAGACATGCAGGTCTCTGCTGTTGCCATGGTGATCTGATATCTGACATTCACCATGCAGCAACAAGCATCCCTGCCGAAATGCATGGCCCAAAATAGATCTGATGTATTTTATGTGATTAGTCGGAGGGCAACTGCACTCCGGCAGCCGAATCCATCTTGGATCTGAAATGGCTTGACCGCGCTTCATTTCTAGACAGCGATTGTAACAAGCAGCTTATATGTATAGATATTTCACACATTACTAATTCAACATACATTTTTATTTTTTGTATACTTTTATATATAGACAAAAGATTTGTATATGTAAATGCTATATTTTAGTATTATTTATTTTATTTATTATAGCCGATTTTTAATTAATTAAAACAAAAAAAGATACTTTTAGTAATATTTGAATCATTGCATTACTATTTCTGAAACGTGTTCATTTTGATTAAAATGTTTAAAAACTAAGCAACAACACACACGCTGAGTGCAGCTTAGTTAAGACAGTCGATCAACAAGAATATGAGCCATTTATAAGCATTTCTCCTATTTTATTATCTTACATCATTTATATTTTTACATTTTAGCACTGGTGCGTTATATGGTATCTGCTGCTTTTAAAAGTCATATGACATTCTAGCAACTACTGTCACTTTTGAATATACAAAAATACTCAGTTGGTAGAATGGAAGTAAAACTTCTTAATGGGAGAGGCTGGGGATGGTCTGGGTGTTATCTCTGATTGGTCAGATATGTTGTGATTAAATAACAATAGAAATCATTATCTTTACATACCTTACGAAAATTAACCGTGGATTAAATACAAATTAAACTAAAAATCAAAGTTACAGTATAAACCACTACACTACACTTTTGCTACACTGACCATAGTTTAACCATAGTATTTGCAGTAAAACGGTGGTTATACAAATGGCAATCAATGCGTCCAAAAACAATGCGTATTACAATTTTATTAAAAAACTATAATTGATTTAAATGTCAATAAGTCGTGCACAAAACTCTCCAGACCACGATTGTCACGTGGCTTCTGTTACTTTTCTCTGCGCTGATAGGATGGACCAATCACAGTGAGTTTTGATTACCTGTTTGCTTATTACAAAGAATGTAATGCAAATATACGTGCAGGCATGTTTAGATTAGGTAACAATTTAACAAGGTGATACATTTTAGCACATATATGTCTACAGTAACAAACAAAACCGTCCTGAGATAAATGGATAAACGATCATGTTCTGAGCCGCCGCGCGCCCCCTGCTGGAGTAACCCGTATGTTCGTCATAGGAAACAGTCTGTGAATCACCTGACCCCCGCTCCGTAACGTCACGGAGCGGAACGCCATTAGATTGATGGCAGAGCTTCAACAGGAGCCAGGCGGTGTTTAACAGAGAAATCAGCGCGAAGACTTCATGCGAAGCGCGGATCGGCGGCTGTTTGTGTGTGTCGCGGTCGTTTGTGGATCTCTATGGCTGCTGTGAGCGGCTAGGGGCTCGAATCAGGCTTTGTTTTTGTGTCGGGCTGAGAGTTTGGGCATGGCGGCGGCTGGAGGGAAGACGTACTCGTTCAAGGTGGTGCTGCTGGGGGAGGGCTGCGTCGGCAAAACATCGCTAGTGTTGCGATACTGCGAGAACAAATTCAACGACAAACACATCACCACTCTTCAGGTGAGAGAGTCCGCTGGACTGAGGTCAGTCTGATCCGATCTGGCTATTATTAACTTGCACGCACGACCCAGTCTTCACTCGCTCGTATGTGGTTTCATCTCCATTATAATAAATAGGCCACCTTTTAAGAGTGCAACGATTTATCACCTAGTTTGTTCTCTCAAAACGGTCAAATTGTTTGTAAATATGTTTTATTTTCGTCACAGCAATAGATTCTGGGCCTATGTAGTGATAGATATGTAGCACAATAATAACTATTAGTATTTAAATGGGCTAATAATGCACAGAATTATGTAACTGTGTCTACAATCCATATAATATTTAACATGTCAAGCAGTGGCCTGCAGCATGACAAGCTAATATGCTATGGTTTCATTTTTCATAAACAATATGTAGTCTAATTTTTCATGGTTGTTATGTTACCACATAAAGCTATTGTATTTAAAATCTTTGCAGCTTAAGCAGTTATTCATCAACTGCTCATATTCAGTTACATTAGGGGACGTTTTCAGGCTTTTCTCCTTTATAATAATTTTCTCTTTTATCTAGAAACCAACCTCTATTAATTCATTTTGTGATGTGTACTTATTACCGTTGTCACCGATATATGCTTATAATGGAAAGGAGTTACAGAATGAAGATCAGAAAATGTTACAAAAGTTTTTAATTTTTTATCAATACATCCAAAGTTATTTGATAAGTTAAGTTTATTGATTTCACCATTTTGTCATGCCATCATAGCTATGATGATATCTTTATCAAAAGCTATGATAAATCACACACAGTACACCACTGTTCAAAAGTTTGGGGTTGCTCAGCAAGGCTGCCTTTATTTAACTACAAAAGCACGGGGAAACAATGCTTGTGTACTGTAGTTCGTTCCTATGTTAGCAAAGCAACATTTTTTTTAGCAGCTTTACTCTTGAGTGTCACATGATCTCAAGAATCACATCATGCAACTATTATCAGTGAAGCAGACAGTTGCATTGATGACAGCTGTGTGCTGTCAAGGAAAGGATATGCATTTATTTTGTATTCGACTTATATATTATAGTTATAATATAGGTTACATATTACAGCATTTTCTTTTAATCACTTACTCACCCTCACCTCGTTCCAAAACTTTATGAGTTTCTTTTTTTTTTTTCAATGCAGACTAAAACTTTTTGAAGATTCTCAACTATCTTCCTTTTGTATTTCGCAGAAGAAGAAAAAAAGATATAAAGGTTTAGCCCGACATGAGGGTAAATTAATTCTGATGTAATTTTCACTTGAGTGATACCCTTAAACAAGCAGTGAGACGCAAGTAAGAGAGCGGTTTTACGTTAGTGTGTATTTTTTGTTTTGAAGTGCCTGTAGTGTAAACCCAACATTAAATACAATGGAAATGTTCATCAATATGGTTACGTTTAGAATGTACGATGTCATTATAGTGGCACATTTTTTTTTATAAAGTCAAAATCTAAAACTATGACAATAAAGTCGTAATAGTACGAGAATAAAAGTCGAATAAAAGCCGCTTCCTCTTACTGGGATGAGATCTAAGAACTCGCGGATTCGTCCCTTTAGTACTTTTAAAACAATTCTCACAATTTTTTTCTCAAAAAAACACAAATGGTGACTTGCAGTAATCAAGCTATTTACTGATCAGATGGCTGTATTATATTTGTAGCATGTCAGACACCCAGAAATCACAATAATCTTCTGCTTTGTTTCTTTTGATACAAAACAGTTAATCTTTCAAATGAATGTGTTTTTCTTATTTGTTTTAAGTGTATAGCAAGATATAAAAGTGAAGGAACATCAGAAGGCATGGAAAAACAGGCTATAGACTAATGTATAATGACGTCTCATTGTGATATGGAAAATTATTGACTTCACTGCCGCTTAGACTAAAGCGATTTCAGCTATATGTCAGGCTGTAATGTAAATGTCATGTTATAATATACATGTTGTTTGTATTTCGCTAAAAACTGGCAGATTTTGAAAGCTGAGAATATCTCTGGGTGCTCCCAATCTAGGCCAACTTTATTCTCATTACATATCGACTTTTGTTCTCGTAATATTTAGACTTTTATTCTCGTAATATTTTGTTTTTTTATTCTCATTATATTTCAACTTTTATTCTCGTAACGTTTAGAATTGTTCTCGTAACATTTTGACTTGTATTCATAATATTTAGACTTTTATTCTTGTAACATTTCGACTATTATTCTCGTAATATTTAGATTTTTATTCTTGTTATATTACAACTTTAATCTCGTAGTTTTAGATTAATTTTTTTTTTTATTGTGGCACTAAAACGCCGTCATGAGAATGAACTGAGTAAAACGCACAGAAAAACTTCTTTGGCCTCGCTATGACACACTAAAAACTTCTTTTGTGAAATATTTCAAGGCATGTAACATGTAATGCATTATAAAATTCCCATAACAAATAAGGACATTGACAAACAAAATATTACGCGTACTTGTTAGGATTTAAACATTACAATTTAAACTGCTATGTTTGTCTTTAGATTGGTATGGCGGTAAATGACACATCAAATAAGATTTTAGAAAAAGAACAGACTTGAATCTTTATAAATTAATACCAGTGTATGCATTTAAATTTTTGTTTGCAGGCATCGTTTCTCACAAAAAAGCTCAACATCACAGGAAAGAGAGTGAATCTGGCCATATGGGTAAGTCCCACTTTCCACACTACGATTGTAGCATCTTGAATAAAAGATTAAGCAAAGTCTGTTTTTTTTTTTAGATGTGTGAATTAACAGCTCAATAGTTGGTGGGATGCTTTCTTACAGCAGCATGCAATCGCCGCCTTTCACATCCTCTTTCACTTATTAAGTGATAAAGTGAGACTGAAGTTGTTTTTAAATATATTACATTGAGTGGATTGTTAAAAGTGGCCAGAAAAGGGAGCCCTGTGATTGGAGGTTATGTCAGATGTTACGGTTAGCTATAATTATGCTTAAATAAAAGATGAATTACTTTCTTTGCGATGATGTGAGAGCTAGTGATCCACGCTCAAATCTAGAGCATGTGTTAGAAGTAAATGAGGACAATTTCGCTTTCTCACATTGGCTTTAAATTGTTTATTGACTTTAGAAGCAAGGGAGTCAAACACAAGAATGCTCAAAGCGTCAGATATGATATAACTTCCAAGTTCCTGACAAGATTTTATCCGGTCAGCTGCCTATAGAATGCAAGATACTTGTACAATTCTACTGCACAGTTATAGGAGTTCCAAGCCAATCAGTCTCTAAAAGGAAAAAAAATACATATCTAAGACTTGTCTTTTACTTTGTAGCCCTCCTTCACTTCAGGCCTGCTATAAAGGGTTTCTTCCTACTTGACCTAGCAGTTGCATGTTTGTAATCCTTGTATTTCTCATTATGTTTGAGCAGTGAGCGGTGTCTGTTATCTGATCTGTTTCTTTATATATTGAGTACGTGTTTATGTTTATCCCAGGACACTGCTGGTCAGGAGCGTTTTCATGCCCTTGGACCCATCTACTACAGAGATTCCAATGGCGCAATATTGGTGTACGACGTCACAGATGAGGACTCATTCCAGAAGGTGAATGTTTTCTCACTTACGTATACGTTAAAAGGTCAAAATCAAATAATAAATATATGAGAACAATAAATGTGTTAAATCGGTTGTCGTGTTTTCTATTGTGGATACACTCTTAAAGGGATAGTTCACCCATTGTTTTTGCTTTTTGCCTTATGTCGTTCCAAATCCGTAAGACCTTCGTTCATTTTCAGAACACAAATTAAGATGCTCTTGATGCATTCTGAGAGCTCTCGGACCCTCCATAGACAGCAAGGATCCTTACACCATCAAGGCTCAGAAACATAGCAAGGACTGCTGAGTCCTAATTTCGTACCATAACATGGAAGTGGGCTGGTATGACAATAAAGAATCCTTGACATCCATATGACATCAGAGGTTCAACCGTAGTGTTACAAAGCTACAAGGATACTTTTTGTGTGCAAAGAAATGAACGACTTGATTCAACAATTTGTCTCCACCCTATACCCTGCTGAAAAAAACAGTATATGCTGGTTAGGTATGTTTTGATGCTGGTTTAGGCTGGTTCATGCTAGTTTATGCTGGTTTCTGCTGGTCCTTTGCCAACACGTGACCAGCAAAAAGACCAGCATAAAAAACCAGCATCAAAACATACCTAACCAGCATATGCTGTTTTATCAGCAGGGTAGTGCCGTTATCACATATAATCAACATATGAACGTATGTACGTGAATGTGTTGATTACGCATAATGTGATACATATGTGTAAAGGAGACGAATTGTTGAATAAAGTCGTTATTTTTGGTTTCTTTGCACATAAAAAGCAATCTCATAGCTTTCATAAGATTATGGTTGTGGTATACTTGCTGACTATGGAGGGTCAGAGAGCTCCCAGCATGCATCAGATATATCTTAATTTGTGTTCTGAAGATGAACGAAGGTCTTACAGGATTGGAACGACATGAGGGTAAAAAATTACTGACCGAATCCTTTTTGGGTGAACTATCCCTTATAAATAGATGCTCTTTAATCGCATCAACGGTTTAACAAAGAATCTTTACCATCAACAAAAGGTTCTTAATAGTGGAGGAACAAAGGTTTTTTTAGATTCAAATGTTCTTCACACTAAGAAAAAACGGTTCTTTTAAGAACTGTTCACTGAAAGGTTCTTCGGGGAACCCAAATTTGTTCTTTTGTAGCATCGCTGTGAAAACTCACTTTTGGAGGCTTTTTTTAAAAAGAGGTATTGACCCCAGTTATTGTAGCTTGAAGATGAATGCGTTAAATATGATTCATAAACATCAAACTTGTTTTCTTAACAGGTGAAGAACTGGGTAAAAGAGTTGCGGAAAATGTTGGGGAATGAGATCTGTTTATGTATAGTAGGTAAGTGGCAGTCATCATTTATTAACATTTTTAAGTGTCTTAACCTGTTTGATACTTCGTATAAGATAAGTAGAATTCTACTATTTTAAAAGTACTCCTTTTTCAATTTTTTTTTTCTTCTCAAACCGTGAAGCGGTTGTAAAAACACCCCGAAGGACATTACTTCCCACTTTGGTAGTTACTGTAGTTACCTGAAAACCACATCCTTTCTTCTTCCCCTCTATTAAAAAATATTTGGACATTATCTAAAAATGACTATAACTTAGCACCAGCAAGCTTGTTAGCTGAACTATCAGCATCAGATAACAATATTTAGACCTACTTATTTTCAGTATGGTTATGAATAAACATTCTTATCTGTCTACTCGGGCTAAATGTTTTAATAAAACTGCTAACGTTAGAGCAGCAGGGAATATGAACGTTTTTTTGACCTAGAGACACTGATGTTGATGTGTCTGCGTTGATCTCAGTGGGTTTAAATAGATAATTCTTTACAGCAGTGTAACAAACTAACGATTGTTACCCAAATATTATTTTCTGTTGAAGTAATTAATCCTACAGTTCCACGTTAGTAACTTACTTTACGCATCATCAGTCGCGCGCCCCAGTTGTTCAGTTCACTGGAGACTCGCTCTGAACAAATCGTTTGAATCAGTGAGCTGTCGAATCGAGAACCCAATGCAATCCGATCTTTCCAATTCGAGATTGAATTGTTTAGTGTGATTTGCAAAACAGGTTCATTTAAAAGAATCAGTTAAATCAGTTAAAGAATCGCTCGTCTGCGTCTCGGAGCACGTGATATATGAGTAGCGTTATGTTTTATGAAATGAAGTGAAGTATAAAGTATGATCTTACGGTTAGGAATGTAGTGAAGTATTAGTGAAAGTTACTAAAATAAAACTACTCCGGCAAAGTACAGATAATTGAAAGATTTACTCAAGTACAATAACGCAGTTAAAGTTTATAAAAAAAAACTATATAGTTACACTATATAAAATCTGTAACTGGTTGAAAACTGGTTATCTGCTTGTAAATATCTACAATATTTATTTTGTTTTTTAGGCAATAAAATTGACCTGGAAAAGGAGCGACATGTTTCAGTGGAGGAAGCAGAGGGGTATGTACTTCTCAAGTTTTTTTATGTGTGTTTTTACAGGATGTTTTAATATCGGTTGTAGATAACAGACCATATGAAAGACACCTTGTCTTTCTGTTTAACGTGTGGTTCTTTTACATGCAAATGACCACAGCTGTAATTGGAGATCAATCTCATGCCATGCGAATCCCAGGACAAAGTTCTGTTTTTATAACTTGAAGCTCGTGCTTTACTCCTGTCCTTGAAAATACAGAAAATCAACAAGAGCAAAATGTCTTAATCCTCACTTGCCTTTAGGCGCTTAAAGACTGACCATCCCATAATTAAAAGTATGTTGCCTGTAGGTGATAGCTTATCTAGTAATGAGAAACAGACTTTGGCAAAAAGGAGTGTCAGATTCTACCTTTAAGATTTATAAACTCTTTAACGAATAACATGTGGCGAATGGGATGAATGCCATGGAAGTAAGTAGGGCTGTATTATATAAACCATATATTATGCGTATCTCGTCAGTAAAGCCCGTTCTTTGATTAGCGGTAAATCTCCATCAGCTATTTTCAAATGCAGCGCCAGCTTATGAACAGAGCCGTAGCTCACTGACAAGTTACGCGTTGCCTTGGCTTAGCTTCTCACTGCCACAGCTACGCGGGTGGCAATGCCGTAGCTTCTCACTGATCTATGGCTTTGTTTATAAGTTGGCGTCCCTTTTGAAAACTGCTGACGGAGATTTACCGTTAATCAAAAAAAACGGCTTTACTGACGAGATGCGCATAAAATATTGTTCTATACATATCGCCCAGCCCTAGAAGTAAGTTACATGAATTAAATCCTAGTAATCCTAGTATAATTTATTTTATTAATTAAATTAATTAAATCTAGTTATGATCAAGTTGTTTTTACTAGGTGCTGTTCAGGGCATATAAGACGCATGCATAGTTATTTATTAAAAAGGTGGGCCACCACCATTTTTTTTAATGGACTGTACTGTTGTTAATGTGAATAGACAACAATTGTATTCATTTAAGATTAAAAAATGTATCACCTAAATGTTTGTTTGAAGATCACATGCACTAAAAGAGCAGTCACATGATTAAAACAATCACAAGATCAGTCCACATGAGTTGGTATAAAAAGTCTGTGGACCCCTGTTAAAGGTTTAGTTTTTATTTCAGATGCAACAAAGCAGAAAGTCAGATATTTTTCCCCCCTAATTTTAAGTAATGTTGAATGTTTAAAAAGGACAAATCAAGATTGATTCTTGTTCAAAAGAAACCATTAAGAAGCAAAAAGCGAAAAGTTTCTATTTGTTGGTTACTTTTTGGTGGACGTACAAATTCATATCTGTTTCGAATGACAAAACCACAAGTTTATTTGCATGTCTTTTGCAGTTTTGTAGCCAGTCGCAGGCATCTCTGTTGAAAGCAGTTTTCCGGTCAGAGGTGTTTTCTGTTGGTTAATCAGAAGAAACCCCCTTGTTTTTTTTGTTGGTCAATTTATGGAGTTCTAGCTGCTTGCAAATTTACCTAATATAATAAAAAAAAATGGGGGAAAATGCATAGACGCGGTGTAAATAAAAGATTGTGGAGAAATCAAGAATTTTATACTGTTTCAAGAGGTTTCTACAATTAAAACACACTTTTTGATGTGTTTTTAAATGTAGATGTTGAATTAAATCTAAAACGTTATCGTTAAATTGTATTCGCTATACTACCTCAGTATAGTACAGTACTTAAGTTTATTATAATCATCATGTATAATAAATAAAAAAATAAAAACCTGCAAGCTAGGGTGAGCTATCGAGTGATCCTCTGCTGCCATTGTAGTAACGTTATAATTGCCATCAGGTTTTTTGGCACAAAAATGAAATATACTGCACAGCTGTAAATCAAAAGGCGTTTGAATATCGTTTAAGTGTCACTTTTTTCACCCGATTCTGTTGGTTTTAATATTTAGTATTTAGTTTTTACAGCCTGCTCCCCGGGCGCCGCAGCGATAGCGATATGGCTGCCCACTGCTCCGGGTGTGTGTTCACTGTGTGCGTGCGTGTTTGATCACTTCTCACTACTGTGTGTGTGCACTTGGATGGGTTAAATGCAGAGCACAAATTCCGAGTATGGGTCACCATACTTGGCCTCACGTCACATCCTTTCCTTTCCTTTCCTTTTCCTTTCCTTTCATTTTAACAGGTGTTCAGACCATATAGCACCGTATGTGGAAGGAATAGACTAGTACATTTTAGGGAAATCTGTATGAATTGTTTTTATGTCCTCGAAATGATTTTTTTTTTTTTGTCTGTTTTCAGATACGCAGAGTCAGTGGGTGCAAAACACTATCACACGTCAGCCAAATTAAACAAAGGCATCGAGGAGCTGTTTCTGGACCTGTGTAAACGTACGTTATTTTTGGATGCTGTGTATACGATCAGTCTGTCCGTTTTCCATAACACAGCAGGCTTCACGATTAATCGAAATTTTCCTATATTTCTGAGTATAACATGACATGTTTTTGTTTACATAATATAGATGTGTGTACTGCACTGTGTATATTTATGATGTGTATATAAATACACACACAGTGTGAAAATATTTCCATGTATATATTTATATTCCTATAATTTATATTGTATGTGTGTATGTGTGTATATAT
>JAUMHP010000044.1:13980274-13994828 GCA_032361065.1 Enteromius trimaculatus | reverse complement strand
CCCAAAATGTGCAGACCTACAAAAAAGCACAGCAAACCTGTTAATAATTTGTTAATAATAATAACAATAATATATTTTTTTAATTAATAGGATTTGTTTAGACAAAAAATAGACTTTTTTGTTAATTTTTTTTCCCCTTAATTATTACCTTCCACAAAAAGGTTATTGACTGTTTTGATTGAAAGGTGTTGATTTCGTAAACTATTTAGATAAGAGCCCTTTGTTTAACAGAACCAAGGAGCTTTTTAACACACACAGTCAAAGGAGTGTCACGTAGCACTACAAAATTACGTTTTTTAAATTTATTTATTTATTTTTTAAATCAATTCAGTTCATTACTTATGTTTAATTTTTGTCATTTTTACTGGCATCTGTAGGCATGATGGAGACAGCTCAGGCAGAGGAGAGGTCAAGGGGGAACGGCGCGAGTCACACAAGCACAGCCCGGAGAGGCGTACAGATTGTCGACGACGAGCCCCAGACTGCCATGCCCGCCGGAGGTTGTTGTGCATCTGGCTAAACACACTTTCCCCCTTTTTACCATACCTGGGACTGATAACGGCCTCTCTCGCCCTCCTCTGTGTAAGAACTGCCACTTCCCACAGCTACACTCACCTGTGACTGCTCTACAGCTCTCTCAAGTCATTTCTTTAACAGTTTGTTCTTTATCGAAAGGGTCGATTTGTAACTCCTCCCTTTGCCGGCAGACTCTAGGGGCCAAAGGACGCCAGACTGATCTGTGTTGAAAATATTCGCAAATTATTACAAATAGGTACCAAACAATAATGCCCAGTCTTACAAAACACACATGCACTGATTCATTTCCCTAACAATCTGATATGTTAGCACTTTTTGTTTTTCTTTTGGCAAGGTGTTGTGCATGTAGAATCTTTAAAATCCTAGTTTTATTTTACGTCTAAAAAAAAAAAAAGAAATTCTTTATTATTTAATAACTTATTTACAATTCCATCAAACATCTACATGTCCAAAGACCTTTGTACTTGTAATCAATGGGCTTGTGTCACTCTTATACGGTCTCATTCTTCTGTCATTCATATCTTCTGTATCTTTCTTAAAAATGCAACATTAAAATCCATCTAGAACATTTAAACTCCTTGTAGATTTTGTCTTTTCTCTTCAAATTGCTGATTTAACAGATTTCAATAAGATTTCAATTTTTTTGTTTGCTTGCTAAATTCTTTATAGGGAAAACATCCAATGCTGTGTACTTTACTTTTCACGCTATCAATTGCAACAGTGAGTCAGAAAAGTGTACAATATTCAATATTAATGTTGTATGAATGTATCATGAATAATAATGGCTGTGGTAAATGCTTTTTTTGGATTTGTGCTTTTTAACTGTAACTTCTACAATGTTAATTGTGCACCCCCACCACCCCCCTTTCCCAGGACCTGAACGTTGGGACAATTTTTGAAAGTACTAATAGTTTCCACAACCACATCACCTGTAAACACTGAGGTGCAGCTGTGAGCCTTCTGTGCCTTTAAATAAAAGTGTCTAGATTGACCCACCTATTGTCTCCTAGTATATATTATTAGAAATACCTGTGTTTGCTTAATTTCAAAGAGGTTTTACAGTGGGGTAGTTGCATTAAATTGACCGTATCAGATGCTGACCGATCGTCTGGTTGGAATACGAGGTAGATTTGATAGCAAAGATAGGAAAAGCCGTGCTTCTGAATGACAAATCCTAATCATGACATGTAGATGGTGAAGAGAAGTGTTCCAAGCACTGAGCCTTGAGGAACCCCAGTAGCAAGAAGTTGTAACTTAGAAACCTCACCCCTCCAAGACACCCTGTAGGGTGACCATATGTGCCATATTTGCCGGATGAGTTCTAGCCATGATTTTTATTGCTTTGATTTTTACTTCAACCGTTTTGAAAACATAAGGAAAAGATACCGAAAAAATCCTAGCCAGTCCGTGAAAAATGGCACATAATATGGTCACCTTTTAAAAGACCAACCTGAGAGGTAAGACTACTGGAGAAACATTGGAGTGCAGTTCCTGAGATGCCCATGTTTATTAGGGAGGACAAACGCAGCAGAAAGATTAGTACTAAGGATTTGGAAGCTGCTCTTGCCAGTCTAATAGGTACATGTTATGAACTAAGTTTTTTAATTTGGAAAATAGTAATACAAATTACTTACGGTATCTGCTCATTACTTTTTTTTTTGCGTTTAGTTGCCCAGCATTATTTTGAAGGTATCTGTGGGACCTGGCTTTCGAAATGTTAGGTAATCGTTGCAATACATGAACAAACATTAACTCACAAACATGAAAATTACAAGCCCAAAAATGTTCACTTTCACTTGATGTCGCTTTCACTGACATTTGATATGATGAACATGAAAAGTGAAAGTGTTTCACAGCTAGACATTGCCACCTAATTTTTTGTTGCATACATTCTCTAACTGCTTGAGAGGTGATTTTTTTCTCTCACCCAAATTCAGAAGCATGGTTTGCAAATTAATTACGTAACATTTCCATGGTCGTTATATATTGTAAATATAGTCAAAGCTAAACAAATTTCTGCCAGTGGGTGAATAATACGTAATTCATGAAAAACAAATAACTGTAATCTGATTATGAGCATTATAAATTGTAATTTACTCTAATAACAAACTGTTGGAATTTTCTCTATTATGAAAATAAGTAAGTGAATTGCTGTCCACATATATACGGATTAATGATTATTATTATCAATAATTTAATTAACAAAATTATTTTCGTTTTGTTTTTTTTTGGAATAAGTTACCGAGAAAGTGTGTCTTCACAGTTATGACAAATATAACTAAATCATATATAAACTTTATATAACTCACAAACAAGTATCTCGTTGCTTATTTGTATTCTTTGAAATCATTTCTTTTATAAAAGCCGTTTTCGCATTTTAGTTTACCATGCGTTTTTCTTTCCCCTCCTCCTGACATGTTTGTCCTACCTCGGCTTCCGTAGCAACACGTCACAATGGAGGCCGTTCGACGTCACGTTTGTGGCCTCACCATCATATGCTTCTGGCAACAACACAGCAGTGCGTTTCATTTTTGAACTTTATTGACGATAGACGAGCGAACAAGCGGTCGGGGTTATTATGCGTTTTGCGTATCATTCGAGCCTTTATGATTAATTCAGATGTTTAACGTTGTTAAACCGGCACGCGGACTGCAGCACAGCAGCATTTAACGTTACTGCTGTGAACCTGAGATGTTTGCACTGATGCTCTTCTTGCAATAAAACGATGGATGGAAGTGAGAAGATGGAGTCTGATGATGTGGTGATCATCGTGGAGAACGAGGCGGAAAGTAAGCGCGCTGATGAAGCTCAGGGCAGCGTGAGGATGATGATGATGGCTCTGATGGACGTGTGTCCCGTGTGTAAGCTCAGCTTCAGCAGCAGAGAACCCAAACTGCTGCCCTGCCTGCACTCCTTCTGTAAGAGATGCTTGCCTGCTCACAACACTCCTGCCAGCAACGCGCAACAGTGTAAGAGTTCACTTTCACTCCTTCACAAGATCACTAATCACAATAAAAGACATTGAAGCTGAAAGACAAGACAAAGTCCCTAAGCAGCTAGAAAAAGGACGAGCTAGAACAAAGAAAATGTCTTTTATGACATTCATGCTGACCTTCAAGTGAAATATGGGCAATTAATAATGTGTTTCGAATTAAAGCGTGACCCTGGCCTGGACCACAAAACCAGTTTGGGTTGTAATATGATATCTATGAAAGCTAAATAAATTAGTTTTCCATTGATGGATTCCATTTGTTAGGATAGAACAGTATTTGGCCGAGGTGCAACTATTTGAAAATCTGGAATCTGAAGGTGCATAAAAAATCTAAATGTGACCCTGGACAACGAAACCAGTCGTAAGTGTTCATTTTCTGAAATTAAGATTTATACATGATCTGAAAGCTGAATGAATAAGCTTCTCATTGACGGATAGGGCGATATTTGACCGAGATACAACTATATGAAAATCTGGAATCTGAGGGTACAGAAAAATCTAAATGCTGAGAAAATCACCTTCAAAGTTGTCCCAATGAAGATCTTATCAATGCATATTACTAATCAAAAATGAACTTTTAATATATTTACCTTCATGGAACATGATCTTTACTTACTATTCTAAGGATTTTTGGCAAAAAGAAAAATCAATCATTTTGACCCAAACAATGTATTTTTGACTATTGCTACAAATATACTTCAGCGACTTAAGACTGGTTTTGTGGTCCTGGGTCACAAATGTAAAAATCGCCTTTGAAGTTGTCCAAATGAAGTTCTTAGTAATGCATATATGTAAACAAGAAACAAAATATCTTCATGAAACGTGATCTTTACTTAATATCCTAATGACCTTTTGTACGGAGGCCGAGAGAGCTCAAGGCGCTGCAACTTAAGAAAACACATGCAAACAGGAAAAAACCACAACGCATTAAGAAAACATCTTCATCAGTTTGGCAACACAGGTGCTGCAAATTGTCACAACGCAACCAAACACAGAAACGCGCAGCAAAAAGCACGGACCGCAACGGAAATATTTCAGGGGGACCTCAAAATGTGATGGAACCTATCTGAGAGTAACTGTAGCTAACATAGCATTAAAACAATGTTTCACAGTTAAGTGTGTAGTTCGTCAGATTAGTCTAATAATATCCAAAAGACCGTATGATCAGGTTGTTAAAATAAACACCAAAACCTCACCTTTTAGTTCAGTGACAACATCTCTGCTATGAACAAAAGCCAAGGAACAAATAATCAGGTCTCAGGTAGGTTTGTCACTTATTGAGGTCCCCCTGAAACATTTCCGTTGTGGTCCGTGCTGTTTGCAGCGCCTTTCTGTGTTTGGTTGCGTTGCGAGAATTTGCAGTTTGCATGCGTTTCTTTTTTTCTGTTTGCATATGTTTTCTTAACTCTCAGCCACCTTACTTTCGGCATAAAAAATTGACAAAATTGACTCATAAAATGTATTCTATTGCTGCAAATATATATATGCTACTTATGACTAGTTTTGCATGTCTTGCATATGTAGTCTTAAATTTACTTAAACTTATTGTTCAGATGATTTACTCGGGTTCTGCTTTGTTTGTCATCAGTTATGCAACTAAATTGCTAACGTTTTAAATATAATTGTTGGTTAAAAATTTTATATGAATGTAGGGCTGGGCGATATATATCGTACGACAATCGTACGACAAGCTGCGCGTTAAGTTTCGCGGGTGATTCAACGCGCAGCTTCTCAGCGATCTACGGCTCTGTGCATAAGCTGCGTTCCTTCTAAATACAGGTGACAGAGATTTAGCGCTAATCAAAGAACCGGCTTTACTGATGAGATGCGCATAATATATCGTACGATATATATCGCCCAGCCCTATATGAATGACATTTTAGAAATATATTGCATGTCAGTAGTAGGGTAAGATGGGTTTTTTTGAATAATTTTCCATTTTGTGCTTTGGCAAGTGTTTCTTTGTATTCATTTTAATAACATATTGGCCGATGCGTCATCATTCTGCACATGCTAAAACTTGCACCTAAATATATTAGGCTATATTATAGTGTATATATATCTCAGAATCATAGATTTATTGCCAGGTATGTTTACATGTGCAAGGAAACCTAACCTAACATTACGTTTTGTAATCATAAATATGTTTTCATGTTAGTGCTGTCAAACTAAGTTTTTGTTTACACAATATATGTGTGTGTACTGTGTATATTCATTGAGTGTATATAAATACATGCATGAATATATTTATTTAAGAAAATGCCATGTTTATATATTAAAGCGACCCTATTATGGTATTAGAAAAGTTACTAATATTGTTTTATGAGTCTTTATGAGTCTTTGCAAGGTCAAAAAACACTTTAGTTTTCTCCAAAAATAGATTAATTTTACGCTATTTCTAGGTTATTTGTAAACAACTAAACGTTATTTGTTCAAAGACTCAGTCTGTCTAAACCCCGCCTCTCCGTGAGCCCTCACTGCTGTGATTGGTCAGATGGCGCAGTCCTTTACGGTTGGTCTACCGCTACAGCGTGTGCCAGAAAACATAACACCCATTGTCATAACAAGTTGTTCACAAAGTAGTACGTGGACGGACATTATGCAATTATGTTACTTCGTGACGTGTGGCCTTAACGGAAAAAGATTTGAATTGCTGACCACTCGTTTAGGCGAATGTGAGCAGACTTTATTTATTTGATTTTTTTTTGATAGACAATAACTTTATTAAACGCGCACTGTCGGCGTCATAGCTTTGCAGATAGTTTATGTTCACACACAGCTACATGACACACTGCAAGGCATTATTTTAAATTTAAAGAGCACAAATGTATATACATGTAAAATATATACTGTATGTGTGCGTATTTATATATACAAAATAAATATACACAGTATTATGTGAACAAAAATTTTTATTTTGGATGCAGCAAATCGCGATGTATCATTTGACAGCACTGCTTCATAATAAATCTTGGTAGCCTGTACCGTATAAAAGCCAGTGTCATTAAAACCAATACTAAAATTACGTGTGTTTATTTATTTGTTTTTTATAATAGTAAAATGTAATAATACTCTTTTGTATCATGCCGTCTGGTGACTTGATATTAAGTATGTTTTCCTGCTCTTCTCTTTTGTTACATTAGTGAACATGATCCGCTGTCCAGTATGTCAGCAGGAGTGTATGGATGTAGAGGTTTTGGATAATTTCTTTGTCAAGGACTCTGTTGAAGTGCCCAGCAGCACAATGGAAAAGAGCTGTCAGGTGTGCGTTTACTTCTGTCCGTCAGTGTGTATACTACACCGCTGTTTAGATGCTCCTCAAAGGAACTGTATTGATCAGACTAGCAGTTATAAGAATGAAATAATGTCCCTGATGAAATGCATCTCTGCGTCTTCTGCTCTCAGCTCTGCATGAGTTGTGACGATAACACAGAGGCCAGCGGTTTCTGCGTGGAATGCGCCGAGTTCCTGTGCGTCACCTGCATCGATGCTCATCAGCGCGTGAAGTTCACCAGAGATCACACAGTCCGGCAAATAACGGACATGTCTTCAGGTTTGACCTTAAACTTTTGTAAATCATGTCGGCTTGTGAGAAGTAGAGCGATACTTTGCAAACTTGCAGTGCATTTCTGCGGTTACACATGAGTTCGTCTTCCTGTTTTCAGAGGCAATGGGTGCTTCCACGCAGAAGCCCGTCTTCTGCGACATCCACAGACAGGAGCCATTGAAGCTGTTCTGTGAAACCTGCGATCGCCTCACCTGTAGAGACTGTCAGCTACTCAAACACAAGGACCATAAGTACGGCCCACAATAATGACAGCATTAAAGGAATAAATGAGGAATTCTTATCCCACTAGTCTCATATTAACATGTATAATGTTCAAAATGGATAGTTCACCCAAAAACTAAAATTTTAACATCACTGCCAAAAATGCGTATCTAGCTTCGGTTGTTTGTCATGTTTCCAGCCAAAATATCTATGAATTCTCAAATAAAGAAGGAATTTCTAGACTAGTAAAAATAGTTTTTCGGAAAAAACAGTTTCAAAATTTGTACTTGTTTTTTCTGAAAGCTACACAGTAATTTGTGCTTCTTAATTTAAGAATTTCTAGATATTTTGGCTGAAAACAAGAAAAATCTAAGCTAAAAAAGCATTTTTTTGCCGTATACTTTTTATTTTTTGAAATCTGTATGATAAAATATAATAAAAGTCATTTTATTATATTCTTAAAAAGATCTTCATCTATGTTCCACAAAAAAGGAAGTCATACAAATTTTGGACAACATAATAAAGTAAGTGACGATAGAATTTTAGTTTTTTTCTGTGAACTAAATATTAATATGAATCTAGTGCAGTAAGCATTGCTTAATTTTTCTGAAACGTTTTGCATTTTTATGTTTTGTCCTGTTCAGTGTCATGGAGTATATAGAAGTTCATTATGCTATAGTTGTGTGTTGCTATAATGTGTATGCTAATATCAATGGCATCATCAGTGTGACTGAACATGGAGCTAACAGAGAATTTTCCCCGTACAGTTACCAGTTTCTAGAAGATGCGTATAAAAACCACAAGGAACATCTGGAAAGTATGACCTGCCAACTTCAAGAAAAGAAGAAAGTTATAGAGGACATATCTAATACCATAAACAACGGGTATGTTGTATTTATTCATGTAGTATAATTAATATTAAAGCAACCTATAAACTTTTAAAGCCAGAGATTGCAACTCACATAGGGGTTTATTATGTACCCTAATATACATTTTTTTCTAGCAATGCTTGACTCCAAGATATTTTACTGGAAAATGTAAAATGTGGGAAGCCTGTTAAGATGTTTATTTATTCTTATGGCATGTTTGTCCTGTTCTCGTTAGTCTTCAACAGGTGGATGAAAACCGCAAGACTGTGGCTAACGAAATAAAAAAATCCATCTGCAATCTCATAATGGAGATCAACAGGAAGGGGAAGTTATTGGTCAATCAACTTGAGGTAGTGTTCAGTATTTCGTTATCAAGAGCAGTGCTTCCCAACTGGTTGTCTTAGGTTTGTTATAGGTTATGTAGAGCAAGGGAAAACAAAAGTCGTAAAACCTAAATAATAAAGCACAATTGACAAAGTCAAATATAAGCATCCTCACTAAAAAACAAGAATGCCATCTAGACTGCATAAAATTAGGGCTGGGTGGTCTTTTGCATAGGATAATCATGCGCATCTTGTCAGAAAAGCCGGTTTCTCCATTACCCGTTTTCAAATAGAGCGGCAGTTAATACACAGAGCCATAGATCACTGACAAGCTACGCAATATTGCGCTCAGTTTCGTAAGTGATTCCTTTGCAAAACTGAATGCAATATTTCATGGCTTTCCAGTGATCTAACCCATGATATAAGAGCTTCCCTTGCCTTATATACCATTTTTCCTCCTCCATTTCCTTCAAATAAGCAAGGAATAAGGCCCTGTGGGGATATAAATGATTGAAAATGAGCATAAGCCCCGTATGGTCCGACATGCTGGTTTGTTTACATGACGTTACCACAATTCCTTGTTCTCAGGCAGTTTGGCGTTACTTTTTGTTTGAAAAATAGTTTTTGAGCTCGTAAGCCATGACTTCAAACCACGACTTACAAGCTCAAAAACCTTTGTTTAAAAACAGGTTTACCGCTAATCAGGAAACCGGCTTTACTGACTAGCTACACATGATTATCCCATGCTATCAGTACAAAATACAATTTTGGAAAACTTTTTTTTTGGTCACCATTTGATATCTAATGTTAAATCTTTGAACCAGTTGAAAAGCACCGCTGTCAGATTTCATCACCGTGAACCGTGTGAGGTTACATAAGCATGTTTATTTAGGCAATCACAAAGGACCATGAAACTTTCCTGAAAAAGCAACAACAGGATGTGACATCACTCTCCACACATCTTGATCATGTGATCAACTTCACTAAATGGGCCACAGCCTGTAATAGTGGAACAGCCCTCCTGTACTGTAAGCGGTTGGTAAGTGTCTTTCTACCGCCGACGAAAAGTTTGATTTTTATTATTTATTTTATCTAAATTTTGCAAGATGTGCACAATGATCTCAGTAAAGTCAAATAATCACAGTAAGAATGATGTATGTTGGATGTACTAATTGTGGTCAGCCTGCGGTTTGGCTGATGGTCTCTCACCTTCCTTTTCTCATCTCAGATAACTTGTCAAATCCAGTACCTCATGCGAGCAAAGTGCAACATCTCATATATTCCCTTGAGTTTGGTTCGCTTCCAAAGTCGATCTGCTTTTTGGGCCTCAAATGTGGATCTTGGTAAGATTTTTACAAAAACTGTTTTTTAATGATTGGTGTTTTGAAACTGGGAGAAAAATGAAGGCCTTAAAAAGGCCAACCTCACTTAATTTTAAGATAGATTTTATTTTATATTTACTTTTTTAAATATATTTTTAATTCTAAAATCATGAAAAAGAAGCATTATAGTATTTATTTTTGTCACATGGCTTATATTGTTCTTTAAATTGTCTTTGTGTTGTGAAAATACTTCTTAAACAATATTTTTTTTAATTATTAACATGCTTAAAAACACCAATATTGAATAAATAAAAAAGAGGCTAAATGTACCATTTACTATTCCCAAATGCTTACATTTACAGTTTTTTCTGAATGCTTAAACCCTAACTGTGATTCTTATTGCACAATTTCTAAAACTATTAATACATACAGCAAAACCACTCACTGAGTTTGAAAAACTAAAAGCCCAAACACTGCTTTGCGTTCAGTTTGCAATTTTGTAACACACACTGCGCAAAACCGTAGGTACAATCCACTGCACAGCACTCTTTTTTGCGGAACTGTAAACACAACTCTAGCAAAACTATACACATTTATGGCTATTATTTACACTATTTTGCCAACTGTCTGGCACACTGTTACATGTGAAAACTGTTTTAGATAGTAAGTTCACTTCGCAATCAGCCTAAGCACTATAACTAAGCTACAGGCAAGCTGTCCCAGTGGAGTACAATGAAGGGAGCAGGAAGAGTGAGAATTAGAGGAGGCCGAGGAAGAGGACGTGGAGGGGAAGAAGTAGGAGGAAGAGGACGACAAGGGCAAGGAGGTGAAGTTAGAGGAAGAGGACAAGGAGGGGGAAGAGGGAGGGTAAGAAATAGAATTACTAGAACAGAGCAGACCAGATACGTCATCATATGGGACAATGTTAGTTTCCATAGGGCTGCTTCGGTCCGCAACTGGTTTACAGATCACCCACTCTTCACTGTACTCAACCACCCGCCATACTCTCCATTCTTGAATCCAACTGAAGAGCTCTTATCTGCTTGGCGCTGGAAGGTCTATGACCGTCATCCCCATCAACACATAGCCCTTTTACAGGAAATGGAGGCGGCATGTGGGGATATTGACCAGGCATCATGTCAGGCCTGGATACGCCATTCAAGAAGATATTTTCCCCGGTGCCTTGGACTAGAGGACATTGCATGTGATGTAGACAAAATTTTTGGTCCGGACCCAGAGAGACGACACAATTTTTTTCCCAATGAAATTACTATTTTGCTTTAACTGTCTACAGAACTATGACAAATGTGTGACCTCAAACTGACATACATGTAGTCTACCTTGTGCACAGAGAAAGCAAAAGCCAGATGTGTTTTTTATTCATACTATCAGTGTGTAGTTGTTGCATTGTGTGCTTATTATTGTGATGGTTCGTGTTAACGGTTTAATAAGAAAATACCATTTTTACGAAGGTTTTTAGAGTTAAGCAAGGTTTATTCGCTTTTGCAAGAAAACTTCAATGTTGTGCTAATTTGGTGAAGGGCTTTCTTATTTTTGTCTAGAGTTTAGCAAAAATAGCCAATAGTTACAAAAATGTGCTTAAGAATTCAGAAAAAAACTGTAAACCAGTTACTTCTAGATATTAATCTTCTAGATATTAGTGCTGGCTTGTATAGAAGTAGCTGATGATGCCTTGATGGTTTTCATCTTGTTTAAGTAATAGGAAGCACTTTGTTCAGATCAAGAATGCTCAGTCAGAGCCTCTTACGGTTACTCAAGGTGTTCCACAGGGGTCAGTATTGGGTCTGCTTCACTTCATAATCAGGCTCATTTCTAGCTGAGTTCCTTTGGAAGTAGGGCTTATAGTTGTGTGGCGCCAAAATTATAGAATTCTTTGCCATTGCACGTTTGTCAGCTGGATTCTATTTCTAAATCTCACATTTAAACGTATCTGTTTAATATAGTTTTTAGTGATTGGATTGTTTGATTTGTAATTCTGTGTGTTTTATTTAACTTTGTTTTCTTTTGTTTTATGTTTTCAGAGGTTGTTCACTAATTTTAGTAAACCTTGGCCATATTTATACTAATTTGTTACCTCTTTCTGATTTAATTATAAAAAGGGAGATAATTCTTAAATTCTGGCCAAGAATAAAAATTCGGGCCACTGACAAAAAGAAGAGTTGAAGAATTATCAAGCTATTTTGCTGTTTATGGATTATAAATTCAGGACTTCACATTGGCTGTTTTAGTAGCATTAAAAAAAAGGCAATGATTATTTAAACTGAGAATATATTTTTAAGAAAGGGTGCAAAGAACTCAACAAAACAGAGGTCCACTAAGTAGTGTGCATGTGGCAAATATGTCCTTTGTCAATGGCTTGCATGTGCAAAAGTGATAAATTATTGCAACGTACAAGCTATCAACTGTAAATCTTCTCTAAATCTTCTCCCAGGTTCTTTAGTCGTGGAAAAGGCTCCAGTGCGTCATCCCAGCGGACCTCAGCCATATGCTTTCCAGCAAATGAACCCAGGCCCTAGACCTGACGGTCTTCAGACAGGGTTCCCAAACTCACAGTCCCAGCAGCAACAGCAGCAGCGGCAAAGCACATTGGCCCAGCTGCAGATGCAGGTGGAGAAACTCTCCCAGCATCCCAACCGCCACCAAGCGCCCAACCAGTGGTCATGGTACCACGGTATACGCTTACCAGGGCCAACTCCACATAGACCCATGCAGGGTGGATCACCCTCTCAGCCGTTACCCAGCATGCCTCAACACGGGCGTCGTTATGGTGCACGGAGCCCGCCACCTATGCTTCAGCCCACTAACCTACCTCCACAGGTGAAGTGTTTTTTTTATATATATATATATTACAGAAAATTTGATCATTTCTGAAGAATCATGTGACACTGAAGACTGAAGGAAAGGCTTTACTACCACTGGAACAAATAAAATATTTTAAAACTAAATTATAATAACGTTTTGCAATATTTATTTTTTACTGTATTATTATTATTATTATTCTTGTTGTTGTTGTTGTTTTAATAAATGCAGTCTTTATGAGGCTTAGTGAATAATTCCATTTTGAATTATTCCAGTTATTTCTTTTGGTAGCGTACATGACCCTGAACCAGTCATAAGTAGCAAAATAGCCAAAAATACATTGTATGGGTCAATATGATCTATGTTAAAAATCCTTAAGGTATTAAGTAAAGATCTTGTGCCATTAAATATCTTGTACATTTCCTACTGTAAATATATTCAAACTTCATTTTTGAAAAGTAAAACACATTGCTAACAACTTTAAAGGGTATTTTTCTCTGTATTTAGATTTAGTTTTTTTGGAAGCCTGAGATTCCAGATGTTCAAATAGTTTTATCTTGGCAAAATATTGGCAGGCTCCTGGCTGGCTTGCTCACTCTCTCCTTTAAGGGGCAGTCGTGGCCTTATACATAGAGAGCTGGGCTTGTAACCCAAAGGTTGTGGGTTTGAGTGCCAGGTCCGGCGGTTTCAATAGTTTGAAAACTTACACACACACACACACAAATGTGTATAATGCTCATTAATGAATGGAAGAACAAGTGTCTAATTCTGAACTTGCTGTTTTTTTCTTTCATAAAGACTTTGAGAGGTCTTATCAATAATCCCACCTACCCTCCTAAACCGATGGAGGTAATGCAAAGATCCCGCTATCCGCACAGTGCTGCTTTTTCCAGTGGAGCTTCACTTCCCACTACACAGACGATTAATCAGGTGAGTGTGCTGGACATCAACATGGTGTGAAAACTGCCTGCTTGACAGGTCAACAAACAAATATTGTTTTGAGGGAATTTTGAGCTTGAGACTTAAGTATAAGTGTGCAGTTTTGTAGTGGAGCTCATTCGGTCATGCGTTATAGGTAGTAAAAAAAATATATATATATATTTTTTATACATTTATTTATTATATATATTATTACTAGTTTGCACTCAACATACATGTATACTTCAAAAAAGTTTGGAATAATTGTATTTATTATTATTCTTTAGTTTTTTTGTATTGACTGCATTTATATGTGTATATATTTGTTTATATTTATACAAAATTCAGTAAAAGCAGTAGTATTGTGAAAAATGTTAGAATTCTGTAGAAAGATATTTTATAATGGAACAAATGTCTGTGTTTTGCACTTTTTAAGCAGAACATGCAGGCAACGTCGTACCTGAACAGGAGATTTGAACCCAGCATGCAGCTGTCTTCTCAAAGGCCCGGTTATCAACCCAGTCACCTCTCCACACCCACAGAGAGAACTGGTATGCTGCTTCAGCAGAAACTATTGCACTGGTTACCACCTTGTCTTGTCTTAATGACTGAAGACCTAAACGCTCGATGCCCATGTTTCTATTCTGTGTTATTAGCTTTGTTTTACAGTACTGATTATTGTCTTGATTTTTATTAAACTTTTAGTACAAGGAAGACAAATGTCCGTTACATCATCAGAACCAAAGACCAGGTAAATATTTTTCTAACATTCTTTTGTTAATTCAAGATTTTGAGTTCATTAGGTGATTATGTTTTTAGATTGTGTTTAGATAAAGTAGCCACACATAGACATGGTTTTTCTGTACTAGCCTTTTAGCTTCACCATGGTATTTGTGATTATACTAACTGTAATCAATCTGAATGACTGCAATGCATGCATACAGAGCGCGTGATCTCTGTGACGCCCAGATGTACAAAACAGACCCTCTCACCTCTGTAATAAA